>VZRL01004629.1:401083-517050 GCA_013397895.1 Origma solitaria | reverse complement strand
GAGAGGGGGAATGGGGGGAGGATGAGGAGGGAGAAGGGGGAGTGGGGAGAGGAGGAATGGGGGGAAAGATGGGCAGGGAGAATGGGGAGCAGGGAGAGGGGGTGTGGGGAAGAGTGATGGAAAGCTGGGAAAGGGGGGGTAAGGCAGAGGGACAGGCAGGGGATGGAGAAATGATGGCAAGGAAATGGGAAGGAAGGAAATGGGAAGGAAGGAGAGGGAAGGAAGGAGAGGGAAGGAAGGAGAGGGAAGGAAGGAGAGGGAAGGAAGGAGAGGGAAGGAAGGAGAAGGAAGGAAGGAAGGAATGGTGCGGAAGGAAGGAAGGAAGGAAGGAAGGGGCTGAGAAGAAGGGAGGGACAGGGAAGAAGAGGATGGAAAAAGCAGTGTGAAATGGGACGAGGAAGTGCTAGAATCACAGATTTGTTTAGTCAGGAGCAGGAAATGCAGTGAGGGAGGGATAGAATCAGATTGTTTAGCTTGGAAAATAGCTCTAAGATCATCAAGTCCAACCATTAAGCCAGCATAGACAAATCCACCACTAGGCCCTGTCCCTAAGTGCCACATCCAGTGCCATGCACTGTGGAGGAAGATGGGATGAATCTGACTGGGGAGAGAGGTGGGAGGGGAAGGAGAGGGAATGAAGCTGCAATGGAAGCTGGGGTTCCCACAGGGGTCTTGGAGAGAAGGTTTAAACAGGGCCGAGGGTGCAGAGGGGAAGCACGGGGAGCAGGGCACACACAGGGACATGGAGCAGTGCCAAAGCTGGACCCTGGACCACTCCCAACCCAACCCAGCTCCTCCCACAGCTGCCTGGGCCAGAGCCTTCTGGCCTCAAGGAACAAACCCCTGGGCCATACTTACAGGGCAGCAACACCAATGAGCAGGAGCCACAGCTTTTTCCCAAAATGTGTGACTGGGAAGATCATAGATGGATGCCCACAGGTGAAGAGAGGAGTGGCAAGGATTTTCTGGCAAAGCTAAGCATTCAGGGTAGTAAAAGTGAAAAAAACTTCTGAAAAACTGAAAAAATCCTCACATTACTGAGGTAAAACAAAGATTCTGGAAATGCAGGAAATGAAGAAGTGTATCACAGGGAAGAGCTGGGTGAGGAAGACAAGAGAAGGAGTTGAGGAGAGGGAGTAGAGGTTAAAGACTGGAAAAAGATTACAAACAAAGGGAGAGGGAGGGGAATGAAGAGTAAGAAAGGCAGAGAAAGATGTACCTGTGGGAACAGAGCCTGTGCAAGCCTAGAGCAGCACAGAAAGATGTGTGAGGCAGAAGATAAAGGAAGACAAATCCTCAGGGATTTAACCTCTCAACATGAGGCTGAAGAGTGGCTGCTCAAAGGGAAGGAGGTTGTCATGAGGACCCACAGAGGTTATGGCACATCTTCGGCACCAGAAAGGCAAATGGTGAGTCCTTGGCAGCTCAGCCGCTGTGCCAACACATCTCTGCAGGACATCTCGAACTTACAAGAGGAACAGCACCTTTTCAGTGATGTTAAGTGGATTTCCAACATAATTTTGTAATTCAATAATAAAAAAAAAGGATTCACGCCAGAGCAATAACGCTGTGCAAGGATGGCTGCTGGGGTCACGCTGCTCATCCCAGCAGCAGAGCTCTGCTGGAAATCCTCCCCACTGGGATGGTCACAGTGTAGTCCCACCACATCAGTGCTCTCTGCAGCCAGAAACAGTCCCAGTTCTTGGGCAGCAGAACCAGCAGCCCTGAGGGAGGTGCTCAGACCTGCAGAAACTCCTATGGAGCTATGACCTACATGACCTCCAAAAATGGTATTTCTTCCCCTAAACAGCTAAAAAATACTATCTTGAGGCAGTTAGGCTTGTACAGCTTCTTCCAGTGAAGGAGGAGTTAATTTAATGGTTGGACTGGATGATCTCAGAGGTCTTTTCCATCCTTAGTGATTCTTTGATTCACAGCTGCAGCACAGTGCTCTCTGTGCTGATGACACAACAGGTGATGATGTGTGCTTTGGGGCTGAACAGCATGTGTGAGGGAATTTTTATTTTATCTTGTATATGATTATATTTTAAAATGTTTTTTGTATTCTCTTCCATTCTATTCTTGCTCCTCTCACAATTCATGAAATAAGGTCTTCTCCATTCCCTTCTCTCTTCAGAAGCAGATTAGCAATGATCTCAAGGTGAAGAGCCAGCAGCATCTCAGTGCCACGGATTTAATAGAATATCCATGGAAAGGAGAGAAAAGCCACAAAATTTCACTTAATGTCCCATCCACTGGTCCTGAATAATTTCTTGTCTTTCTTTTGCAGTCCATAAGAGAATTTTTCTGTAAATTTTCAACTCTACTGCTTTTTTTACAGAGGGAGGAAGCACTGTTAAAACCTTGTTGAAGCACCAGGATGACCCATCTGTTTCATGTGTCTTTACAAATACAGAAATTACTCATAATACTAGAAAATCCTCAATCCTGTGATAATGAAATCAGCTCAGTCTGAACTCAGCTTACAAAAAAAAAACAGAGCAATATTTACAAAGGAAATAAATCAGATTAATAAAAGGTAGGAAGAAGTACAGCAGAGGAAAGCCACCTTTAAAATTTCTTCCATGCCAGGAGCAGGACTGGGATGGTTCTCCCATTTCCTACCTCCAAAAAAAAACAAAAAAAGCACCCTTTCCCCCAATTTTCAAGCATTTATATGCTATTTGGGGTCTTTTTTTCCAATTGCCTCCCTTCAGAAGACACAGAAATGTAACCCAGGGATACACACTGAAAGCAGCAGTTCCAAATCCCGCAGCAAGTGGGGAACACCCTTGGCACAGGAGACTCTCCTAATGCAAACACTAATCGTAAAGTAGCCGTGTTAATTGGAACCCTATAGACAGACTGATCAGAGAGTGGGAAATTGATTAAAACCATGCTGCCTTGCCAAAATCTTCCTCTCTTCGAGAAGCAGTCAGGTAATGCTGTCTTACCGAGTGTCTGAAAAAGTTCAGGCAAGTCAGCTGAAACCCCATAAATGTGCATGTCAGATGGGAGCAAATATCAGCAGCAAAATAAACACTCTGGGAGATCAGTTGGTGTCATCTTTCTATTCACTCCTCTCCAAAAAAATACCTTTTCCACCACAAAGCAATCACTGCATTCTTAAAGGCATTATGGATGAGTTTGCAAAAAGCCATTTATTCACCCAAAGATCTTCATAAAGCCTTACTTTCAGCCCATATCCCTACACATTTGTCACTGCCTTTTTAAGGAAACAAAGAGATTGAAAAATACACAGTTCTTGAAAGCCTGAGTTTGGAGAACAGTTTTAGTTTAAAATAAATTCTGGGGTTTTTTATTCCTTACCAAAAAAAAAAAAAAACAAAAAACCAAAACAACAACAACAAAAAAACCCCAAAAAACTGTTGCAGATTTGTGGAAACCTATTTGGCAAAAAGGGAAAAAAAGTATTTTCCTTCACAATTTGAAAGGTTTCTCCATGACCTCCCACCTTGCTAGCACTCAGTGGAGCGCTTTTTCTTTCCACAGACCTCGACTTTCTATAAACCTTTTTACTGCTTGGGATAAGTGCTGTGAGAATCTCCTTTGGCACAAGGTGCCACGAGGCTGTCACACACAAAACTCAGTTTAGCCAACACTTCCCTCTACTGGGAAAGAAAAATACTGTCATTTGTATTAATTCCCTTCGAAATAAAGGGAGAGATGAGGATAGCAAGGGCTTTCCCTTGACTGGGAGCATGTGGGATGAAGAAAGGGCAATCACCAGTGCATTGCTCCTTCATTAACCAGGCAAAAGGGGTTTTGCCATCCCATATTGATTCCCCTTCAAGGAGGGCACACACTAGTTCCCTTCCCTAGTGGCTTCGCAGCCCCACTGAGAGGGAATAAACAAACCAGCAGGGCTGGGATCCCCCCACAACCCCACGCTATGGGAAACACGAGGTCAGCCCACTGTGCCGAACCCCCCATGGATCCCACGCTGGATCACATCAGGGATGATGCTAACATTTCATTGTATAACACACGCTGGGATCTGGGCTTATTCCTCCCTCTGTAATGAGATCCCTGATTCCTTCTCATCCCCCCACTTCAATTCCAATAAGCAAAAAGACCCTGACACAAACCCAGCTGCTGTGTCAGGGTACATCTGTATCAGTCTTCAACTTCTGCCTTTTAATTAAGTGTATCATCCTCATGGAGCATCTCTCGTCAAGCACCCACGGGGAAATCCTGTAACGCCTGGATAAATTGCTACATTTGTTCAATCAGACTCAAAGATATAACCCTAAAGTGAGCTAATCTAATTTAATGGGGGGAAAAAAACTACAGGCAGGCAGCGCCTCTGTCAAGGGCTGTGTCCAAGTGTGAAGAAAGCATTCAGTGGCTCTGATAGACATAACAGCTCACATCATTAAAGTAAAATTAATTTTCATCTCCCTGAAACAGCTCACCTCTCAATCCCTCCAAAATTAGGCCACATTATGTCTAACCAGAAGACAGCTGCATTTTAATTTAGAGGGGAATGAAGGTTGGGCTGGGCTGGGCTGAATTGTGACCCATTGCCATGCTTCTGCCACCTGTGGCCAGCACAAATATTCAGTGATTAGGCAGTTCAGAGAGCAGAGAAACACAGCTTCACTAAGTGGGGAAAAGCACTTACATGGGGTTTAATAATTAGCAGGGTCAGGAAGGCAGAGCTTGAGTCTCCAGCAAAGCTTTCTGTCCATTTTGGTTGAAGCAAAGATATCCAAGCACCCCACTTTCCTTACGTTAGGTAAAGCCTCCTACATGGGACTGGTCACACACTGAGCCTTTGCAAAGTGTAAAGGAAAAATAAATACCCTCCTTTTTGTGTCAAAAGCACCAATTCAAGACCTAAAAATCGCTTTACCCCACCACCTCTCTAAGAGAGGACACTGCCTTTTAGTACAGCCAGGCTTAGCCCATGGGAGGGAACCAAGAGAGCTCCTGGGTGCAGCTGGACCCTGGATGCCCCACAGATGTGTTTTAAGGAGGGTAAAATCTAAACTCTGCCAAGATCCGTGGCAGTTTTGGCTGTAATTTCCATAAGCAATCACTTCAAAGCAGACACGTGAAAGGGGAAGCATTTTTAGAAAGGATTTCCACACCAGAACGAAAACAACCTCCGACAGAGTCAGGGTGAGCTGGTTGATTGATTGGTTTCAAACTCTACCTGCAACCTGCAGTTAGAAACAAGCCTTGAGAAGCACCTTTGAGGCACAGCTAACAAGAAAATCCCCACGAGGACTGCAGGGAAATTCCAAGTGATAATTTTCTGCGTTTAATACCCTGATCCCTCTTCTTTCTCTCACTGCAGTCCATCATGCCTTCCCTCCTCTATTTTAACACTAATTAGAGGCAGACTTCTTTCCACTACGTTTGCTTAATAGTTTACATGAGTCATGAGCCATTTCCTTTTTATTTTTTAATTTCAATCTCCTTATTAATTGCAATGCCTATTAGTTTGTATTCAAACTCTGCCATTTCAGCTTCTGGGAAATGCTTGGGGTAAAAAGATGTAAGCAATAATGACCATAATGTTTTTCAGCACAGAAACAATCCTGGGGACTTCCTTGAGACTGCTCTAGGCCTATTGATGCTCACATAGGTCAGATCTTGGGCAAATTGTGGTTACCAATAGTTAAATGACTCAGAATTTCTGGTAAAAACTTGACCAATCTGAGGCAAATTAAACTGAGTTCTTTTCCTGTTCCTTTTCTTGTAGGGTTTCCTGTAAGGTTTCTACATCATCTTTGTCCTTCAGTGCCCTTTCTCTGGTGCTCCTTACTAACCTTTTCATCCTTATATGCAAATCCAGGGATTGTAGTCTACTCAACTTTGACTACCAATGTTATTTTATTTGCACAAGTCTCCAGTCCAGCAGGTAACCTCCTTCTGGTCACTTTTCCCTGATGTAGTTTCTTCTCCATCCATTTCCAGCCCAACATTTCTACTGCAACAGCCCAGAGATGTGACAATAGAATATTTTCTTCTGAAAAGGGGACAGCATGGCCATGGCAGGAAGATTACCATGCTGGGTTAATAGCTGGACTCCATGATCTTAGAGGTCTTTTCCAACATAAATGGTTCTGTGATTCCGTGACTGAATTCAGGAATTATCATTATTATTTTTTCGGCATCTTCAAGCTGATCAGCCAAGGGAACCCCACATGGACATGAGGCCTGGCCTCAAGCTCTTTCAGTATTAAACTCTTAGCCTGGTACTGCAAAGAATCTTTCAGATTGGAAAAGACCTCCAAGATCATCAAGCTCAGCCATTAACCTAATACTGCCATGTGCACCACTAAACCCTGTCCCTAAATGTCATATCCACGTATTTTTTAGCTTTTCCAAAGGATGGTGACCTCACCACTTCTCTGGATAATCTGTTCTAACGTCTGAATGCCCTTTTTGTGAAGGGATTTCTCCTAATATCCCATCTAAACCTTCCTTGGTGGAACTTGTGGCCACTTCCTCTTATCCTACTGCTTGTTATCAGGGAGAGGAGACCTACCCCTGCCTGTCTACTACCTGCTCTAAGGCAAAACATTAGCAGCAGGTCAGGGAGGGGATCCTGCCACTCTACCCAGCCCTGGTGAGGCACATCTGGAGTGCCATGTCCAGTTACTCTTTATTCCCCCACCACTTTATGCACTGAGCATGATGTCATGTGGTCTGGAATCCCTTGGTCGGTTAGGGTCACCTGTCCTGGCTGTGTCACCTCCCTGGTTCCATGCACTCCCAATCCCCTCCCAGCAAGGCACTGCAAGAATCAGAGATAGCCTTATCTCAGCAATAACAAAACCATCTCCATATTACAAGACCTGTGTTTAGCAAAATCCAAATAGTCCCGTAATAGTTTACCATGAAGAAAATTTACTGTGTCCCAGGCAAACCCAGCACATTCTGCCCCTTGTTCCATATCATTCGCATCATGGTCAGCTCATAAACCATTCAACACTTCATTCACCATCACCTCCCTTCCCATCCTTCAATATAAATAGATGAGGGATCTGAGTGGCCAGAACCTGAGAGTGGCCAGAGCCTGAAACAAGAGGCTGTGAACAGACAACCCTTCACCCAAAGGGCACGAAACCTGATCAGAACACATTTGAGGGATGTGGAGAGTCAAGCAGAGAAGCTGTCATCTCACTGGAGCCATCTGCTGTGAAGGGGCTTCAGTCCCAGCAGTAAAAGCCTCTGGTGGTGGGAATGTGATGGCCAGAGAGTCTCATGAATGGTCAGAGTAGTTTTCTTGACATGGTCTGCACCACAAGGCCTTCTGTGTCCATTTAGTCTATGACCTTGGGGTCCATCAGTCACACTGGCCTCCCAGAACAGGAGGAATTGTGTGTTGCACTGGACACCAAACAAGCTATGGTCCAAATCCTCGTTCTTCATGGCTGCAGGGGACAGCTCCTCACCATCATCTTCACCACAGGGGCATCTCCGCTTCCCCTGCTCCAGGGTGGTGTTCCACCCACAGGAAACATTTCTCCTCAAACCTCTCCAATACAGGCCCTTCCCACAGGCTGCAGTTCTTCACGAATGTGATGATCCTCACAGAATCAGTCTCCTTCAGGCCTTAGCCTGCTCCAGCATGAGCTCCTCCAGGAGACATCTGCTCCATCATGGACTAATCCAAAGTTCGCATTCCCTTTGATTGGAGCTGTCCCAGCCTGTCCAGTTCAGCAGCACAGACACACCAGCGATGCCCTGACCATCTGCCAGCCCAGGCACCTCACCAGGGCTGCTGTCAAACTGTGCCCAGGCACAGCAGGGCACCCTGATCAGCACCAGAGAGAGCAGAATAGCAAAAAGGAGGCTCTAGGACACAGCCAGGCAAGTGAGCCCCATGGCAAGCACAGGAACTTGCCAATTAATAGCTAAATGGCAATAACAGTGATTCAATCCATCTGGCACGTTTCAATCAAATCTCTCATTGTCTCTAAGCCTTCAAGCTGCACATTGAGCATAAAAAAAAGTCTGTTGTGGTTTAATCCCAGGCAGCCACTCACTCACTTCCACCAGCAGGATCAGGGAGAGAACCAGAAGAGAAAAAGTGAGAAAACTCATGGGTGATGATAAAGACAGTTTAAAAGGTAAAGCAAAAGCCACACACATAAACAACGCAAAACAATGACTTCATTCACCACTTCCCAGAGGCAGGCAGGTGTTCAGCCATCTTCAGGAGAGCAGGGCCCCATCACACAGAATGGTGACTTGGGAAGAAAAATGCCATCATTCCAAACATCACTTTATTTATATATTTATATTCCAAACCCCACTTTATTTACTGAGCATGATGTCAGGTGATGTGGAATAGCTCTTTGGTCAGACGGGTCCCAGCTGTATCTCCTCCCAACTTCTCCCCACTCCTGTTTTCATTTTTCCATCACATCCCACCACCAATTTCCCCTTCCATCTTTAATTTTGCAGAAAATACTTTTAGACTATGCTAGATGTGGCAGCTGATGCACCAGGCCCAGTTGCCTCCTGAGAAAAATTACATTGTTCTCCAAGCATCCAAAAATTCAACCCATCAAAAACAGAAGGATCTTTCAAATATTTCTGTTTCACCTCTCTGGAGATTTTCTATAAACCTGTAACTACTCAAGGCCATCAGGTTTTTATATTTCATCCTTATTGCAATATCCTACCTCTGACAAATGGAGCCCCGAAGAACCAGATGCCCTTGACTGGAAATCTCCCATTAATGCACATGCTGAAACACCACATCTTGCTTTTCCAAGCTGATCCCTCTGAGTGCAGGGTCAGACTCTGACTTGATATTGAATATTCTCCTCAGCATCAAGCAAAGACCAATTCTTTTTTTCTCTCCTCCAATATTTGAGTTCTCTGTCCGAGAGAGTTTATTTTATATACTCTTTCATCTATTGTCAAGCATTGATTTGGGAGTGATTGTAAATGGGATAGGACTGGGGCTTCCTGCCAGATTTTCAGAGGGAATTGCGCTACTCAACACCAACACAGCCATCCACAGAAAATAACACAAAATCCCAACACTTGACTCCAGTGTCCAAAAGAGTTGGAAGATTGCAACAGCCCCCTCTTTTCAGGGCATTGTGGAGTCCAACAGCAAGAAAGGAAGCTGGAAAAGCACTTCCCACCACCTGTCCCTTCTCATATATGGCTTTCTCGAACTGATTTTTCACTCCTTAGCGCTTTCTGTATTCATGTTCACATAGAAAAAAATAAAGGCAAACCAAAAGCCGGTTTCCACAGATTGTTTGAAGTAAAAGAAAAGTTGAAGAGCAAACCTAGGTAAGACACAGGCAGGAACTTCTGAATGTAGTGACAATTGGTCCCATTTTCTCTTACACGTGGGGTAAATATTTAGCTATTTTTGTATCAAACACAGAAATATGTAAATCACTTACACCAGTGCCACCCCAAAAACATCCCTCAACTCCAAATGTAGTCTCCTTTCACACCTCAAATAGAATACTAAACACAAAGTACAACAACGAATCTCAGCCCTTAAAACAGGCAAACAAATGTAGTAATTCCTTCAGAAAATTCTAAAGAAAAAACAAAATCAAGGGTAAACTCTCCAAGTCCACATACATAGAAAGCATGGCTAGAATGACATTCATAGCAAAAACTTCTCTAAAAAGTAGAGCAAATATACCTATAAATGCACTACTACCTTGTAAGACATGGATCCCACTACTTTAGAGCGCGCATGCCAACAAACCCTCATCCTTACCCCAACAACAACAAACAAAACACATCAGAAAAAACCAACCAACCAAAAAATACCCAAAACCATAAAACCAACAACAATAAAAAATCAACAAAAAAATCCAATATAAACCAAATGCCCCCAAAACCAAGCAAAAAACCCAAACAACGCCCCACAAAAAAAACAAAAAAACCCCCAAAAACAACAAAACCCCAAAACAACAGAATACCACAAAAAAACACACAAAAAAGCCCACCAGAAAAAGCCACCAGAAGAAAAAACAAACAAAACAAACAAACAACCCCCCCAAAAGAAACAAACCAACCCCCCAAAAAAACCCATACAACAACAACAACAACAACAAAACAACAACAACCAAATGCTCCCCACCTTAGAAATAGTTTCCTGGTTGTTTATCCCTTTCAGCCGTGTCCTGATGGGTGAACATGTTAACCCTTTCCTTGCCACATCCAATTAAACTTCTCACTGTTGGTTGCTGCTCCTTCAGCTCCATCCAAGGAGGTGAATATTGGCTGCCTATCATCCTGGCTATAATGATCATGACAGGCTCACCGCTGTTACTGGTTTGTTGGATACAGGAAGGTGTTGACAAGAGCAAAAATGTTGTTTAATTTTTGAGAAAATGCCTGTGTGAGAGGCTTTGAGAGCTCTGTCCACTCACATTAAAATAATAAATGCAGAGGTGATACTGAATAATATTTTCACTGAAGGTACTAAATAAATTCTTGATGTACCATTAAAGGTCTATCAAGAACCAGTGACTTTACATGGAAGTCAAGCTAATTTAAATGAAGAGGTAAGCCTGTGGTTTTAAGTGTGAGGCTGATTAACTGGGAAACTAATTACCAGGTGGCAAATAAATTATGAGGTGGCATTCTCCTTGGTGTCTTCAGGTCAAGAGCTGTAACACCAGTGGAACAAATAACTTTAGTCAAATACAGCCAAACCCACCTTTGAGATATCTGACAGCATTTAGATCTGCCTTTCCAGTTCCTTTCAGTGAAAGCATGGAAAATACCTTTCCACTTTCTGGTGTCACTCTCCCAAAACATATTAAGTCTCAGGGATCATCTCAATCGACTTGATGGGATGAGCAAACACATACTAAAGTATGTGATCTTGCTGTTGTGGGACAACTTGTGCTTTAAGACCAATGGGGTACAAATGACAAAAAATTTTCCATGTGAATCTTCCACCTCTCCTCTGGTCCATAGCCATGGGATCATGGCAAGTTTCCACAGGGAAAACTGACCACAGGGGAACTGTAAACTGCACCCTCCTATAGACTTTGGAGGAAGGGTGGTTGATGCAAACTGTTCAAAATAAACCTCTCGCAATTCCAAGGTTTAACTCTCACGTGTATTCCCCTCTCAGGAACAGTCACGCCTTTCGACTTCTATTTTGCAAGATTGACCAAGCCAGGATTCCAGATTTCTTTCTAAAGACTTTCTAATCTGCTGCCTGGTTGTAGAAACCCTTAAAATCCTGTTTGGCTCCTAGGAATCTTCCTCAGGTACCAGGTCCCAAAGTGAGCAGAGGTGCAGCTCCAGCCCCAGCAGTGTCTCCCCTGTGCCCCCCACGGGCTGTGCCTGAGCTGGCAGAGCCCCACCTGCATTTCTGTGATTGCACCACATCACACATCCCAGCCCTTCTGTCTCAGGAACCGATCCAGGTCTCCACAGGGATCTGCTGTTCCATCAACTGGAGGCAAATATCCCCATTTAGCCCCTAGTGGAGCACTTCATGCTCTGCCCCATTACATTCTCTCACGATACCGGGGGACAAATCTACCACATTCTTATTTCTTAGTAAATAGATTTCAAACCTATTTTATTTAATTTTCCATTTTCCTTCATATCTTTCATTATTTCCCGTCCAAAATGTGTCCCACAGACCTGCAACATATCTAATTCAGATTATCAAGTCTCCAGTTGAACTGCTTATTACCTGCTTTTCAAATACAAGTATTACTTTCAGTTTGGATTTTCTGGATTTTTTCTCTCGTGCTACCTTTCCTGATTTGACAGGTTCTCACAAAATCCTTAATGACAGATCTGCAGGTTCATGGGCCAGTTCACAAGCGCATTTTTGACAAGGAGTTATTCTGGACCCCCGGCTCCATTGCTTTAATTTCCTTCTGTGTCCATCCATGGATTTACTCACATTTCCACTCAAACATTTCTTGTTTGCCTAGGAAAATATGATCCCAGATTGACAATAGTCTTCACTGAAAATTAAGGAGATTATTTACCTGATATTTATAATATATACAGATAGATAAACTTTAAAGCTATCCAAATCCTCATCACTGTTCCATTTTAAACCAAACTCACATCTTCTTTATTTTTTCTTCCTCTTTGCTATATAGACAATGACTGATTTATTAGTGTTTCAGTTTCTTATTCATGTCTAATTCTCTTTTACCCTGGAAATTCTCACTCATTTTGTTTTCTGAACTTTAAACTGCAGCTTTCTTTTAGCACAACCCTCCTTCCACTTCCCATAGGATCTCTGCTTGCTGTTAATACTTTTTTAAGCAGTTATTTATCTGTTCAGGTTTTACTCTCCATACTTCAGACAGAAGTCCCACTTTCTTTTTTTCACTTTGAATATGTCATTTTGATCAAAAACCACTAGGAGGAAGCATTCAACAAGTTTCCCTGTCCAGATGTAGATCTCAGTCTTAATTTTATTCATTTCAAATAGTTTTAAGCAGGAACCAAGAGGTCTGCTGGGTTAGAGATCCCCTTGAAAGTGCTGTGGTGCACAATCCCTTGAAGATATGTGTAACTATTTACCTTCCAGTCAAATTCTCTTCAGTGCTCCTGCTAGAAACAGTTTCATGACTCCATCCCCTGAAGAACAGAAGCCACTTTTAATTTAAAAGCTAATTTTTTCCCGACTATTCTATTTGTCTGTCAACGTTTTTCTCCCATTCTCTTATTTTCCCACCTGCTTTATTTACTGAGAGTTACGCTGCATCCTCTCAGCTGTTATTTTTAGGCGGAACAAGCTAAACTTGAGTTTCTTTTCATATCACAGATTATTATTCATCCTAGCATTGCTTCCCAGCACATGATCCAGTTTTAATTCACAACTCTTGAATTGAAAAGATCTCTGGTGAACCAGAGGAAAAAAAGTCACCTTTCTTTCAAGCACAATTGGAGTTTCATATCATGCAGCTCCATCAATTTGCCCAAGAGCTGAGAAACACTGAACTAAATTATTCACATGGATCAATTAATGATAATCTCAATGGTAAAGTCAGTTTAGCTTATGCTACAGGTCGTGAAGAAAATATTGCTGAAGAAAATAGCTTTTTATTCATTAGTTTCATTATTCTATTTTTTCTGCCCCCTTTAATTCTTTTGACTGGTTTGCAAATATTCAAGGATTTTCCATTACCTTGATTTCCTTTGAAAAATCTGTGTGCTTTAAGTGGTGAAATGAAGCCCACTAGAGACAGGTAGAGATGTTCTGGAATTCTCATGTTGTTTCTCGTTATATTTATTGTTCCACATCACTATCAAAGGAACAAACAGAAGAATCACATTACTGAGTTGGTGTTTCTCATGGGCTGTCAAAGGGAAAAGCTCTCAGGCCTTAATTTTTTGTTGTCGCTATTAATAACCTCTTTAAAAATGCAATAATTTGGGATAAAATTTTAAGTGATATATAGTTTATGGAAGAGGTGAGTGTTGAAGAGACCAGGCTTTTAATACAGCCTGGCTAAAATAATGACAAAAATCGCATGAAATATTGCTCTGTATGACCAAACATCAATCCATCTGGAAACAAGTCTGTATGTCACACAGCCATCACAGGAAACCAGGATTTTTGTAGGACGTCAGTACAATCCAAAATTAAGAGGCTCAGAGGAGAACCAGAAGGATTTGTGGGATTATTTATTTTTAAGGGCAACTTTTCTGACTGCTGTGCTTATATGCAGAATTTTCTCTCTCAAACGGTTGAGGTCTTCTTGTGGCTTGGAAGATTTTCTTGTGGTCTTTCATTACATAAAGGGGGTTTACAAGAAAGATGGAGAAAGACATTTTATCATGATTTTAAACTGGGAGTATGTTCATCTTGGACATAAGGAAGATATTTTATTTCTTCTATAAGGGTGGTGAGGCTCTGGCACAGGTTGCCTGAAGAAGCTGTGGGTGCCCCATCACTGAAAGGTCCAAGGCCAGGCTGGATAGGGCTTGGAGCACCCTGGGATAGTGGAAACTGTCCCTGCCCAGGACAGGGGATTGGAAAAAGATGGTCTTTTAGGTCCTTTCCAACCTAAACCATTCCATGATTCTGTGATTAAAGAACATAGCAAGAGAACTGTCTTCCCTAAAACAATATCACCTTTACTCAGAGTTTCTGCAGAAGGTAAAATTCACCCTAGAGGGTACTTGTCATTTCTTGCACCAACAAACAATTCACTTAGGGTACCAAACAGACTTTTGAATCTGATCCCCAACATTGGTGGAGCTCTGGCTCGGTTCCAGGGTGGCCTTTCCAGAGAGAAGAACATCAGTGAGGCTTGTTTGTATCTGCCCAACAATTAACTGTTCTTACAATCAAAAACACCTCTTCCTGGCACACAAACTGGCAAGGGTGAGCTGCACCACATTTAGGCATGGATACATTTTCCTGAGAGGATGCGATGCCAGGACTGTTCAGTGCACCCCAAAACAATGAGAACAAATGGCTCATTGCTGCTCCTCGATGGATCCTACACATCTTGGGAAGCTGATATTAAACAGGAAACATCATCCCAGCAGTGCCACCAGCTCCTCAACTGTGGTTAGGTTTAACCACAGTTTAACTGCTGAAAGCAGTTAAAACTAATTTTAACTAAAACCATTTAATTTTGTTTGTTCTTTTTGTGGTTGTTACATTTAGTTTTTATTTGAAGGAATAGAGCCCCTGGGTTCCAAAGGCACAGAGCTGTTGACTTCTCTGGTATAAAACAGATTCACTGCGTTTCACTCTAAAATCTGAGGGAATATTAGTCAAAACTAATTAAAGATGCTACAATTCCAGGAATGGCTAGGGAGAAGCTAAGCGAATACCACAGATGAAACTAAAAGGTACTATAAATATTATTTATTTGCATCAGTCTTCGGACAATATTAACTGAAAACAGTCTTGTTATTAGGTGCAATTTACCACTCATAGTAAAAGAGAATTTCTGTCCAAAAAGCTCACAATCTGAAGAGGTGGAAAACACAGGAGAAAAAAGTGAAACAAGACATAAGAATATAACTGCTACTGTAGAGAAGAGGTTCAAGAGAGAAGAAAACTTGCTGCAGGTTGCAAACAAATGCACAGCAGGTCCCACTCAGTCACAAAACGTGGGTTCTTTTCTGGCTGAAATCAACGTGCAGGGAAAAGCTCACTTGAGCCTTGCCAGAACCTGCCAAACCCAACAACAATCACCCAGCTACAACCTTGCAACTAAGAGAAATAAAACGCACCTTACACTAAAATGTGAGTGGACATGGTTATTTATGTGTCTCTACCACATTGTCAGAAATGAACTTGAATACAAAACTTAACAGTTAGGTGAAGTCTGAGAAAAGTAGGCAATAAACACAGTTTATTATGGGGTGAGTGATGGCACAGCTGCCTTCACCTCACTGCCAGAGGAAATCAGGTTAAAAAAAAATCCTCACAGGCAAAACATAAAGCAAGGTTTTGCTCTGTTCAGTATGACTTCAGTAATACTAAGAGTCGTATTTAGCATTTCATTAAACTTCAGTAACACAATTATGATAACATACATGCCATGGTTTATTTTGTAAATTGATCATATGGGAAGAAATCCACTACACTGTGGAATATCTGTGGATCATGCAGGGTCTATGTTTGCGGCACATCTGTCCCCAAACATAAATATAAAAAAAAAGATTTAAAAAATCAGCAGCCATTTGCTAAAGAGGTTGATAATGATAGTATCAAATAGGAATGGAATAAATTTTAGCTCCTTTCCACTCCTTAATTTTTACTAATATTGACATTCATTTTCTCTTCTCCAGCAGGTCCATTGGTGCTCGGACTTTTCTCTGCTCCCTGCACTTGGGAAATATCAGCTGAGGTTGCCTGTCACTGCTGTGAAGATGTCACAGCACTCAGGTACTGTGAGAGCTGCTTTGTAGTGGGATGCCCGTGATCAAACAGATCTGAAGAGGTAAATATTGAAGAAAACTGAACACAGCAGAGCCAAAGGTTGCAATTCACCAGCTACCACAGTTAACCAGTCACCACCAACAGGTTTGGCTTCACAGGGAGGCTGCCTCAGCTGACATGTATTTACAGCATCGTCTTCTGTGAAAATTTAAAAATACTCTTAACAACTTTGTCACCAGTTAACTACTTAATGTCTGGAGACTGCTGATTGTGTGTTATTTCTCCATTCTCAACCATGAGATTGCCACTACTGTCCCTTGCGACACTGTCATACGACGGAGGGATGGACACTGAGGACGAAGTTTCAGACTTGTTAGGACTCCTGCCATAGTTTGCATACAGCGCGGATGCAATAAGTCCTTCATTTTCTGGAGCAGCATCTCCCAGAGTGTCAGCGCTGCAAGTTCTGCGGTGGTACAGGTCGGAAGCCTGTCTGAGGGAGCGCAGGAGCAGGTGGCTCCTGTAGGCGCGCTGGATCACCGTGGCTGACGCTTCCTCTTGCCTCTGCCTGAGCGTAGTCGATATCGGCTCGTAGGATTGTTTGGATGGATTGTCAGCCATGAATTTCTCCTCCATTTGTATTTTCAGGGTATCCAGCTCCCCAGAATCTCCCAACACCCTCTTGGTGAAAGCAAACAAGATGTCCCAGCGGTGTAACTTGTCCCCACTGACTACAGGCAGGTCCATTGCTGTGAGCTCAGCTTTGTTTGGTTTTGGTACACGCAAAGGCTCAGGCAGAGCGTCGGCAAAGTCTGAAAGTGCAGAGAAAGGTATAAACTGCGTTGCCTCGGGGTCAAACTTCTGCCAGATTTCATGAAAGGTTTCAAAGTCATCTTCCCCTAAAGGCTGCGTACTTTCCTCAGTGGCAGCGTTGAAGTTCTCCAGAATAACAGCTATGTACATGTTCACAACAATGAGAAACGATATAATGATGTAACTTACAAAATAAATAATACCTATGGCAGGTTTGCCACATTCGCCTATGACACCGTTTATGTTTGGGTCACAGAATGGTGGCCCAGTGTTTAAAATAGGGCTGAGAAGACCATCCCAGCCAGCTGACGTGGTGATTTGGAAGAGACAGAGCATGCTGTTAGCAAAGGTTTGGAAGTTGAACATGTCATCAATGCCACCATCCATCTTCACATAGGCAAAGTTAGCCATGCCAAAAATGGCATAAATGAACATGACCAGAAACAGCAAGAGGCCAATGTTGAACAGAGCAGGTAGGGACATCATTAAGGCAAACAGGAGAGTTCGAATTCCTTTGGCTGCCTTGATGAGTCTCAGGATCCGGCCAATCCGAGCCAAACGAATGACCCTGAAGAGTGTGGGTGGTAAGAAATGTTCAAAGGCTTTGCCAATGCTGGAAAGCAGTAAGGCTGAAATGGAAAGAATAATAACTGGTTAGAATATTACATTTTTGCTTAACTAGTAAGGAGGCTGGAATGATAATATCTTCACAGCTCAAAAATATGTGATGTGTGTGTGCTAAGCCCTGCCAGCATAACTTTTGGTAGAAGCTGAATTGAAAAAAATAGTTGTAGAAATCAGCAATTATGAACTACATTCTTCAGCCATCAGAGGACAGTCCCTGTTGCACTAAAGATGACAGGGAAATTTCTGTGCACAGCTTCAAATATCTCTATTAGTTGACACTTGGTGACTGATGGTTTTCTTTCACTCTGGTTGCATGCATATTTCATCAGGTTCAGGCGTACCTTCTATATTTGTCTTCAAATACTGACACTTCTAAGCTAAATTAAGAAAACAAGATAAAATGCAATGTCATGGTCATCAGATAATACAGGCAAAATATGAGCCAACATAGTGATGAACATAAAAGTTGTGCATGCCACTCTGCAATAGATTTAGGTTTATTCAGGGACAGATCTAAGCATGGATGTTATTTTTTATTTGTTTAAATGAAAAAAAAATGACACCCAGTAGCACTAAAAGAAGGTTGTCTTTTCTAAGTTTAGCTGTTCTGGATACCTTTTTCTGGATTTACAGTTCAGAAACTTAATTTCTCAAGAAAGAGCCATAGACTTATTGGACTCTTACTTACCCAATACATAACTCATACTAAAGGAATTAAATATCTTTCTTCCCCTAAATGTCTGTTGCTAGTTGGCAGTAACTGTCCCTAGGAATAGTTAAATTGGCAGGAAGCTCAAATTGGCAGCAGAGCTCTTTATCCCATTCTTCCACTGCAATCCCTTCAAATAAAAACTAATACATTTTTGGTCACCTTTTCTATCCCGTTACACAGGGTGAACCCTTATCAGCAATGATAAACAGCAATGTCTGAGCTTCCAGAAAAGGAATTCTATAGGATGTAATCTAATTCCAGTCTTCCTATTCTATATATATTCCAGCATTCCTATTTCTCTCTATATTTCAGTCATCTGCCACAAATACAGATGACAAAACAATCTGATCTGATTGAAGATTTATTAGTTGGCACCAAATCTTTGACAATACCACGTAATGTGATACTCTGTAATGGGTTATTCATTCTGTATTTTGGATGAGAAAAAAAAACCCTAAAGAACCATTATAAATATATACACACTTTTACTAAAAGAATTTTTTAAAATCACATTTAGTATTATTTAATATATTCATGTTGGGAGGTTTATTTATTTTTTCCTTAAGACTTTACAGTATCACAACATGTATTTCAATGACTGTTTGAAGTTAATAAATTTTAACTACTCTTTTTTTAAAAAAAGAATAATAATTGATTTCATAAAGAATTTGCCAGATAATTTTACTTACCAACAACTGACATGATAACAACAACTAAATCAAATATGTTCCAGGCGTCTGAGAAATAGTACTGCCTCAGAGCCAGCATTTTCAGCACACATTCTGCAGTAAAGATGGTAACAAAGAGTATATTGATTTTGTTGAGGACGTTTGTCTTCGTTTCACTTTGCTCATAGGTTTCCACCATCATGGTGACCATGTTGAGGCAGATGAGAGCCATGATGACAGCTTCAAAGGTTTGGATTGTTACAATGTCATAAAGGAAACCTTGGTATCTGTTCTAGAGGGGAAAAAATTACATCTGACATCAGTTATGAAAATAAAGAGTATTCATCTCTACATGTTTCCAACATTTCAAATTTTTATGTCCCAAAGTCAGTCAGCTACAGTGAAGTTGGAGAAATTGGAGAAAAGCAAACTATAAAAATTACATTAAAAATCTTTTCCCATCCTCAAGTCTAATCAGTTACAAGGTGAATATAAAACCCAATAATATTTATGCAGAGAACTCAATAAATATTTAATCTGTAAAGCAAGTCAGTCAACCTTTTAGTGTGGAACTGACTTTAGAGCACTGTATGAGTATCAATGTAAAGACAAGATAAATAATTTATTTGCTGTATATAAACATATGCACTTTTCAGTGAATTAAATTGCACTTTTGCAATGCATTTTTCTTTTGAAGAATTCAGTCTTACCAATGGTCTTGGAATGGGTTTTTGAGGTTTCTTGGATCCCAACTTTTTCATTGCATTGTAGTATTTTTTCTGTTCCTCTGTCATAAAGATATCTTCCCCACCTAAGTATACAAAAAAATGTCGCTGTTATTTAGTGAGCAAGCCACACTGTCATACTTAAAATGTCTGAAATTATGGAAACTGGCATTCCTTCCTTTTTTTACACCTTGTCAGTACCATCCTTTTTCATAACATGTTAACTGTGTCCAAAAAATCAAAGTGGCACAAACCAGACATTCACAGAGCAGATGCCTTGGGGTGAAACTCAGCTCACTCAAAAAGTATGAAAACAAAAAACATGGACAGGAACAAATCTTTCCCTGGCTTCCCACGTGCCAAAATACTCATCAGAGCATCTGTAGCAGACCACTTTCTGAATAACAAGACTCCCATCATGCTCAGTTCCCAAAAAGAAGTGAAATTTTAAGAGGCTTCAAAATGTTTGGGGAAGAGGAAGGTGTTCAAGGTTATAGGGGAAAAGAAAGGAAGAAGAAACTCACCCTGAGTGAGTTATTTCTGGTAACTTAATTACTTATGCTCTGGTAAATGCCAATAGAAGTTTCAGATTCTGTGTATAGGATCTTGTTCTCTCTAAAGGCAGCATTGCTCGAGATCAAAGCACAACTAATATACTTATCTTTTTCTTTTGTTGGTTGAAGTTGTCAATAATTACACCAACAAAGAGGTTCAGGGTGAAAAAAGACCCAAAGATGATGAAAGTCACGAAGTAGAGATACATATACAGACTGTTCTCCCTCTCTGGCTGATCTTCTTTCTGCAAGAACGAGAAGCAACTTGAGAAATAACCAACAACATGGACGCAATTCAGAATAATATTCATATTGCAGATCCTTGCAAAAAATCAACATAACACCAAATTTTGTTTGAATATTCTTGACATGATTTTCACAGGCATTTCAGAAGCACCAGTTCAGTTTCTTCCAATAAAACAGGAGCTGTAAATTTCTCAGTACATGAAAAATCAAACAAACTATGTAAAGTCAAATTTCAAGCTCTTGCCATTAATAATCTTGGCCTAGATAGGTTGTTGCTCTCTTTTCTCTTCTTAGCAAAAAACTTCTGTGATGGTTATTATGAATAAAAACAAAATCAGAAGAAAAATAATTTTTCAAATTGAAGAACAAAGAAGAAAAACATTGAAACACATACATAAAAACATATCAATATATGAAAATGATATTATTAGTATTTTAATATTTATATGTATTATTTGTATTTATTTGTATTTTTGTATATAATGTTAGCAATAGTATAACATTAACTGCTTTTAAAACTCTTTTATTCATTTGAACTTATGATGAAATTAAAATAGCCTCTACATTTCAAATTCTTTCCCTCCAAAGTCAAACCACTTTGTTCCGTTTAAGTAGGTGAATCTAGAGCTGAAACTCTCTCCCCATTGCAACAGAGAAGCTTTAGGATACTAAGAGTCATTTGCAGACTAAATGTTTACATCATCTGATAAAAAATAATTACTGGAAATATTTAGCATAGACAAACAGCAGATGTAGAAGTGCAAAACGAATAATGCATTTGCAGAAGGCAGTAGGATCCCCCAAAAATATGGTTTGAATATGACTAACCTCTTTTGAATCTACTGCTGCATACATGATGTCCATCCAACCTTTAAATGTTGCCTGGAATGAGATAATGTGTTGAACTTTGACCATAAACGTCTTCACATAATTTGCAACATCCGAATGACGCTGACTGGAGCAAGAGCCTTTGCTGTGTTCACACGCACAAAGCACCGAGCTCAGCGTGCTGTGTGTGAGGCATTCTCAGCCTCATCAGGATAAAAAAGCTTTCAAGGATGGACAGAACACTTTATCCTAAGATTCTCACTGAGCAAACCTTCATCAGCGTGGTACCAAAGGCCTTGCAACCCTCATGGGCTGAACAAATCCATGTTTTGACAGAACAGCTCACTATTTGCCCCAGATTTCCTTCTGAGATTGACTCTAGCTCTCAGTATCACGAAACTGCTGGAGGCTGCAGCAGCACTTGCCCACCAAATGTTGCTTTATCACCTGGAAAATCACAGCAGGGTCTCATCTGTCCCGCTTTTCCCATTTGTGTGCATGAATGGCCAGCTACAAGGGGAGAGCAAGTTCTAGGGTATTTCACTCCTTGCATCACACTCGGGGATGAGTTAGGAGCTGACAAAAAGCCAAACCCACCTCACAAGGTGCTGGCTGGTGAGGGCAAGCAACACTTACCACCTGAAGAAGAGCCAGGTAGCCAGAGCCAACATTATCAAAATTGACTGTAGCATTGACCCAGTATATTTTTCCGGTGTTGTTATACATCCTGCAGTCTGATCTGTTCTTTATTGAGCTATCTAATTCAGAATTTTCTTCGGTCATATTGACACATTTCCCAAACTTCCCAGCAAAGAGGTTCACTCCCATGATGCTGAAGATAAGCCAGAAGATGAGACAGACGAGCAGAACATTCATGATGGAAGGGATGGCTCCCACAAGGGCATTGACCACCACCTTGGGGGAAATGCGAGAGGAAAAATACTCTTCAGAAACTATGGGCTCAGGTATCAATAAGCAGTCACTTAGTCATTTCTGCAAACAATGTTTTCCATGTAAATATTAGTCACAGCTGGCAGGGAGACCTTGAACAATGTCTACAGTATCATTTAGGCTTTCAAAGCAGTAGCTGACAGTTCTTGGTCTGCTGTAAGACCCTACTACCACTAAAACGTGAGTTTTATTGACTTTCCCTTGGTTCTGGAATAGGAGATAGTCCATTTGTTTCTTTGTCTTAAACTTTATTAACATAAAATTTCTGAAATATTCGTCCACAAACATTAGTGCAGAGGTCTGTCTTAATGCATTAGTGCATTAAGACAGTCAAAAGTAATTTTCAAAAGGACCAGTAATAATTCTCCACTAGTAATTTGTTGCACTTATTTTTCGTGGATTATGATTTTGTTTGGGGTCTATAACCATGAGCCAGGGACTTTTTCTGTGCCAGATGCTGTACAACCACAGAAAGTATCCCTGTAGATTTTAAATGTATGCTAAGACATAACTGATTTATTCAGAAAGTTGGGTAAGGGAATGGTGGGAACACTTCTTCGAGTTTCACAGTGAAGGCAGTGAGCTCACCTATGAGGCAGCAAAAAAAACTTGATGGACCATCAGAAAAATTCAAAGGCTTTGTGAAGGTTTTTTGGAGACCATGTCACAATACATTCTGCATAGCAAGACACAAAACTCATCTGTGTCAAATTCAAAATTTACTCCAGACATGGAAATTTTGATACATTCTGTTAATTAATGTAACACCATTTTTCTCTGTCTTCACGGTGACAATATTTCAATCAGAGACATTTCAGACTCACTTCCAGAATATATGCAAAAGATTTAATGTCTCAGCTGCATCGAGTCTGCATTCATAGAACCATGGAATGGTTTGGGTTGGAAGAGACCTTAAAGATCATCCAGTGCCACCCTCTGCCATGGGCAGGGACACCTTCCACTGTCCCAGGCTGCTCCAAGCCCTGACCAACCTGGCCTTGAGCACTTCCAGAGATGGAGCAACCACAGCTTCTCTGGACAACCTGAGGATATAATTTCTTCCCAGCATCTAATCTACATCTCCTTTCTATTTATTTAAAGCCATTGCTCATGTAAGTGTGTGACAGTGATACCATGTGCATTTCTGTCATCTCTTTCAACATACCAGAGCTCATCCCATGGACCAGACTTTTGCTCAAATGCCACTGTGGTTATCTTTCTGTTTCACTTGGCAGCATACAGGTTGTTTATGGCTAAGGGAATCCCTCTCTGCATTTGTACAATGTTAGATTTGTAAGGAAATGTAATATCCAGAAGCATCACATTCTTCTATGTGTTCCTCTTATGGTAAAAAAGCCCATCAAATATTCTACAAACACTTTTACTCCTTGAAAGAAGTCTATTTGAAACAATAATTTGAGCAAAGTACTTTTTAATAGGCTACATTTTTTGTACATCAATCCAGTAAAAACTTTCAGAACTGAAGTGACTCTCCTCTGAGTTAGCTTGCTATCAGATTTCAAAAATTATAACTGTGCTCACTTCTCTTATTCTCTATTATATTTTTGCCTATCTCACTAAGACAGGAACACAAGAATGATTGAGCAGCAGTGGAACAAAATTTCACCCAGGCCAGTTTTAGTTTCAAGAGCACTTAGGATCAGTCACTCCAGGGAAGTGTATAAGGAACAGCCAAGGGTCTCTTTGAAAATTCATTCAAGGTTCTCTTTAAAAATCAATTTTATAGTTTGTAAACTGAACTCAGGGTGAACATGTGAGCTTCATAAAGACACAGTGATGAGTCACAAACCTGTTACGTGCTTATCAGTTCTGACAAGCTCTAGTTTGCAATCAGTCTTACCCTCATTCCCTCAAACCGTGACAATGCTCTCAAGGGTCTCAGAGCTCGGAGAGTCCTAAGAGATTTCATGGGGCCAAAGGAATTGCCAAAGAGGTTTATCAAAGAGATCTGAGTGGGAAGACAAAAGAAAAGTATTAACAATGTCCTGTCATCTGCTTCCTTTATTTCTGTTTTAGAAAAACCTCAAACCAACAAACAAAACCAGAAAATAATCAGGGATCTGCTACTAATCCTATGTAGAAAGAGTGAAGGCAGAACTCACAGCTACGATAAGGAAGTCCAGCCAGCACCAGGCATTGGTGAAGTACTTCTTGAAGCCATAAGCCACCCATTTCAAGAGCATCTCCAGAACAAAGATGAAAGTGAACATTTTGTCAAGAAATTCCAATATTAGTTTAATTGTTTCTCTCTTTTGTGCATGGATGTCTTCAAATGCCTGGAATCATAATAGACATAGATAAATGGCAAAAATCAGAAATTAATTTCATACAATTAAAGTCAAGCAACACTGAGACCTCTTCATCATTCAATTTGTTTTAATACAGGTCTGAAGACCACCTGTTATTCAAATCTATGCCAATTGATAAAAGTATCATTCTCCTCTCCCTTCTCTTTCTTTTTCTCTATATAGTGCAGCCATTTGGATACATCCTTCCTGCACAATGAAATCCTAGGAGGGCAGTATATATTTTTAGAAATTTATATCATAAAGTTTATATATTGAAAAGATCTAAGTATTTTTTTCCCAAGTATTATATCCACTTGTTTGTTTTAATGGTATAAAATATCCTTAATATTTCACAATTGTGACATAACTTCCTGAGAAAAATCCAGTATACAGACAGAACAGAAACAGTTTCTGAGATTTATATATTTTTAGCTTTGCTCATGCTCTCTTATAATTTTTAATAATATCAATAATAGATTTGCAATAATTAAAATGGTGAATAAATGACTGCTATTTGAAGACTCTTCTTTTTCCTCCTTATGAGTTCAAAGATATTCACTGTGTTTACTGCTAAAAACAACTTCTCTGGGTTCAAATTAAAGCCAAAAATCCTTCTGAATAGATACACGAAGCTGTGCTACACCAACCAGAGCTCCACTGCTCAGAAGAATCATGAATATGATAAAGGTTTCAAACCAAGAATGTTCAACAATCTGGTAGCAGGTTTTTCTCAGATTCCACCAGGTTTCTCCTCCAAACTTTACAGCACCACCCAGGCAACACTGGAAGTGCCGAACACAACCTGAAAGTGAGAGACAGCAATGACTGCATGGAAAGAATGTAGATGAGGGTGAAGACATGGCCAGGGAACTTCTGGGGATAGGAAAAAGTCAGTGGTCACTGTAAATGCATCATTTTTGGTGGTTTTCCCTATTTTTCCAAGGGAAAAAAAATAGGAAACACCTTGTTCAATTCGCCTTGTAGCTCTTATTTATATACAGAGTAGGTGGAGCCTCTTTGGACAGCTTTCCTTTATTTCAAGATATTTCTGAGACACCAGGCAGGCTCTCACTGACCTGCTGTCAGGGTACACAAAACTTCAAGGCCATGGCAAGAGTCTGGGAGTTACAAAAGCCCTTCTCAGTTTCTGCACACTCTTTGGAAAGCAGAGATGAGAGGTCCCTGAACAAAAAGCCTTGGGAAGAGAGGACACAAATAGTAATTTTTAATATTGTGAGATGTATTCATTTATTTATTTGCTTCTGAAGGTATGGAGTGACTGATTTTATATCATATAACCTTAGAAATTATGCCATGTTCTAGCATAGACTCCATAAAAGGGGGCATCTCCTTTCGAGCTCACCAGATTCCTTCTCACAGCCGACAATAATTCCAGAACCACCTAATTGTTTCCTGATCACCCATTTACAATATCCTAGGTTTGCTTACTTATCCATCTTTTCACTAATTAACTCTCTTTGGCTAACTTTTCTCTTTCTGTATTCTTTGCATTAATTCAAGTTCTCACTATGACAAACAATGTCACTCTGTCATTTCCAGGTATGGAAAAAATAATGCGTATATACCCAAAATCTTATGCACAAATTAAATAGCAACCCATATAGAACTTGTATATGTGATAGGCTACAATACATGTAAAAATAAATTAATTTTTATTTCAATATTCTCCAGTAATGTGGATCTGGAATGTGAGGCAGGGAATGACACTTGCACAAGATAAGGACTTTGAGGACACAAGGGTGAAATCTGTGTTAGGTACAGATTTGCTTCACCTTCAATTGATTTTTCTGAAGGTTTGGCCACAGCAGGCACATTCCAGCCAGGGACTACAGAGGACAAAACAAAGTGGTTCATGTTTCTTCTCTGCAGCAGGGAAAGAAAATAAAAAATAACTTTATTTCTTTTATTCTAATGTCTGCACTGGCACAAAAATGTCATTGATAGAGCAGTTTTCAAAAACCCCTGTAGCTCAAAAATCTGACTTCTGTGTTATTAATTTAATATTTGTGGGTTTCTTTTCCGGAGAAATCAAACTGCAATGTAGGTATAGTGGATCTGCCTCGGGATTTATGATGTATAACATAATAGTAAAAATATGTGTATTATTACTACTCAGAGAATACTTTGCATTCAGTATAACAACTCTTTAGCTTCAAATAATGTCTACACATTTCATGTTATTGATTCAATCTTAAAACTGTGGATTACAAATGTCATTGATCCAAAATAGGCAAAAGGAAAAAAAAAATTTAAAAAGCCAGCTCTACAGAACATGGCAGTACACAGAGCCAGGTTTGATTTATCTGTATTCTCACCATAAAAATTCTGCAGGATGTGGTGGTGGAATGGGAAGGTAGTGAGGGTGGAAAGGCTCTACCTCTGGGAGCTCAGGGCACTGTGGGAACAGGAGCTGCTGGGCTCTGCAAGGCTGGAGGAGCTCCTCCTGCTCATTTTGTGGTACAGAAATGAATAAGTGGCAAGGAAAAGAATTGCAGAAAATGGATGGGAAATGGGGAAAATAGGGGACGAGATGGTGGGTGGAAATGATGGTGGCCAGCTAGGCTGACTAGGCAAGCAAAGACTGAGCTGGAGCACCAGAAAGAATTTCCAGTTACAATTTAATATATTTTTATATTTTATGACACATATTAGGGTACGAAGAAATCATAAAAGTACTGAACACATCTAGAACAATTTGCAAAGCTAGATGTTGTATGAAGATTTGAAAAGAGATTCTCAGATTATTGGATGATTTTTATGGTTCTTTCAGATCCAAGTCATTCTATGATTCTCTGATCATCACCCTACAGAAATTCAAATCATCCCAACAGCTTCTTTTGCTCACTTCACGCCTTTGTTTGTTAGAGATTGTTCATCAAATGCTGTTCAAGGAATATTTTTACTGCTGCAAAATATTAATAAATCTGATGTGCCAAGTGACCATTGCCAGGTGAGACCTGATCAGATGCACTTCTCATGCTAAGCCCCGAGAGTGACTTGGTTGTGTCCAACAGAGTGGAATTCATCTCACTTCACTATCAAAATCCCATTTTTCAGAATGGGGTCTATGCCATTGCCCATGTCCCAGTTGGAAGCAATTGGCTTTTAGGGGAAGGGCGACTTATTTTTCAGGTGTCTCAGTCTCTGTGTTGACTAGAAAGGGACAATGATTTGGACTTTTTAAGGTTATTTCCAGATAACTAAAATCAACTGAAAATAATCAGACCCGGTTGGCTCAGCATCACTAGAGAAACAAGTTGAGTTTTCATTACTCTCACTTCCCAATAGCATAACGATGAGAGTCTTACCTTCTGGAAAACATTGTTCTGGAGTCTTGAAGTCTTCAGAAAATTCTGGAATCTGCCTCAAAACATCTTCAGGGTTTGTCAGATCCACTGTGCTGACTGCAGAAGAGCTGACACTCTCCAGCTACCGAGCACAGTAATAACAGTTATTGATTCTTTCTAATTCCAGTCCAAATGAATAAATTAATCCATGAACAAATAAAACTCAAAATTAAAGCTTGGTTATGTACTAATATTACAAGTAGTGTTGATAACGGAATAAATTTTGTGATTTTAAAGGATACAATCTAAAAAATACCAATAGGTACATTCAAATAGAGGCCAAAGCTCTGTAATTACAATATCTATCTACATGAACCAGATGTAACTGCCTAATCAGCTGGTAAATTGAAGAGCTTTTAAATTGCATATTAGTGTATGTAGTCCTCAAAACGGGATAAATTACTTGGGTTAAAACCATGAAATCGGGGGAAGATGCATTCTCACACGAGAAACAGATAAATATATCTGTTATGGTGTCAGGAACTGAGCACCCATGGCAGATTTTATGAAGTAGAAATTGGAGTCATACCTTATATTTTTCAGCTAAAAAACTTTTTGCCATTCCATTGCACCACAGACATGTTTTATGAGTCAGCAATTTGTTAGAAATTACTTTATGCCTTTGTTCTTTCATGTTTCCATGATGCTGTTATTCACTTCTTTGAATGTATTCAATATTGAAAATTATTTTTAAAATACTGTAAACTTGTAACTACCATCTTTAATGACACAGAGGGAAACTAATTTCAAGCATTATGTTTCTTGAAACCAAGATACTTAGGACACAGGCAGACTTGCTGGAATTTCCCACATGAAAGCTTATCTCTCTTTAATTCCTTTTTTTTTTAATCCTCCCTTTTTTGTGGAGTCAGAATTTAATAAATGGAAAGTAGCAGAGAGTATTTTATCATTCATTCATGATTACGACAAAAACTACCTTGTCCTTTTTCCACTTCTACACACTCTCTTTCCTATACTTATATTTTTCTTTAAAATAGATACCTAGAAACCCAGCACAGCTTTGATTTTGCTCACAGAATTTCAGCTCCAGTATTGGCTCTGGTCCAGCCAGAGCAGCTACTGCAAGTTCAGAGCTGCTTCTGGCACTAAACGCTGCTAAATCCCTGAACACGCCTGTGTTTGACCGCTATTGGAAAGTCAACATCACTGAAAATAAAAATTGTTACCTCTTTTTCTTCTGGTGATGACAATTCACCCTTACTGTCCCTTCCTAGATAAAGCACACTGAATTCTTCAGAGGAAAATCCTGATCCTTTACTCCAGCTGCCCGAATTTTTTGCTCTCTCTCCCCTTTGCCTCAGCTGGTTTTCATCCTGAAATTAATCTGTGGATTAGAGGGGCTTTCTTTTGCCTTTTTAGGGAGCACACAAGTCAGAGGAGAAAAATCAATAAGATATAAATTTCATTTAATGTGGGAATCACCAGATAAGAGTCATAAGAAAGGATCATTTCGAGTTTCTGATTTTACCTAAGGATAGAACTTTTTCCCAACAGATATGCAGCAGATTAAGGAATTTCAGTGATCTATTCAAAACTTAAGTGAGAATTCTTAGACAGGAATTAAGAAGGAAATTGAAGGTGGGAAATCTTGATACCAGAATAACAATTGTGATTAAAACAGAACTGAAAAATTCATAGAGCACAAGGAAAGAAGGTAAATACATACTGTGACATCAAAAACACGTCCTTAGTAGAGCCACTCCATACTTAAGCCTATCCACTTCTAAAAATTACTACATACTGCACACAGCAAGGACAAATCCAAAGTAAGGATCAGAGCTATAAAGTCATATTCTGAATCCATGATAATGTGCTGCATGCAGAACATTTATTTTGCTCTTTTGTGCAAATAATACCAAAGCAGTTGATATTATTCGCATAAATTTTTACATAAAACATCCAAGTGTGCCAAAGACTATTATGATTACCTGTGTGCACCACAACACTTCAGCAAGGAATTCCTGAACAATTTATGGTCTTTCTTTTAAAACCATGAAAGAATCTTGATTTTAAAAGGCCCTAAATATTTGTACTTATGGTTCTAGTTCAAAACTTTGTAACTCTCTGGAAATGCATCGACATATCCCACCCTGCTCTGCTAGAGACCATCTTCTCCCACACATCCCTCCCTCCCTTCATCTCTCTCCACATTCTACTGTTCCAACACAAATAAAGAAATCTATTACCTGTTTGCTGCAATCTGTGTCCGTAAATGTGCTCAGTTTATCACCATCTTCAAACCCCTCACTTGTATTCTCCGCCTCAGCAATAGGGACACAAACAAATATATTGGGGTTGCTAACAAAATCTTCAAGACCCTGGCATATGTCCCCGTTTTTCTCAATCCATTCATTATTGTAATTCTCTTTACAACTTTTCGCGTCTTCACGCTTGAACCCCAGCGAGTTCTGCGCAGTTTGTTTGATTCTCCTCCTGTGCACTTTCTTTATCTGCCTGAGCTTTCTGCAGCAGGCGTCCCACGTCACGCCCTTGACAAAGTGGAATGCCTTGCGGATCCGAGCGACGGCGATCCGAAGGTTGTTCATCTCTCCGTCATCCTCTGTCGTCTGGAGACTGTCAGCGCTGAAAGAACTCAGCAGCAGTGCAATGAAAAGGTTGAGAACCTGAAAGCAATTGAAATAGTAAAAAGATTCAAAGTCTAGAGAGTAGCCTTCAGAAATCTGAATTCTAACTTTGAAGAGCGCAGATGCTACCAAAGTTCAGTCTCTACCGAGCAAAGCAAAGCACGGTGGTAAGGAAATGACAGTGACTGATCACATTGTGGTTGACGAAATCAACTTCTCTATCAGAAATGTCAGTGTTCCCGTTCCCCTCTTCCCAAAAAAAATAACTTAGAATACCAGATAAAACAGATCTCTGTGTGTGCTAAATGCATTATTTGGCCAAAGCAAATTTTCAATGGTTAAAGTAGTAACTTAGACTATGGTCACAGCTTGTTGTTTTAATAATTGTCTCTTCATTCTTCAAATTAGAATTAAATCAGGCCTCTGTGGAGTTCTTTCCAAAATTCTGTGAGATCAGATTCAGGCCCAGAAATTTCTTCAAATCTGCCACACAAAAATCAAAACCAAGACAAGCTCGACATTTCCATTTTTGAGTACATTTAAATGGAGGAATTTATAAACCTGTTTATTTTTTGCTTGTTTGCTTTAAAGGGAATGTGAGAATTCAATTTTTTCACTATTATTTTGGTTTGGAATGGGATCCATGTATCTTAACTTTTATCATGGCAGAACTGGGCAGATAACACCCCTGAGCCATCCAAGGACCACATGCAGTGGAGAATATCAGCCCTCCAGAGATCAATTCTTCCCATCTTTGTTATTGACTTTCGGCTGGAATAAATCTCACTCTAAGATACCTCTCAGTTTCTTTGGACCATAAGAAAGTCTGATCACAGAGTGCAGCCTAAACACTTCATTACTTGATAGATATGAATATCGCTCACAGCACTTCATCACGGGAATCAATCCTTATGGTGTGGAACAGGCAGGACATTAAATACACATTTGGGATTCAGCCACAGAACAGATGTTTCCCGTAAAGGGCTGCCTAAAGCTAATTCTGTTCAGCATTTTTTTGCAATTAAGAGGCTATTGGTATACGAATGATACTAAGAAGGACATGAGGAACTAAGTTACTAAAAGAAGATATTTATGATTTGGGCATTAAGAAAGGACAGCACAGGACTAGGAAGGACTGTAATGTCCCAGCACAGAGTATGAGGCTGTGTAGGTTATGCTATTGCAGCACCCAGCTCCTGGATATAAATCTACTTAGAGATACCTAAAGAAAATCCTGATTTCAGTGGTAGCGGTGTAGATTCTGCCACTTGCTGATAAAGAATTCAGGACTTGCATGAGGTCTTAAAAAAATAAATTAAATTGATTTAGAGAGGGACTTAAGCACTTGGCTTAATTAATTCAAGCAGGTAAGCTGTAAGACTCACTGATTATTTACATCCAAATCCCAAGATGTGAAGAAACATAGCTTCCTGTATTGTATTTACTGCAAAGATATTCCTTGTCACATTGCCACATGGAAAGGTCAAGTAATGCTGTTTGCAAAGCACACAAAATGGGAAAATACAGACAATGGCTGAAGAGTGAAAGGAAAAAGAGGATTTTGCAGATTATAACACACACAGGTAATTTTTCCCCCTGCTTTTAGGGAAGCTACCTTTTGTTGAAAGAACTACCCTTAACTGGAGTCCACCACAGACAGGATGAAGGGAAGAAAATATTGGAAAACTTACCACCAAATTTCCTATCACCATGACCAGCAGAAAGACAAAAAGACACAGCGATGGTTCAGCAACCACCATGCAGTCCCACATGGTCTCAATCCATTCTCCACACAGAATTCGGAAAACGATGAGGAACGAATGGAAAAAGTCCATCATGTGCCAGCGTGGCTCACCGTCTTTCTTTATTTTAGTGCAGTTGGACTCATAACTTTTCCCGAAAAGTTGCACCCCTACTATAGCAAAAATGAAAACGATGATTGCCAGGACGAGGGTCAGATTACTCAGTGCTCCCAGGGAGTTACAAATTATTTTAATTAGAGTGTTTAAAGTTGGCCAGGACTTTGCCAGTTTGAAGACCCTCAGCTGTGTAGCAACATAAAACATAGTGTTAGACATCGGTAGAGATAACTCATCTTTGCACCATGCAAAACCTACAATAACCAAATTACTCCTATTCTGAATTATTCCAGCAATGCAATATTTGTGGCACTGTGACATTAATATTTTTTTTAAGTATTTATAGATATTTTTTCTTTTGACTGGGCAACATTGTAAACATAAAGTAATCACCTCGTAAAGGACCAGACTAACTTGAGTTCCTGATAAATGCTTGGCCCACACAGGGAGGTGTCCATGCAATGTTCTTGATGTAGAATATGGTGCCTTACAAGTTATATAAAGGACCAAAAGTTCAGGGACTGCTGCTGCAATATTGTGAAAAGAGTCTGTTTTTAGGCAAAGCAACTTAAATCAGTCCTCAGTATATGAAATGGATACCTAACATCATTTCACATTGCTTTTAAAATATTGCTAATCTCTGTTTGCATTCTGACACTTTTTTCCTAATTTCCTGTGCTCGTTTTTAATTATTTGCATCAGTTTTAAAACATGTCCACTCCGGAATGCTTCTTCCTTTGAATATTTCTTAGCATATTCAAAAGAAATATATTTATCATTGAACTCTGACTACCATCACGAGGAATTTTGAGTGTGTTTCTTAAAGACAAGAGAAGGAAAAAAATATAATTGGGGGGGGTGGAAAAAATTTCTTGCCTCCTAACTACAGAAGTATTCTCTATTAAACTCACAAGATAATGTTTCATGCAACTGAGCATGCGTGAAGCATTACCAGTCTGAAGGATCGTAAAACTGACAGGGTTCCTCCTTTTCGCCCTTCTTTCTTGCTTTTCTGTCTGGGTAAACTCAGTTCAATTAAACTCAATGTGACAATGACACTGTCAAAAATATTCCAGGGCTGCTGAAAATAATAGTAGGGATCTAGAGCAATGATTTTTAAGATCATTTCTGCAGTGAAGATTCCTGTAAAAACCTGTGACAGAGAAACGGTAACATCAGCCTGAAAGTAGACATGAGTTTATCTTATCTTTAAGTCATGTTCCCTTAAATAACATTCATGGACAGGTTAATAAAACCCATGTTCATGAAGTCTTAATGCACTTTTAATTAAAATGGCAGAATTGTTTTCTGCCTTCTCAGGAGCATGCCAGAGTGTTTAAAAAAATCTGAGAATCATCTATATTACAAACAAAGTTTATAAATGCAGAGTTTGCTAATTTTTACTGTTACTTTTATGTTTCAAGTGAAAACACATATCAACCAATTAATTAATCCTATAAAATGCCACATAGCTGAGAATTTTCTTACCAAGTTGCCTATTTTAAGCATAAATTTAAAAGTGGGTGACATATTATTGTGCTCCAGCGCCATGAACAAAGTGTTCATCACAATGCAAACCGTGATGGTGAGATCAAAAAAAGGATCCTTTATGAAAGCAGCTACTTTTTCCTTGATTCTCAACCAAAGTGGACAGCAGTCCCAAATAAAATACTTTAGAGCAAAGTTCTTCAGGCGTGGTGGGCATTTCTGCTGAGCTTCTTCATATTCTAAGTGCAAAAGAAAATCATTCTATCATTAGTTATCACTGGGCAAGGTGGTGAAATAATAACTTCAAGCGTTAGAGAGACCAGAGAAGAAAAAGGAAACCTCTTGTCTCTCACAGAGCCTGAAGATTCCCTGCACTTTTTACCATTTATGTGGTTCTTACATCAGCTAATAAATGTGAAGATAAAAATTCAGAGAAAATTGGATTCCAAATTCTTCCATGAGCACTTCCTTCAAAAGCTTTTGGAATGGGTTTTTCTGGCTCGGACTGGCGCTACAATCATCTGACATTGGAGATATTTGTTCTGCAGGGACCTCACCACAGCTTCTCATGCTCTTGCAGGACAACAGAGCAGCTGTGGCACTTCCCACCTTGTCCTCGTGTAGGTGTCTGGGACAACAGCTGTGCCACACCCAACAACTTTTTGTCTGCCTTGACTCTCAAGGCAGTTTAAAGGATCAATGTCAGAGACAGGAATTCTGACTCTGGCAGATCCAAATTGCCTGAAATTTGGCCTTTGGCCACCTACCATTTCCCAGCTGATGCAAGTTCCACACATCTCAATTTTCCCTGTGTAAAACTTGGGACAGAAGCTGTTTTGTCTTTGTCGTTTGAATCTTTTTAATCAAACATAAATCTCATAGCATTTCTTTCTTCACCATCAGTATTAACGAGTCCTTAAAAATACTTTTGACCCAGCTTACATCCTGTGCAAACTCATTGACCAACTGGAGCTAACTTGGAATTAAATACAAGCGCAGTAGGAATTACTTATCTGGTTCTCAGGGATCTGGAAGTTTTTCAGAGACAGACAAGCTGAATCTGACTCATATCCTTTTCATAATTGGACCTGTCCTTATTTCTTCCCTCTGTTTAGTTTTCATTTCTTCTCCCCCAGGCTCAGGTATCAGATTGCACCCTACACCACCTATTCCAGAGTGATCACTTTGACTCAATCCTCACTCCAGGTCTAGCTCCTGTCTTCCACTAGAGCTACAAATCTTTTTCCGTCCCAGTCCATAGCTGATACTGCAACAAAACCCAGATCTTTGATGAATTACACTGCAAAAACAAAGTTAAACTGGATGTGTTGAAACTGTGATTCTCCCAAGAAAACATCTTTTAAAAAACTAAGAAAAGGGACCTCCCTGCCACAATGGTACTCCCCATTAAATCTCATACTTGTGGTCCAAGAATTGGTGGTAGACTTCCTCAAAAGAGCCAAAAGTAAATGAAAGTTCATCACCCTGAATAACTTGAATTGAAATATTTCATCAAGATTTGCCACAAAAATACCACTCATCAAAATAACTGCCACTGATTAACCCCCACCAAAAACTCACATGGGAAGGTAAGCTAAAGGAATAAAATTGTGAGGTTAAGTATTCAAAATCAGGGAATTGCCACAACTAGTTTTATTTGTTTAATCATATTAATTGTTGAATTCTGCGTGCCTGTGTTGCTGATATAACAGAAATCACAGGATAAGGAGGAGAAAACAGTGTCCCAGTCCTGCAGGTCAGATGATCAGAAACACATTCGACTCAGTCTCACCCCAACCCCTTGCACTGTCTGTCCTACAAAATGAGCTTTTCCAATTGACAAAAGATGTGTTCCAGTACCTAAAGACTGTAAACCACCTTTTTTTTCTAAAAAAAGTCCAAATTAGCAATGAAATTCCCAAATACACACCTACAAATCTCTGCTAACCTTTAAGAAACATATTTCGCTCTTTCATGGTAGCATTACTTTAGGGTTGAAATAAAGTTAATGAGGAACCACTTACCCTCCAAGACACTAGTAATTACGCTGACTACACTTGCTGCCCTTTGTCTCTGAAGATGCTCATTAAAGTACTCCACTGACAGATGAGAAGATGAATGCATCGTGCTGCTCTCATCATGCACAGCTGGCTGCTCAGAGAAGTAAACACGATTAGGGAAATACCACCGGAATGAAATGAGCCAGGATGCGATGATGGGCAATGGTGAGAGTTAATAGGAGCAATGACACACAGCCAAATAAATGTACCTTTTTACAAGATGTAATAGATGGTGAGAATGAAGGTCCTACTCTGTAATAGGGGCTGCAGTGAATGGATCCTGCAAGCACCTAATAAGGGGCAAGCACAGCCTTGGAAATGAGTGTATGAGGGAAAATAGGCCTAGGAATTATTCAAGAGACTAATGGAATAGGAGAGAGGTGAGGGGTAAATGGGGGAAGTTGGGGAACTTACAGGCAAAGCCACTGCATGACGGTAAAGGGGCTATGGACAAGAAAAGAATCACAGGTACTATTCAAAATTACCCTTTCTAGACAGGGTTTGGGATGAAAAGATTCTTTGGTGACTTGTAATTTCAGCACTGGGAACCTTTAAAATTATGTTAGTACAATTAATGAATAGTGGAAACATAAGATTTATAACTGGAATACCAAAGTCTAGTTTTCAAGAAGTATCAGACTATTAAAAACCAGTTTCAACTGACAGCTTAAAAATTCCCCACATCAGTATGCTTGAGTTTACATCACTGGTTGCCATTAAGATGAAACTCTTAAAACAAACCAAAAAAAACCCTGCCGCTGACTGAAAAAACATTTTATGAAGCATATATTTAAAGTAGAATTTTTTTTCCTTACCAGATCCCCCTTTCCCAAGTCTTCCATGACCGGTGGAAGCATGACTCCTTCAGAGGACCCTGGATCTTGGCTGAGCACCCTGCTGCTCCCTCCTCCCACCCCGAGGTGGTCATCCACGTTGCCCCACTTGCTGCTCCGCACACAGTTCGGGGTCGCGGGGTGGGAGCTGTGGCCCCTTTGGCTTTGCAGGCTGGAGCGCCTTCCCATCTGCGCTCCCGACACGGACTGGCACCGCGTCTGGTGTCCCCGGGCGCCGTGGGTTTCCTCATCGCCAAAATCCGCCCTGGAATCCATTTCCACGGCGGGGATTTGGAAGTTGAAGATGCTGCCGTGGCTCAGCCTGCGCTTCGCCTGGCTGGAGTTGGGGCCGTACACGAGGCTGAGGAGAGACTGAAAGCCCAGGGAAAGCAATACAGAGAGAACGGCATCATATCACAGAGAAAATCTGGGGAGGCAGTAAATTATTAGAGTTTCATGATATCTACTATCAACCCTTGCAAGTCCAAAACTCTTACTTGATTTAGATTTTTTGGAAGGGATTATGTTTAGATCTTAAAAGGCAGATTATAAAATTTTGTGAGCCGTACCAGCTATTTTTGAGATAAGCTTTATAACTTACATTTGAAGTATGAAATCCTTAGTAGAGAATGATGATAAGTTAAGTTCTGGTAGTCATTCATTTCTTTTTATTTCTCAGTGTTAGAGAAAATTTATTTAAATATTTTAACTTTCTTTTCATCCTTCATTTATAATACTCCCTTTTTGGATTAATGTTTGCATCTAATTCTTCTTTATCCCCTAAAAATTGTTTATTTAAAGACTTAGGAGTGATTGTAACGGGACTTGTTTTATGCTTTCAAGCAGTTAATTTTAAATTAAAATTAGAAAAACTGTAAGGATCTCAGATTAAGACAATAGATTACCAACTTTCGTTGACTGTCTTGGAGCTGTGACTTGGGAAATACTTCTTCTTCTTCATTATCTTCTATCCCCAATGACTTATTTCTCTTTTTTCTATTGCTCCTTTCTTTGATTTCCTTGGTAGACAGAGAAGAGGTTCCAAAGGAGCTAAGTGACAGGATATCAATCCCTTTCATACCCAATGACTGAAATTAAGAGAAAAATATGAATGGTATTTTTCCTGGGTGCTTTGAATAAAAGCAGAAAGAAAACACTTCTGTACTCTATATTATAATAATTTCCCGTTAAGAATTTGTGTTTCACAAAACTCATTAAAAACCTTCCAATATGTGATAATGCTCAAAGAGAGATGAGAGAATTTCCCCAACATATGGAATACTGAACAATTTGCTATTTGCAGCGTGTTATATGATCACATGTACTGGGCCTGCCAGAGGCAAAATAATCACATTTTAGCTCCTATTCCTCCATATGGCAAATTTGCTCACAATAAAAATGCTCAGTTTGAAAATAATGCAGTAGGATACATCCTTCCTCCAAAATAAATGCTCAAACAGTATTAAAATCCCCTCTTTTCATTGGGGCTCTTTGGGACTGTATTCACCGTGTGGATGACTTTCCTTCCCATGCTGAATTTAGGATGATATTTTAAAAGCGCAGGGGTATCTTCTTCCAGAAGGTTCTAAGCCATTTAAGTTACTAAGAGACTTTTCATTCAGCTACAATAGGTTTTGGCTCAGATGTTAATGCAGCAGAATTACTGTATGTTTCTTTGCTCAGCAGCCCAAAACGACAAAATAGAAGAAAAAAACCAGGAAAAACCAAAAAAACCAAACAAAAAAAAAAAAAAATCCAAAGAAAAAAAGACAACCCAAACTACATTCTCTTTTGGAAGCTGCTGGTTGATGGAATTTTACATTTTCCAGATTTTTAAATACTGATTTTCTTAAAGCAGCATCAACATTTAATGCTCTTTATCCACAACAAAAGTCATTGTTTGACAGGAAAAATACCCAGCTAAACAAGGAATTGTTCTGCAACTCCAGGAATCACTAATTTCAATAAGTTACCACTTATTCCTGTTTCCATGAGGGACTAATATACACAGCTGTACACAGGGAGTGATGCTTTTTCTTATGTCTGAATGGGGCTTTGAACAACCTGGGATAGTGGAAGGTGTCCCTGGCCATGGCAGGAGGTTGGAACAAGAAAATCTCTAAGGTCCCTTCCAGTTTAACCATTCTATAACCCTATGTGACCAGCAACCATATGCAAGTGAATACTTAACGTACCTCTTGCTCCTTCTGCAATAATTCCATGGTTTCCCGAAATTTCCTTTCCTTTGCCTCTGTTTCAGCAATGGTGGCCTTGTTCTGGTCCTCGTATGCCATTGTTACTACAGCCAGAATCAAGTTGACTAGATAAAATGAGCCCAGAAAGATGACCATCATGAAGAAGATTATATACACCTTCCCAGAAGCTCTGAGGGTCTGCAAGCAACACACCCCAGAGACAAACATTACCACAAAAAATACCAAATAGTCTTTCAATGTGTCTCTGAAATTCTTTAGAAGCACTGAACCTCCAAGGCCAAACGATTTAGGAAGATTAAATGGAATTAGATATTCCTTGGCCCTTCTTCCCCATCTTTCTCCTTCTTCCTGTACCCTCACCAATGAATTACTGATTGCACACCCCATGAGGACAATCAAGGAGGCATTTTTATATTTCTGAAGGACAGTACAGCCCCGTTTTAGTACTTTTTTTAAAGTCCCTGAGCCAGCAGGGTGACAGGGCTGGGAAGCATTTCAGCATCCCTTTTCTAGGAGTCACAGGGAGAAGGGAACATGTGGGCTCAGTGATTCACAAGTGTTGCTTTTATCTGAGGTTTCTTGCCCTCTCTATACATTTTCTGCATCAACTAATGAAAACCAGTTCTGAATGGTGCACAAAAATGGTGTACCTGTTGGTACAGACGCTCCCAGTAGTCCTGGGTCATCAGGCGGAATAAGGAAAGAAAAGCCCAGCCAAACGTGTCAAAACTGGTGAAACCATAATCAGGATTTGGCCCAATTTTACAGCATTTATAGCCTGGAGGACAGACTCTAGAATTAATAACAAGAAGCGGAGTTCTTATAAATGTACAGATTTCAAGGAGAACTTCAGTTTATGCAAGAGTTTGGATTATGTTTCAGCTCTGCAGTTCATTAGATCAAAAATCAGTTGCTACTCCAGGTGATATTGGCTGGAAAGTGGGATCAAAAAAGCATCCCCCACAGCCCAGTAACAAAGGAAGAAGACAGGCTGGAGTAGACCATCACCCCAGGACATCTTCCGCATCACCAGTCCTCATTCCCTGCCCCTTAAACCTCTCTCCTTGCCCAAACCTGCCCTCCAAAATTAGTGTTTTGTTCTTCCAGTTTAACACCCATGAGCCTTCACAGACAAGAGAATGTCTGTCCTATGGTATACCCCAGACTTTTCACATTTTCAGTTCTCTCACACATCCATGGGGAAGAGAAAGAACACTTCTAGAAAGTCTAAAAGACTAATCAGACCTGAATAAGCCAGCTGCAGGTTCATACTTCATTCCCTACAAGACTTAAATCATCTGTTTGCTATACGTTGTTTCCTGTGTTCCTGTTTCTACATTCAAGGAAAGCTCGGAATTTCTGCTTTTGTCTCACATGACTGGGCAAATATAGGGGCACTGAGGCAGAGAAAACTTCCAAGGAAGAAATAATCTTAAATGCACTCACCCAGCGCCAGGACCACACAGCAAAATATCTTTCGTACCATTTTTTCTAGCAAAGTCCTCTATTAAAAAAACAAAAAGGGAAAAAAATTAAACCCAGAACACTTTCTAGCCTGAATTCTCTATCATTTAATATGAGAAGTGATGAGTAACCAGTGACCTGTAAGCAGGAGTGCACAGGTTTCCCATGCTCACATTAACTGCACCAGATTGCAGCATGTCCTGGCCTCATTTATAAACATGCATACGATTGTGCACAAATTTCAGACTGAAGGCTGTCCTTAATCCAGAATTTTTGAAGATATTATCACTTTGGCTATGTCTACATAAAGGAAATGAAGAATTGGAAGGCATAGGCTGAAACACAGCCACAGAATCCAAGAATGGTTTGGGTTGGAAGGGACATTAAAACCCATCCCATTCCAAGCCCCTGTCATGGGCAGGGACACCATCCACTGTCCCAGGCTGCTCCAAGCCCTGTCCAGCCTGGCCTTGGACACTTCCAGGGATCCAGGGGCAGCCACAGCTTCCCCGGGCAACCTGTGCCAGGGCCTCACCACCCTCTGAATAAAGAATTTCTCCCTAATATCTAATGTAAGTGTTAAATCAAACCATGGTTTCTTAAACGTTGGCACAAACTCTGGCACAGTTCTGGCCCATAGCAATTATCCCTCTCCAAGAAAGTGGGTGAACATCCCTAGGAATAGAATAGACCAGTTCTGTTTCCAGTGAGCAATAAAAACCAAAGCCCTGTTCTGAGGAGGAAGAAAGAGTATTTGGCTGTGTGAATAACCACCACTGCTGAGCCACACAGCAGCTCCAAAACTTTCTTCGCTGAGAAATGCAGATTTATCCATTAGGATGCTGGAGCTGTGCCCTTTATGAACTCTTCCCCTATTTCTCTCAGCATTACTTACTCTGTTATCAACAGAATCAAAGTAAAAGCTTTAGCTAAGAGCTAATTATCTCCATTAAGATGTGGATTTATTATCCCACATATAAGGGAGGTCTCCTGTCTTCCTGGTGCTTCTCAAACCTCTCCTGTGCTCATCAGAGAAGCCAGCATGATTCAGAGCCACCAGGAATCTCTGATAGCAGCTCTACCATATCATGTAAATACTCCACATAGGAATGAGTCCCTGCCTGGGCTACTTTCCACTGAAATCTTGCACAGCTCCCCTCCTGCAAACTGAAAAAAAAAGGTTTTTTAAGAAAATTCAGAGATTGAACTTTGGAGAATCATAATAACATAGTTCTTTGTGCTGGAGATGGGTACTTACCACAAAATCAAGACTAAAGCAGTGCATCAAAAATATGTAAAAATAGTTTTGCAGAAAACTGGGCTTATGGTGCTGTACATCCTAAATCCTATAGGAAAGTAATCTACCATGCATTAAACATGTCTGGGCTCTCCTATTCCTTTTGCCATAGGATTTGAACAACACAAAGCTTGTGAAACAACACAGATTTTTAATTTCTTGAGCTCTACTTTCTCCACACCATTTGCTTCCTGTTTCCTCAACACAGAAAATCAACATTTTTAACCCAGCCTTGTCACATCCATGGTCTCTTGTGTGGTGTTCCATTCACTGCTTGGTTCCTTTTCAAGTTTGCTTTCAATTCTGATTTTTACAGCATTCCTTACATGCAAATTTCTTTCTTCTAATGTGTGGTCATTATGTAGGAACAAGAAAAAAAAAAGCTTTTCCTCAAAAATCTTTTCTACGCTTCCTTTCCCTGGGCTATGAAGTTGCTGAAGAAATCCTGTCTGAACAAATCTCCCACACAGAGAGTGGACAAACAGCAATCCTGGGTGGATTTTGGTGTATTTCAACAGTTCCCCTGGGACAATGCTTCTCTCCCTGTGCAACTGCTGCTACGTCTGAAATCACTGGGGAGATTTTCTCCAGTGGTGAAGCTTTCGTTATATTTCTGGCACAAACATCGATTATTCTGAGTCTGTTTTTCACATATATTGAGGCTTCTCCTTCAGCACAAGGCTTTGCTTTTCTGAATTGCATCTTACAGTTGCTCCTCTGAGAGTGCTTTGATGCATTTTCAGACCTCTGCTCCATGGTTCCATCACCAGCCTCAACCACCGTGTAAACATGAAAGATGTATATTGTAAATATCTTATATAAGACATAAAATAAGATATATTTGATGTCAAGAAGTAAGTAATTTGACTTTTCAACAAATTCCTCTGCTTCAAGCTGACGAGCAGGTCTCACTGAGCAGGAAAATGAAGATGCACAGGCTCTCCAGCCTACAGTAAAAGGTGAACTTTAGGGAATTACAACAGAGAATGAGCTAATGTGTGTTTCAGTTATTGTCATGTCATTCGGGGAAACAGATCTGGATGTTACTGGAAAATTTGGGAGTGCTTTTTCCTATAATGAAGGGAAGGAGTGCATTCCTGATGCCTGTGAGCTGCTCTGGCAATCAGAAGGCCATTATCAGGTAGTTACTCATCAAAATATCAATCAAAACATCATCATAATTCACAGCAGGGGTTATATATGCGTGCATAGGTGTCTATAGCATCATCTAAAGAAGAATTAAGGAGAAAAAATTACCTGAATCATTCATAAAATGTTCGTAGCTTTCCCATGTTTTATTGCAAAACTCTGTAGTGTTCCTGATACACTTTTGCCTGAGGTTGCCCTTAAAAAGCTGGAGGCCAATGAGGGCAAAGACACTCAGGCAGAAAACGGTCAGGATCATCACATCAGCAAGTTTCTTAACAGACTGGATAAGTGCCCCTACAATGATCTTGAGTCCTAAAAAGACAATATAAAAAGGAAAAACAGAATGAGAAACTGAGATTCAAATATAATACTTGATCAGAGTTGAAACGATACATAAAAGCCAAAGTACAAGAATTACATAATAACATGTGGCAAATATATTTGTAATACAAGTATAGTTAGGATGAGAGTGACTAATACCAGAAAAATACTTTTTTCCGTCATTTCATTGACCCTACAATTTTCAGATGTTCCTTTAATCACTGAAAAATATTCATGCAAAGATGATGAACCACAGATGGCCTATTTTATTTAATCCATAAAAAGAAATATGCATAATTCAAATGATACCTCCACACTGGTAATTTGTGAAGATAATACCAAATCTAACCCTCTCCTGGCACAGATAGATGATGTAAGATCATTCATAGTAAAGTCCTTTCAATATCCAGAGTTATTTCTCGGACCAGCTAGAAGAACATTCTGTTAAACTGATATTATAAAGTGTTAAAAATATCTTTAAAAACGTAATGAAAATAAACCATATTCTAGATTCTTTCTAATGTTTGATTCATTCTGACTGGGACAGATGAACTGAGACACTTCTTGTGTCCACAAATTCAGCTGTGTCTGCAATCTGTGAAAGACACAGAAAAAAAAAGGCAAAAGCCAACAATTCTAATGAAGCAAAGAATGAGTTGTAAGTAGGAGAAAATACTCAGCAAATAAATTTTCTTACCTGGGACTACTGAGATGGTTTTTAAAGCTCTCAGAACCTTGAAAGTCCGGAGGACTGACATGCTCCCCAACTTACTGAATGCTCCTACATACCTGTAAAGTCCAGATGTGAAATGTCAAGGGGTTGAACAGAGTTAACAGCACAATTATTTCACAGTGGTCATTCTTGGGTGCCAATCCTTCCAAGTGTACTTTAAGTATTAAAAAACTACATATCTAGGATTTGTCTGAAATCTTACAAAATAGAAATGCATTTGTTTATCAGTTTCCTTCTGAGGTGGCTCCTGGCTTGTGCATAGCTGCTTCTGTGTAAGCATCTTAAAACATCATTCATTTAAAATACAAAGGTAACACTCAAAATTATAAATTTCCAAATGCTGGCTGAACTGGTTTGATCTCCCTTCTGTAGCTGCATTTAACCAGTACACAAAAGCTTGCTAATTACTAGAAAATTAAGTTTAAACTATGATTTTAGGAGACAGAGCCCACATTTAATCCACTGTCCTGGTGCTATGCCCACCACCCTAACTGCAAAATTATACTTTCATTCATGGGATCAGTAAGTCTGCACTTATACCCAACTCTTACATTTCACCAATCTTAACACATCCATTCACATACACCAACCGCTGGGAATATCTTGCTGTGCACAGCTCTATTCCCTTCTTGAAAGACCAAGGCTGTTGTAATACAGTGAGTGCTAAACAAGGAGAGAAGACAATGTTCTAGACAGTTTCAGGTACCTCTGAATAACATGGGTTGGTTTTTCAACCACAGACAGCCTTTAGCACCGCGGCAATGAGATCTTCCAGCCCAGAGAGCCAAGGCAGGTAATCCATATTTTATGTGTCCACACTTACACCATGATGATAATGGTGAAATCCAAACAGTTCCAGGGATCACGAAGGAAAGTGAATTCGTTTAGACAGAATCCTCTTGCCATTATATGTATCAATGATTCAAAAGTGTAAATGCCAGTGAAAATAAATCTGAGGAGGGGAGAAAAGTGCCAAAGGGAAAGAGCAGTATTAGCACTTAAAGGAAGAGGCACAGTCAGACTATTTAATGTCTGGGCCAGTAAACTGAGACACTGCTGGAGAGAACTAAGGGATTGCTATCAGATTTCAGTGTATTCCATCAGTATCTGGTTCATATGGAGCTGGAGAGAGTGGCTGACTGCAATCTCGACATGGCTATTAATGTGCAGCCCATGACACACTTTTTCGCATCCAAAATTTTTTTCCAAACTCTTTCATGCAAGTCCCCATAATTTCAGAAACACTGAACTCCTAGTTACTAACAAAAATAAAGATCAAAATCTGTGTCTTCCACTGCTTTCAAGTGGCCAAGGGAACATGGGATATGCTGTGTTATTTACTTCATGCGTGCAGCAACCACTTCTGTGCAGAATATTTAAAACTCTTAGAGGAATACAAGAGTAGAAGGTTTTCAATTTAAGATGGAAATTATTCCTATTGTTGGAAAATTATGGGTAAAAGCTCTTCTGGACTTAGCTGAGTGCACTTATGATTTCAAGAAGGCAGCGATATCCCTACAGAATTCAAAAGGCTTTCATTTGGTAGTCAACAAATGCACTAAGAAATTCTATGGACATAGAGCTTCCCTTTTCATTTCAAATGAAGTATTCTGAAATTATTCTTGAAATGCATTTGCAAGGTAGTTGATGCCAACAGCAGATACAACTCTGATCCAAACAATAATTCTCTCATAGGTAGAGAATGGCCTCAGTATCTTCTGGAGATAAAAGTATTTTAATACCATGCAGAGTCTTGTTCCTAATTGCATGAGGATTTGCCATTCCAAGCTGTTTCAATACCATTTAACATGAGATAGTACAAAATAATTTAAAATCTGTTTTTAATACTAAGTATTTGGGGATCTTCTCCTTTGTGTTAGGTGTTAGAATTATCAGCACTCATATTCTAGCCTTTTTTGCCAAAGTGAAAAAGTAAGAGCTGAAATATTCTCTAAAAAAAACCCAAAACCCAACAAACTCATGGAATTATATATTTCAAGACTCACTACAAAGACATGAATTTGTTGTGAATTAACATTGCAGGTGTTGGCAGTGCTGAAGATAAAAGCTTTACATTCTAACAGCACCCTGCAGGACAAGAGCTTCTGACAGAACATTTTATTAGAGCAAAACTCAGCATTTCAATATAATTAGCCAGAATTTTAAAAGACAGCAACTCCCATGTGCTCAATCAGCATCAGTAGCAATGGGAAATGCATCTTGATAGAGAGCAAACAAGTGCTGAGTAACTTCAGGAAGTGTGAGAAATGGATCAGCAGAACAGACATGAAGCCAGTTCAACAGTGGAACTTAATCTACACTTACCCTCTCCTATAACACCAAAATTATTGTAGGTATTGAGTTTAAAGACAAAACTACTTCTTCAAATAAAAAATAAATCTAAAAAAAACCCTTAAGACAATTGACTTCCCTTTGAAACCTCCCATAAACTGTCTTGAGTGAAAGGGCGAAGTACCAATAATTCAATACAACTACATAATTAAGAAATATACATACCCACAGGTACTTACTCAACATATCTGTTCCACATATGTGCCGAAGGCTTTGAGGACTCAGTCAGAGCCATGAATACACAATTAATTATAATGGTGCACATGATGAACCGGGTGAATAATGTAGGTCATGGGAGTGAAGGCAAAGAATACAACATGGATTCAGAAATGTAACTAAATATTCCATCAGTCACTGATTTAATATTTGGCTTTTTGTTTAAAGCACAGGTAAGAACAGCATGCACAGATGTTCACTGATTTGGAGCCTTGTTAGGTAAAAACACACTGCTGCTGTTTTTCCTGACTTCTGTATTGGCCTGCTGCTCTAAGCATTGCAAGCCTTGCAAAAGGAGTGGGAGGGAGGATGCAATTTTAATTTCATGTTATAGCACACAAGTTAAACACTTGCCCAAATCACACAGGTGCAGCCCAAGAGTCACACCCTGTGCCTGAGAGCGTAGTCCAAACACTTCTTGACCTCAGCCAGGCTGTTGTGACCACTTCCCTGGGGAGCTGTTCCAGTGCTCAGCCACCCTCTGTGTGAAGAATTTTTCCCTGATATCCGACCTAAACCTCCCCTGGCTCAGCTCCAGTCATTTCCTCGAGTCCTGTGACTGGTCAGCAGCATGAAGAGATCAGTGCCTGCCTCTCCACTGCCCCTCGTGAGGATGGTGGAGACCACACTGAGTCAGCCCTCAGTCTGAGCAGACCAAGCACCCTCGGCTGCTCCCCACAAGGCTTCCCCTCCAGACCCTTCACCATTTTCATAGCCCACCTTTGAACACTCTCTTATAGATTAATGGTTTTTTTATGTTGTCACACCCATGTTTAGCCATCTCTTGGGGCTCCCCAGGTGCTGTCTGGGACCTGCTGGCCCAGAGAACAGAAATTTGGGCTCAACACCTCATGTGTTGACCCCTAAGCTCAAGCACCTGGCTCTGGATCTGGATCTCATGCCTTGTCATACCACACATTTTGGCAATCCAAAAGGCAAAAGTTTATGGGAAAGACCTCCAGCTTTGTCTTTATCCATCGTCTACATCTCCACCAAAAAAAAAAAAAAAATCCTGGCTTTAGCTCTGGGCATGGTCCAGCTGTCACAAGGAGCTGGACCACTCATGTCAAAATGCCAATGTCAGCCAAGTTGTGCCCGGGGAAAGCCTCAAAGGAGAGGCATCACTCTTCCAGGGATGTCTGCACACTGCTACGATGACAACCTTGGAGCCATTGGAGCTGCCTCAGCACCACAGGGGTAGGAGATGGCTGGAAATCCAAAATCCTCACTGGGACACCACACACTCCGCTCTGGGTCTGATTCAGCCTGGGACAGCAGCTCAGGCATCTTTCCCCAGTGCCACACTGGAGCAATACTCTTGTGATTCCCATGCCCTAAATTTGATGTATGAGCTGGGATCTATATTACCTTTATATTCCAAAGGCATTCCCTGCAACAACATTCCTGGAAATATTTACTTTCATATACCACATGTATACTTTTTGGATCTTATTTCCCAAAGAAACTAAGCTTGCATGGGTTTGGTTTTTTTTTCTATTTGTTTTGCTCTGTGTACTTTCCTGTCTCAGCCTTTTCTCTCAAAAGTGGCCAATGGTTGATCAGCTTTGTCATGTGAGTTGAATTGAATTCCCACATTTGGTTAAATAGAAGACGTGAAAGAGGATAGGGATCTTATCAATCTTCTCACTGGGAAAGGCTGCAGAAGGAGAAACTTGTTTATGAGACTTCAGGAAATCGATATCAGAGCTCAAAACACAAACCTGTAGAAAATCTGGCTAAATAAGCCCAATACTCACAAAACAATTTATTTTTATCTATCACAAGAACACCAAAACACTAATAATACCCAAGATGATTCATAATTAGAATCTATCTGTAGTGAGGAAAACATCAGATCAATTAAATGCTCTAAAATTCAAAAGCATAGGAATATGTAGGGTTTCATAATCAAAAAGAGTGTATGAAGCCAATAAAAGGATATGAATGTACTAAAATTTTAATTGCTCTTCTTCGTATTGGATGGAAAGGACTGAAGATCCACAGGGCACGTGTAGCAGTGAATCTGTAGATTGTTTTCTGCTTGTTTAACACTATAAAAATCTTTTAAAAATAAGCAAACAAGAATTTGTCAGGAAGTTTAACACAGAATGTATTTTTTGTGCTGTATCCTATGGTATCAGCTTGAATTTCACTTTACCGTGTTTAACTGGAAATGCTGCATTACTTTGCTACCCTTCTATCAGAAACTAATGAAACTTTAACTCTCAGGCTGCAAAATATTCCATAGCACAAACTTCTTTTTTCAGTCTTGTGATTTACAAAGAGCCATGCACAGAACTAATCTTGCTTATGATTATTTCCTTAAAACAAAATGAACCCCTCATTAAGTCAAGATATACAGAAGTGCAAGGAAGAAGTGCAGCCTTTGTCATCATTTGCTATTGTTGACAGTGATTTTCAGACTCTTAGACTGTAGAAATTAGTTCAATATTTAACCTCCTCCCAAGCAATAAGCATAGTTCCCAATGGATTAGCTCCCATTTCTCTGTTATTGAAAATCATATTATTCAATATATCACGACTGAAACAGGGAGCTTGAGTCAGGAGGTTTTAAGGATTCATCAGCAATTGTTTTAAAATCATTTTTATGCTTAGGTATCATTTATTGTACATGTAAGTGGAACAAAAGCATTGAGATGGAGTGAAACACATTGTTTGAAACTATGGAATTTAGGAAAATGTACAAAATAATTATAATTTCTTTTAGATCTAATTCAAACTCCCTTTTCTGCTTCCATTCTGATTCAAATGTTAACCAATTTAATATTATTTAATTTACATAATTCAAAATTAGCCTTTATTTTTAAATATTACAGCACGTCACTCAGCTGTGCCAACTGCATGGATTTTTTAACCTAGAAAGGGATGAGAGCTTTTCTAAAAGGATATAAGCAAAACTCTTTGATAAATCTTCCACAGAAATTTTTCTTGGCAATATCATAAATTAAATTAAATTTAATCAAATTTAATTTAATTAATTAAAAATCAAATCCTGGCATCTTGGTTGGCTCTAACCTTATGGTCTTTGTAGTATGGGTCGATATCCTCCAGTGGTTCACCAATGAGGTCTGGAGGAGGATTTCCATAGAGAGCTGGTAACTTCTGGAAAGCTTTCAGGTCAAGTTGAGGACGTGGTTTCTCCTCAGGTTTCTGGTCTATGGTATTTCTTCGAGACTTCTTTTTGGCATCAATTCTCTTTTTGATCGCCGCCAAGGATTCCTGAGTGAACTTACGGAAGTTGTTGGTACCAGATTGGAAGAATTCAGCCATTTTTCATGCTTCTCTTCTTGTCACTAATTCTGTCCAAATAATAGAAACAAGCAGAAAGGAAGTCAAGTGATTCCATAACAGGTAATTTATGGAAATGAAACAACTGTTTGCCCATGCATGACTAAGAACATCAACTTTCTAAGCCACCAGTTTTTAAAAAGAAAGAAATAAAAAAGATATGATGAATACCATTTTCATTGAGAAGTCTACTTAATATTTTTCTTTATTATATGCTCCAATAGGATGTGAGCAGAGCTCTATAAACTTAAGAGTGTATTTGGAACCCCTCATTTAAGATATGCATTTTCCTAAATGCTCTTGAGCTGCTTAGGAAAAAACTCTACGCTTCTGGTTCAGCCCAATATTTGGAAATGGGATGGTAAAACCTTCAAACTGCAACATCAAATAGGTGGGAGCTGTCAGCAGCAGGAGGGTCAAGAATTAAATTAACTAATGCAGATGGAAAGTCTGTCCTGGTGCAGTCAGCACAGGAACGAACAGCATCCTGGAGGATTTAATTTGTGGCCCACACAGTCAGTATTGACTGACATGGAGGACAGAAATGCTTAATCTGACAAACTCAGAATTCTATGCCTTCTTTTCAGAACAAAAAAAAAAAAAAAAAAAAAAAAAAAAAAAAGAGAATATATTAGAAAAACACTTTACATTTTTAATGAAGAGATCTGGCCAGATTTTGGATAGAATCCATTCCATCCACTAAACACTACCTGAGTCCATGCTCCACAAGGAGATTTCTCTAAAATATTTTCTTTGGTTATGACCTCTGGGAAGACATTGCTGGTTCAGTGAAGGGTCAGGGAATGCTGAAGCAGTGCAGCCCCACCTGCATCCTGTGCCATGATCCCACCTGGCCCAGGGCTCTCCCTGGGGTGGATCACAGCTGAGCAGGCACAGAAGAAGATCACGTTAGAGGCACAGTCAGGTTTTTCCATTCGGAACCTCCACCACCCCTTCAAGTGTCCTTCAAAGCTGACTCCATAACCAACAGTGAGAGTTTAATCCTAAAGTTTAAGATGTCCTCCTGCCTGATAATCTGTTCGCGCAGCTTTCCTTTCCAGACACCCCAGGACAACACAGCCTGAATCAAGAGGCTTTGTTTCACTTTGTAAACAATTTTTCTTTGTGTGCTGACTGCCTGTATCTTGCCCTGCCTTTTCATTTCTCCCCAGATACAACACGATTTCAGTTGACCTCACATTGCTGAGCTGTAGGAAACCATTGCTGTGAGAAGAACAGCTGGAGGCCAGTGACAAACTAACTGCAGTGAAATTGCTCCAATTTTGCAGTCTGCCTGCCTCTCCCGTTAAAGCAGCACACAAAATTATGAATATGAGAAGTAATCCTTGCTCCCAGCACAAATTAGCATCATTTCTGGAAGAGAATTAGGACATTCAGGCAAGAATACTCATTATTCTATACTTTTCAAGATCAGCTTAACAGTCTGGAAGCTGTGCATAGTATTACAGGAAAAATGAAAACTGTAATATCCTCTTGCAAGTTTTCAAGTCTTCATCTGGACAAAGTGGTGTTTGTTTTGTTGATGCTCAGAGTAATTTAGATGCCGTGGTATCAGTAATGAGAGCTGTGAATGATGCATAAAAAGATGCAATTTCTGTGCAATACGCAGAGGGAATACAATAATTACTTTATTCGTCTTTGTGCCAAATCATCCAAACATACCCAACCTTCCACTTCCATGAAAGTTTACCTGATCGCAAAGGTTCACCATTAAAATTCTGTGTTTGTTGCAGATATCATTGTGGTTTTATCTCTTCCCTTCCACGAACCCATCACGCAAGTTCCAGAAAAGAAACTTTGATTCTCAAACCGTTTTCCCTCAAGACTATTAGAGGGCAGAGGAGATTCTAGGAAAACAAGAGCTTGCCTGCTAAAGCCAACAACGGGGAATTAAAAGGAAGCATGAGGGTGTATATAGAGCCTGCAGGTACTTGGCCAGGGCTGGAGAGCAGGAAGGATATCTTTCCTGGTGGTTTTATAAATTGCTTCAAACAATGATGAAAAACTTAATTTTTCAAACATTAAGGGAAGGAAACCAAGTCTTGAGCTTGCTGTCTCACACATCAGCAGTGACATTTCCATGAGAGCAGCTGCAAGTCATGGAGCAAAAGGCTAAACTACATCCATGGGCAATTCTGACCTACTCAGCCTAATGCTGAATAAAATCTAACAATTATTAGAAATTGAGTAATCTGGAAAAAAATGTTCCCAATTCATTCAAGCATATTTAAAAATATACCCAAAATAATTTCTGTTACTCATAGTCTCAGGGAGGAGAGCACACAAAGTACATTTGGGATGTATTTGATTTTTTATGTGGCTAAGTATCGATGGAGCAATTTGACCTAAAGAAGAAAAAATGTTAATGCAAAACCATTTTTGCCCTTTATATCACAGAAGCAACAAAGCACCATTTTGGCCTTTTCTTAAGACTTGAAATATCTACAAAAGTGTGATATTTAATATCTCTTGAAAATTAAAAATTTTCTTATCCTTGGAATCCCTGAAGACTAGACACCAATAATGAAATCACTGTGATCAAAGAATAATGATTTAAATTAAAAAACAAGCAAACAAGTGTTTATGATTTGTTCTATCAGCTGTCAAACACATTTTCTATGAATTATTTCTCAAATGCGAAAATGTGTAGCTGAATAGATTTCCAAAGTAAGGATAATTTCATCCAAATATGTTTTCCGCTTTAGGAACACTCATTGTGAACAGACCGGGAAACAAGGTTATTGTCAAAGATATTTTCAGTCATTTTATTGCTATTACAATCACCCCAATTTAATCCCAGTTAATGAATAAAAGTTGTTCTCAATTATTGGCTTTTATGACTTCGCCATCTGTTATAAAAAGAGGTGAAAAATGTTCAGCATGACCAAAGTAATTAGTATGATCAGAGTGGCCAGGATTACCTTGTTTTTTTGTTTCTGTTTTTCTTTAGCTTGGAAGATCGTTACTATGCCACACTTGGGCTGTATTACATCTTTTTACATCTGAATTTCCAGAGGAGAAGTAAATTTTTTCTAGAACTGAATAAAAAAGATGTAAATAACAGCAGATCGAAGATTCCGTAGAACTGTTATATTCTTTCCTCAAAAATGTTTCTGCATTTTGAGGCAGACGATTTAATCAAACCAAACTGACCATTTCATAATGGCTCTTAAGATACGCATTAAAAGAACACTTGTATGTTAACACACGTAACATTTTAATCACAGAATAATTCAGGTTTAAGAGAACCTAGGATGTTCCTCATAATAGGTCAGTCATGAGGTTAGGGCTTTATCCAGCCCAATCTCCAACAGAGTCAGCATAACATCTTTGAGCGATCTGTTCCAATCCTTGACTGTCTCAACCCATTTGGATGCCCTTTGTTGTTTTAATTTATGCCCCTTGCCTCTTGTCTCCCAAGTCTGTACAAAACTGTAACAATAAAAATGAAAGAAAATATTGCATTCGTAGAATCATGGAATGGTTTGGGTTGGAAGGGATCCTCAAGATCATCCAGTTCCAACCCCCTGCCATGGGCAGGGACACCTTCCACTATCCCAGGGTGCTCCAAGCCCCATCCAACCTGGCTTTGGACATTTCCAGGGATCCAGGGGCAGCCACAGCTTCTCTGGGCAACCTGTGCCAGGGCCTGCCCACCCTCACAGGAATGAATTTCTTCCTAATATTGAGTCTAAATCTTCCCTCTGTCAGGTTAAAGCCATTGTTCTATCAGTCCCAAGTCCCTCTCCAGCTCTCCTGGAGCCCCTTAGGCACTGGAAGAGGCTCTCAGGTCTCCCTGGAGCCTTGGCTTCTCCAGGCTGAACAACCCCAGCTGTCTCAGTCTTTCATTCATTTGAAAGGTAAAAGGCACTCCTCAAAATGCCTCTAACACAGAGAGCACATATTACACCTTCTTCAGGCCATTTATTTTCTCCTCTAGAACAGCCTGAGAGGAACCTCTCCCAGGTCTGACTGACACCATCCCATGCAGCTCCACCGAGATTGCCAAGGGAGACAGACCCTACACTCTCCTTGCAACCAGTGAAACTGCGGATGAGTGAACATGGAGATTTTGGCACATGTAGAGCGCCAAAAAATGCAACGCATTTTCCTCACCAGTGCGAGAGAAATCCCCACTCTTCAAACTGGGATTTACACTTTACAGTTCCCAGCGCTGAGGAATGAAGGTAGTAAAGAGTGTGGAGATTCACAAAATAGTTCTCAAAGACCTGATAGAGACAGTTAGCACTCAGCCAGAAAGCCCCTCTGGGTGGGATTTATCTCACCTCCGTGCAGACTTCTTGGAGTTACTCAGCTCCATCTCCATAAGCTCCCGAGCTGCCTGCTGAGACTCCTTTTCACTTTTATTTCAGAATGAAATGCCAGTTGACTGCAACTGATAACCTGAGATTTGTCAAGTGAGACAAATTCAACTCTTTGCACCCATTTCACCTACTCCTCTCACTGCCCCTGCTAATGGACAACTGCTGAACTCCCAAAGATTGGTGATTCTACAGTCAGGGGTAGGAGAGGGCAAACATCATTAGTCACCAGCAGACTGTGAACACATAAAAATTCTATGATTGCCTAATATTGAATTGTCTCATTAATGATTGCTTCCAGCACAAGCCTTCCTAGCAATTAGTGAAGCGTTAAGTCACATTTCTTTTGCCTGGTAAGGGGGCACTAATTTTCAGCTACTTTGCCATCATAAATAATTTAAATCTGTGCAGAGATCACTTTCTGTAAGTGCCTGAGCAGTCAATTGACAAGTTGTCAAATGGCCAGTTGCAAGCACTGAAGGAGCACAGAAACTCTGTGGCAGCATGGGACTGAGCCTGAGAGAAAAGAGCTGAAAAGCTTTTCATGACCATGGATGAGCCCATTGCTGCAGCAGTTAGGATGAAGGAGATGTAATCACCTAGTTATTAATAGAAGCCCATGAACTTTAACTGGCAGCTTTGGTGTCCCTGAGGAAATAGCCAAAGCATGGAAACAATCTGTTGGTCATCATGAAGCACAAAAACCTTCAAAAGCGACCAGAACAGGAATGTAAAAGCCAACAGCAAATGCAACAGTGTGGTTCAAATGTAATTGCACTGTTTTAGAAATCTTTCTCTTCTTTCTCATGGAGAATAGAGATAAGCTGCACTTCTTGTACTTTCTTAATCTCTGTGTTTGGTATTAGGTGCTGTATAGCTGTGACCAATGACTTTGGGAGGTGGATTCTCTGCTGACCAATGGTTGCTAGATTATTAATGGATATATAAAGAAGTTTCTGTAAATAAAACTCTCTCTTTCGCCATCTTGGGGTCTCTGCCTGCTTCCTTGCCAGCTTCCTCTGCCAGCTGCTGCGAATCCCACGAATATCATGAAATTCTAAAACCACAGTTCAAACTGAGTAATCATTATCCAGGCATTCCCTGCCCATCCCTGTCCCTAAGGATAGTGGGCATAACCAGAAGATAAGGAAAGATTGGCTGGAAACTCCATGAGCCAACAGCAGGATGCAGGACCATCTCTCCAACCTCCCTGAGGAGCCCAGGGAGGGGAGAAGACCCCAAGGAACCGCACAGCTCAGGACTGTGGCTGGAGCTGCCTTACGGGAAAGTGGAGCAACTTATGAAATTGCACTTATTTGTGATTAAAGTGGGAGGACATCTGAGTCCATGGATCCTCCACACAGTGGTGCCAGACGGTGGCAGCTGCACAGAGACTCCGATAACAATCTCTCTGCTGGTACCAAAATGACAGATCAGATGCTGCTCAGATGACATAGCAATAAAGCTCAGGTGTGGGGTTTTACAAAACAAAGAGAAGAGACAGGTCAGGACCCAGCCCTCTCCTAAATTGAATTAGAAATGGAATATACCTTGATTCAGAAGTGCGATACCAAGAAATATCAGCTGGTCTGGGGGCAGATTTAAGAAGCGTGGCCAGACAGTGTGAATTGCTCATTTTTCAGCACTCCGAAGTGGAATTGAGGAGGTGGAAAAGGAGTAGAAGGGGAAATTCATCCATTTCACCAAGCTTGGCAGGCTGGGTCCTGCCAAAAGGATGACAGGGGAAGGAAGGAGCACATGCTGCAGGTTAGATTTGGCTGTCAGGAGAACGACAAATTGTGATTTTTAACCATTTATTTTCTACAGTGCTGTACAGAACCATCTACAGATTTTATGGATATTCAAGCTTTAAAGCAACCAGGAATCTGAAGAATTCACCATTAAGGAATGAGAGCTATGCTCTCTGCCTCCAATATCCAAGAGCTAAAGGACATCCATGTAAGAATTGCTGCAGTTGTTAACTTGTGGTTTTTTCCCATTTGAGATTTAGGGTTTTAAAAGTCTGACTGACAATGCACGACATTTTTTATCTTTCCACATGTAAGCAGTGTTTCAGAAGTGGCTAAGGTGATTATTGGTTCTATAAACTTTTAGTTCATATTAACATGACTTGATTACAAATGAAAGCTATGGAAACTCAGTGAAACACATGGTTTGGATTTTGGAATGTTACCATGAACAGAAAGTACTAAATGCACCATGTTGTCATTCTGAAGATTTGTTTCATCATGTACTCTATGATACAGAAAGGTCTCTTAGCAGCTGGCTATATGGAGGATAAAACAGGACAAAACGCAAGAGAAATATTTTTTCCAAGACCATAACAAAATTCAAGTGGTCCGTGAAACAAAACTTGAAAGAACCCCCCATCTGTCAATAAAATACAGTGAAAAAAACTTTTAACTGTAAGTTTTTAAAAAAACTTAATTTTAATGCACAATCTAAATTTTACCTTGGATTGACAAAGCTTTAGTAGTTCCATAATTTAATGCAATTTTCAAATTACACAGTCTTGTCTGACACAGTTTTCTAAACAAGTAAATTTATCAAATCAGAAGTCAGTTCTGAACAAACCATTTGCATTAGGGATGTAATTTCCTAGTGCCATTTAATAACGACATACATAATGTCATTGTTAGGTCCCTCACTTTTCATGATTGACTTCACCGTTTTCCCTTTTCATCCTACAGAAAGAAATTCAAATTTCAAAAAAACTTTTCTTCATGCATACAGAAAATAATCGCAGGCCAATCCAAATAACTACCAAGAAAACCAAAATGCAGTATGACAAAAAATTAAAACCTCTGAGACATGGAAAAAGAGCAGCACCTGTACCATGGGAGGAACCTCCAGAGCAGATGATTTTCTTAGATCTCTGGACTGGTTTTCTCCACAGTTTATCATCCCAATAAAACATCTTTATGTTGCACTTTCACCAGTTTAAACAACAGCCCAATTCCACTTAAAATCATTCCTCTACAGAAGGAATCCACCTGTTGTCTCTCTGGTGAGCTGAACACAAGTTACTCCCAGCAGACAAAATCTGTCGCAGCTGCAAGAGCAAACCTGAAGTATTTCATCTCTCATGCTTCATCAAAGAAAATACACTTGTTTCTGTGAGTTTGAAAAAGTCTGTGATCTTTCCTATTGCCAGTTCACCACCTAACAGTAAAATTTATATTCTCTTCATTTTTTAATTTACTTCCCCATCAATAATCACTTATTAGCTTATTTTACCCCACAGTTTATCATGAAAACAGCATTGACCAAGCACAGTCCAGCATATTCCCCAAACAAAACGGATTTAATTCTGCCTTATTCACAAAAAAACCTATTTAGAACAAGATCCATTCTTAAGTCTCAAAACTCAAATGTTAGTCTGTATCAGAACAATATTACTAAGCATAAACTTGTGTAAGAGACAGTAATGTCATAAAACTTAAGGTTCTTTAAATCTTCCTGGCTTTGCTTTGAATTAAATATTAAAACAAAGAAAACTGAACTTTTTATATAAAATATATATATCTGCAATTTTCATGCACAGATAAAAACTTCCTTATATGCCTATCCACTCCTCTAAGATTCCATTTTTTACCCTAGTTAACTTATTTCAGCAAAATAACAAGTCAAAAACATTGGGGAAGATCCTGTGCAATGGAGTAAATTAATATACTCATTCCTCCCCACTTCCATTTTTTTTTCATGCCACTGAGGAAAAGAAAAATTGCTGCTCAGGTTTTTTTATGATTTTTAAGCAAATAAAAGGTCACTGAATCCTATAGAAGAGTCTACCACAAACCACCTTTTTTTCTAAGAAGAGAAAGTGCAGTAAACCACAGGACTTACATTATTTTCCATCCCTCTAAGTGAAGGTTCAAGGAGTCACTTCTTTCTGTGCAAGGGAAGCATTATCTCAGCCCAGTTGTCCCCCAAGAAATAGTTGCCTTTATCCCTGCCTTTATCATGTCAGTGTCCCCTCGCAGCAATCCCTCACCGCTCTGGAGATCTGTTCCTCCAGGAACTGTGCTATTTGTACATGGGGGTGCTGAGGGAGGTGTCTGTGAGCCATGGAAGGAGCGGATGTGCTTGCACAGGGTCTCCTGGGAGAGCAGAAACCTCAGCTGGGGAAGCTCCAAGCTGAGCATTTCCCCACGATCTTGTTTCATCCCTGGATTTCTGAGCGTCTTTCGCAGAAAATCGGGAGTGAAGCTGAACAAAGGGGATGGGAAAGGGGGAGGAAAATGTGTTTGCCAACCTCACAGGGGGAAATACCTGCACTATAGCAGACTCCATACAAAAGATGCTGGCCTTTATATTTTAATTATCTCAGTTTCAATTCTCTGCTTCAGTACAGTCCAAAAACACAAGGGTGAATCCATAAAGTAAAGTGAAAATTATGACTGAAGCTGAGTAGAAGACTGGAAAACTAGGGGCTGTTACCTCTACGTGTGTGTGTGTGTGTAAATCTATGTGTGTGTGTAAATTTATGTGTGTGTGTGTGTGCATGGACATACAAATAAATATATATAAAATGCCAGTGTATGCATAAGATTCATTTATATGCATTGCTCAGGATATATCTATCCTATCCATACATATACATGGTTGTTCCAGGGCTGCTCAGCCCAGAGAAGAGAAGACTCCAGGGAGATTCAGAGCCTCTCCCAATACCCAAAGGGGTTCCAGGAGAGTTGGAGAGGGACTTGGGACAAGAGATGGAATGATGGGACAAGGAGGAATGGCTTCAGACTGAAAGGGGGAAGGTTTAAAGGGGATGTGATATTAGGATGAAATTCTTCACTGTGAGGGTGATAAGGAACTGGAACAGATTCTCCAGAGGAGATGTGTCTGTCCCTGGATCCCTGGAAGTGTCCCAGGCCAGGCTGGACATGGCTTGGAGCACCCTGGGATAGTGGAGGTGTCCCTGCCCATGGCAGAGGCTTGGAACTGAATGATCTTTAAGGTCCATTCCAAGCCAAACCATTTCACGATTCTGAGATTCAAATGAATTACATGCAGACCATGATATTGGCCAGGAGTAGGAGAGAAACCTGAAAGAATTCACTCATTCCTGAGAGCCTCAATTCCTCCCTGGCTGAGGCCACTGTTGGGTAGGATGGGACAGAGGTTTTGTCTTTACAGCTGTGTCTGCCCTCCTAGAAAAGGGGACAGAGCTCATTCGCTGACCCTGACGCTAAATAGCATAGTAAACTTCTGCCCATAAAAATAACTTTTCTTATCCTTCAGAAACAGGGAGGGAAAGTTGGAGCCCACCTCTCTATGGAGGGACTCCAAATTTCAGAGGATCCTTCCCCTCCTGCTGGGGAACCAGGATTTCTTTTCTCATTTCTCTATGTGGTTTTGCTCATGGACAGAGAGTGTGATCTTATGATCTGATCCAAAGGATCAATATTTCTGAATCACCCTGCCTGACAAACTTTTTATGATAGAAGGAAGATTTCTTCTCTGAACTAAGCACCAGCTGCACAAGAAAAAAATTTGTTATCAAACACTAAAGACAGAATTTAAGACTGATACAATCATCACAGATAATACTTCACTTTCAAGATGTCTAATATTGCACTAGTTAAAATGAGATGAATCCAAGGAAAGTCAACTGACCTCTGGGTGGAAGAGAAGATGGTACCTCTCCAGCGAGAGAATGCATTAAAAATGGGAGCACTGTTTTGACACAGAAAATCTGGGTTTTGGATCCTTCCTTATAGCAAATACTGTCAGGATCAATAAAATAATATGTTAGCCCATCTTAATTTAATCCTTGGCAGCTTTGAGGTAAAGGTTGAGGGAGAAGAGAAACTTTCAAGGGAGGTACTCCTGCAATATTCTGAAAAAAATATGTTTTTTATTTTCTGTTGAAATTGTGTTTGTTGCCAATCACCTCCTATCTTTAAAGTTATTTTCTTTCAAAGCACGCAGGACTGTGAGGAATGGGGGAAAGAAGTCATGGTGGGACACGAGATCTCTGCCTTAGGTGTGTTGGTGGAAAATTGCTGTCTTTTGGCAAAAGCTTGAGGCATTAGGCTCTAAATTTGATGAGGGCTGCTGCAGAAAGTTAAACTCTACTTAGACACTTTGGACAGAGCGCTACACAGAAAGTTGGATTTCTTTGGAAGATGCATGTGTTGTGATCATCAGGAAGATTACCCACAAATGAAATTAGGAAATTTCAGTGCAGGTTAAACAGATAAAATATTTACTAATCCCTCTGACTTCAGAATTGTCGCCACTATCCCACTTCAAAGAAATATCAGGTACAGAACAAATTCAATTTATATTATCTCTTGTTCCCTCCAAGCTCTCTGTCATAGGTCCTATATAGCTTCTAAACCATCCGACATTAATTTTATGAAGCTTGAGCTGTTTGAAGCTTAGGTCTCAATGAAGGTGGGTAAAGTTCACCTCCTTTGTACAAATACTGCACCTTCCATTCATAGGAGAAGAACAGGCAAATAATAAGGGTAGATTTTAAAACATATTTATGCCACCCAAAGAAATATATGGATGCCATATAGGAATTTCTGTGAGAATGGCATGGGAACCAATGTGACTTAAGTTTCTAAACACTTTTAAGGATGTCACTGTAAAGGGTCTCTAGCACCAGTTACATAGGCAGCTTTCCCATCCATCTCCAGTGCTAATTTCAAGTTACATTGCATTTTAAATTTAGTAGAAGGTGAGAGAAGCAGCTTTCTGGGTTCCCTTGGCTGTGCTGATGAAATCTCCCTCAGGTATAAACTTGCTTATATTTAGATATTTCCACGTCCTTTTAAATGTGTGGGGAGAAAATAGACAATCCCTGCTGGACAGGGAAGGGTAAAGAACCTTTGGTGTTCTCTTTTTCTTCGCTGCTCAAAATTAAATCCTCATTTTTCCCTCCAGACTCGCAGCAAGGCTGTTTAGGTCCCCTCTGCCCCATCAGTAGGAAAAGTGAAGAACCTCCACCCTCAGCAAATTCAAGTCTAGAGAGCAGCTGAAGGGAGATAAACCTCAAGCTAAAAGAAACTTTAAAAGTAGAAATGTAAATGTTTCCATCACAAAAACTAAACCTTGTTAAATGAAGAAGAAAATCCAAAAAGCATTACCCGTTTGTAAAGAAAACATATGGATATAGTCCATAAATATCAATGTGTTTAGAGGAAGAATTTGGAGAGGTATTTAAAGATCTGACAGATATCTGCATTCACAAACGATATTGAAATAGCTTAATGGAAGTAGGCAAATATTTGATATTAATGGATATTTGAATTTGAGAAAAATTAATACTTAAAGGCAAATGAAACATTCATGTGTTATATGTTTGCTATTAGAAAAACAAGAATATTCATTAAATATAAAGTAGTTGAACCTAAAATAAAGCTGGTCAGCTTTAAGCGAGAGTCAAATTGTCCTTCAGTTTTACCCTCCACAGGATAGCAACAACTTTAAGGTAGGGAATGATTACTTAAAACCAATACAAAATAATTTCATTTCTTGGTTCTTTTAAAAATAACTACTACCAACTTATTTCTGTATGATTCCTGACGATGCTGTAATTTATATGTGTGCACACACTTATCTGTTATGATAAATGGTGCTATTTTATATATATATATATACTTCCATTTAGGAAGTAAGTAATGGAAGGTAGATCGTGAAAAATTATATATGAGATGCAGCAATCAGTATCTCTCCAGGTTTCTACACAGATTTCATCACTATAGTAACAGAAACACAATGGTGAATACGATGGCAGATTTAATTGGGAGAAAGAGGATGAGTTGCATGAGTACAGTCCCTCTTTAGTATATTTCTGGAATCTCACAACGTCACCAGATTTGGCAAAGATTAATTTCTGGCTTTTCCTGAGAAGTTAGATATAATTTGGAAATCTTTACCGCAAATTCCTTTTGCATTTCACTATCTCCTTTTTTTGGGGACACAGTGTGGGGTTCTGTTTGGTAATTGATCCTCATTTTTCATGTCACAAAGTTTCATCAATCAGAGCAATTTCAACTGCATGATGTGGGAGAAAGGAGATGAAAACCCAATAGGAAGTGTTAGTGTCTAGTTCACAAAAATAGATCTGAGTTATTCATCTGAAAAAGGAAAAATATCAGTGTTGTGATGTCTTTCCTTCAGTGCTGACAATTTCCTGTTATAATTCTGTGACAGATTTGGGATATGCAATTCAGAATTATATAGTCATTAATCTAAAGAAATCTTGCACATTGTGAGCAGCACACCTCTAACTAAAATAATAAATTACAGCTTTTCAATCGTAATTTCTAATGCCAACCAGCACAGACTGGAACAAATTCTTTTGCAACTTCAGTGTGAGTAATTTTTCAGTATAAAAATTATGATAAATTTAGAATTGCTTAATTGACACAGTTTTATATGGATAAGATAAAGACCCTATCACCCATCTAATGCTTTCTTTTTCCCCAAAAGAAATCACTAGGATGAGGCATATATAATAATTTTTTCCATTTTTTGGAGATGTTGATTTAGTTAATGAAAGTATGGTATGAAAACTCACCTCAGGAGTTATGTTCACCTGTGTGTGTTGAACCTTTTCAGTGTTTTGGGACTTTTTATTACACAAGAGAAACTGAGACCTTCTGACCAAGAGGGGAAAGCCTCATAAATTGCTATTTATGGGATGAGTATTAACATATTTGGGATTTGTGGCCCAGTGTGAAACTGAGCCAATGATGCTGGAGAGAGCTTCCAGTGATTTATGAAGGCTGTTTACTGCACAGAGATTAGAATAGCTTTTATCATATATTACATTGCTGCTTTGCTTAAAAAAAAAGCTGTAGCCATTTTCTGATCCACATAACGGTGAAGTCTTAAACGGTATAAAGTAGCTAATCAGCATTTTTGTCAAAATAAAGGCCTAGGATAAAGGAATCTCATTTCCTTTTATCACAGAACAAAATTATATTTAAAAAAAAATCACAATGATGTAAAATTCAGGCTCTTTTGAATGGATAATTGTTATTACAGAGTTACAGGAAATTGCTCTCCCTGTAAGTATGTATTAAAATCATTCTGTTACATACAGTAATCTCCAGCTTGCTAATGGTCCGATGCACATTTCAATCAGGAAAATTTGCTTATCATCTACTCAAATGGAAAAATATGGATTGCTCTCTTCTCTCTCCTCAGTGGCCTATCAGAATAATACTAAGAGAATTAGAGTAGTGAAGGAAATAAAGTTGTAATATTAATATTCCTAATATTGCTTCATCAAGGAGCATTAGGTATATCCAGAAATTTCCCTCACTGTTTCAGACACTGGATATTTACATGCTGAAAAACCTTCACTTTTTGTTTTTATCCACTGTATTTTTATTTTTATGAAGAAGCAAAGCACAAAAATTTGATTACCTGAGGTAAATCAGAGGCAGCTTTGGTTAGCTGAAGATATCACGCCCTGGAATTTGGGTCCAGATGGGTCAGAACAAGCCACAGCCTTCAGGAGAGGCAGATTTTAAGGACCCAAACACAGAGTAGAGTGGATGAGCTATTTAATACATAATAAGATGATTGACTAAAGCATCTGTTTGGCAGAGTGTGGTTATTTAGAGTCTGTATTATTTATCAGGCAGGAATAGCTGAAAAAAAACAAGTGCCAGGCACTGTCTAGAAAATGAGGCTCTCTTTCACAGCACCAAATAATTGTAAAGGAAGATCTAACCTGAGCAATCCCCAACAGCTCAGTGTGCCACTTGATGCGCTGGGAATTACAGCCTTTTTTTTTCCCACCTCACCTTGAACAGAGGAGTTTGTCACTGCTTGCTGCCTTCAACAGTTTCCTGCAAGATTTTTCACTTTTTCCTCGATAATCTTGATATCGTAATTCTGCACTTATGATATTTTTCTGTGAGGTTTTTTTTTTCAGCATCTCCACCTCTGGTTTTGTGGTTTCCTGTGCAGTGATGACCGTGCTGGGTCTTGGAGCCTGTGGAGCAAGAGAAGTGAGCACGCAGTATTTTTAATTGTATTTTTTTTCCCAATTCTTTTACATTTTCAGTCAGTCTCTAAATTTCTTGTGTAGCAGGAGTGTAAAAAGAGCCCAACTTCATAGCCAAGGCTTTCCAATCCAGTGTCTCCAAAGAGCTGAAGAGCCCCAGCCAGCCCTGCTGATTTGAATTAAGCAGGTTTATTCCAGGTGGAGAGTGTAAATCCTCTAAATGAGGGCCCAGATTCTGGGAACAGCAGCATAAAAGGTTTGGGAAAGGAAGAAAAGTTTTGTGTTCAAGAAACCACCTTAATCACAGGATTGCTCTGTGGGTATTTGCAAACTGAGAAACTGTTGCGTCCTTTGAGCCAAAAAGAAATTTCATTTATGATATCAAAAAATAATTAATTACCTTTTAAAATATAAGAGAATGTTTCCGTTTTTTTTTTTTAAAGTTATGCTTATGTGGAAATGAAGACCTTTTAAACATCAGTGATCAAGAACTTTCTTTAAAGAACAACAGGAAATGACTAATACAAATATACAGTGAAACCATCCAGCCATTTACACAAAGGAATCTTCCCCCAGCTCTTTAATGGACTAATGCAGGCTGGATTGTAATGGGCCTAATTTGCTCAACACCTACTTAAGGAGAAGATGCTGGGGTGCCTGATTTTTCCCCTCTCTTGGGTCTGAAAAAGCAATATATTTCCTACATGAAAGCATCAGTGACACTTTGATAGATGCAGTGAGCTGCAGCCAATGCATAATTGGATGATGCTAAGAGAAGTGTCTGAAATTGCCTCTCAGAAGCCAGGCTTTAAAAGTCTATCAAATTCAGCAAACAGAATGGGGAAAAATGTCTGGGATTTGTTTCATCACTCATCTCACCCTCATCCTCTAAAGCTGAAACTGGAGCTTTGAATCTGTGGCGACAGGAACACGCGACTGAAAGGTCAGAGGGATTTTCTCCTGCTATGAAATGTGTACTGTTCAAAGCACCTGCCACAAGTGTTTTTGTGTCAAAATAAAATGAAAGCCAGAGGAAGTAATAATCTGAAATAACATCAGTGTCTCATCTGTGTAAGTCATCCTGATATTTCTTGCAACATGTGAGCTTCACTGTCCTACAAAAGAGAGAGTTCAAGCAATCTGCCTCCAGCTGTTGGCACCTGGTGTAACTTACCATGTGTATTTACACATGTAAATGCCAAAATTCAGTCTATTCTTCCTGAGTAAATCAAAGGTTGTGTAGCTGGGGCCACACTTCTATGTTACAAACATTTTTATCCTTATTTACTTCCAAGAATAGAAGCATTTGCTGGGTGCCAGACACGAAACACATACAACAAAATATTTGTAGAGGCTGGTTTAATTCTCATGTCTTGTCCATCAGGTTTTCGTCATGCACTTTCTTGAAACACATAAAATAGAAAGAAATCAAAGTTGAATAGGGAAAAAGATGGAGAAAGGTGAGAGAGAAAGGGAATGGAATACTTGTATTTATCCACGAGTTTCATACAACATCATACTCAGTTACTGAGCCTACTCCTTCCTACAGAAATCGGATTCAGTTTGTTTTTCCCTGGGTGGGAGGTTGACTTTTGACATAAAAGATCTTTTCCTTTGCAAAAAAATCATCAGGTCAAAATGCCAGAGCTGGTGTATCAGGCAGGTACTACTCTTAAAGTAGCAAGTTCTGTCATTTTTCACACATACACACACACACACGAAAGGGTCTATAGGAATCTTTACAGCAATGTTGGTACGTTAAAAACTTTTATTTGTGAGGTGTTGGGCCCATCAACAGTCTTTGGCTTAAAAGTCAAGCAAAAGCTAAAGGGGTAGTGTTAATAGCCAGGTTTGATTACAGCTACAAATCTCACAATTTTGGGGATTTATTGGAGTGTCTGCTCCCAGTTTTCATGTACAGCACTGGGCAACTTTAGGACTCTCTTTATTCATTTTTTGGGGGACAGGTAATGGGGTACATCATATAGAATCATGTGATTCCTAAGAGTTTGGGAGGGGCAGACTTTACAAGATTCCTGGGGATGTAATTTGCTTCCTGGAGTGTGGGGCCAGTCAAAGTCTTTCTTCTCTACTGTGGTGAAAGGATTTGAGAATTCAAATTTAGCAGAGCTGGCACCAGGAAAAAGCTACCAGCATTGTAAATACCTCTGTGTGTTTTTTTAGTTTACCCAGTAAATACCTCTGTGCTCTTCCACACCATGGAAAGACGGAATTAGACAAAAGTCTTGCAAGAAGGTTGGAATGGAATTTGGTTGTGCAGAGAAGCAGATTTACTAAATCACGTTCACAAAGCCAGGAGGTGCTTTGTGAGAAAATGGCTATTACTCCCCAGATATTTACAGCAATTCTCTCTATAATCCATGAGAGATGGGCACTGTGGAAGCAGTGGCCACAAATCCAGATTTGAAAATGTGCATTTTCCAGTGAGGAATGCCTCACTGGACAGTGAGCACTGGTATGAGTGGGGCAGTGAAGTGGCACCTGGAAATGAAAGCCTCTGCTGACCCAGCCCATTGTTTTCCCTTTACTACAGCTCACTGTAGCATTCAAATCCATTAGTTCGCATCACCAAACCTGGAAATACCGAGACAGATTTCAATTTACGTCTTATATATTATTCATGGCATGCTATGAAACAATATGGAGTTAATTTAATTGCACTGCAATTAAAATACATGTTTCTGTGTACATAAGTAAACGTGCAAAATTTAAAACCTTAAATGAAGATGGTTGTTGTCACTGTTTCTATGATCATTGAGATGAGCAAAGAGGTTTTAAAATAATAATTTTTGCTTATTTGTATTCTTGACCCTGGATAGTTTCAGAAGGAAGAACAGCCATGTCTGGTTCTCAGAACTCAATAAATCTGACCAGATTCTTTTAGCTATTCCATGCATGGAGCATGTGATGTTTAATGTCAAATTTATTTATTTCAATATATTTGATTTTACATGGGATTTTGATTCAGCAGAATGATACATAATGTGCTGAAATCTGCAGTGGTACAATTGCTCCCCTCCCGCTCCCTCAGGCTGCACTGAGATCTCAGGAATGATCATTAGCCCTCCGCTCGATGAGCAGCTCCTGGGCTGAGCCCCTCTTGAGCTCGTCAGGAGCACTCTTGGGCTCCCAGGAACTCGGGCTGTCTAATGAGCTCCTGCTTTTTAACCAACAGCCTTGGAAACTTATTTTTCTTGCCTGAATAACAGCCCAAGTGGAACAACATTTTTGTTATTGAACTTTCGAAGAAAGTTACCAACGCAAATTGTGTCCAGGATGGAAAATTATTATGACTAAAGCCAACTCTCTTGCAAGACCATCAGCAGTGGTCCAAAGGGAGACTCTTTGAGCTCTCCTGGACCACAGAGGGCTGGGACCAGAATCTCCCTCCGAGTGGGGCCTCTTGAGCTTGCGAAGTCTCAAGGCTGCTGCCAAAAGCCAATGTTGGAACCTGGGCTGACACTCCCCATCCTCAAGGCTCAGCCTTTCATCCCCCGAGAAGATGCAAAGGCATCTGCCCTCAGTACTTCACTGAGCCTGAGTGGAAGATTCCACCTTGTACAGACTCCTTGAGGTCCATGTGCGTGCGAGTGTGAATATTCTATAGCAAATGCACCAGGAATGTTGCTCTCTTGGATTCGTCAGAGTCCTGAGCAGGCCTATGAGTGAGTTACTGCTGTGCTTAGACTAAATTCTTTAGAATCTTTTGTTGAATTGTTTAAATTATGCTATCAGTTGAACTCTGCTAAGTTCAAATACTGTTAAAATCTTTAGGCCTAAACTGTTGGTTGAGTCCAGGGCTGAGTTTGGCAAGATGATCCACTGTGAACCTTGTGATTCAATGGGATGGTCTCCCTTAGTCCTTTTAATCCCTATGCTTTCCCAGCCTTACTCTTTTTCCACCCCCAGGAACTCCACATAGGTCATTTAAGGTTGATTTTACTTTTAGACTGATTGATTTTAGATTTTAGCCCAATTTTTCTGTGTGCTTTAATCATCTAATGAGTGAACCTTGCTAATGAACTTCATCACGCTTTCACTTTCATATTGAACCTGCTTTTACCTGTGATTCTTTGAGCCACCTAAAACACTCATCCGTGACAAAATCACAACACAAATATAAGATTACACTTAGCAAACTACAGCAACATAAGATTTTAATCACAATACCTGTGTGAGGTCCATTGTTCTCTTGTTGGTGGATTACCAGGTATAATAGAAAGTGAAGCCTGCACTGATTTTACCCATTCTTGCATATTAATACTCTCTTTCCTATCTGGATTTTTGGGGGGTCTGACACCTGTATGATTGGATTTTTTTAAAGGGGTGAGCCTCCCACTCAGGAAAGTAGGAGATATTAAGTGCTACCCATCATATCTGATATTCTGGCAGCCATGGGATCATCTGTCCTGTGCAGAGCTGGCAGACAAAACAATTTATAGGAGGAAGCTGAAGATAAGTGCAATGGACATAATGGACATAAGCACAAGTGTTTTATTGAATGGGGTGTCAGAGGGCCTGATAAATGAGTGATGGGCACCATGTGTGTTTAGGAAGGAAGTGTCATTCTCCAAAAATACTGTGGCGGAGTCCTGTTGCTGCTATTTTTATCAAAACTTACTCTTATCTCATTGAAATTTTCTATACACTCTGCTCAGGATGGGGGGGGGAAGAAACAGCTGGAAATATTTTGGTGAATTTCTGCTCGCAGATATTGCAGAATCTGTCTTCTCATGCGAACGCAGATTTCTGGCTGCAGCAGTTACAGGCTTCACTGGTAGCTGCAGCAAGGAACACACCACGTGAAGAACGCGAGGATGAGTTTTTATTTGCCTCATCATGTCTGTGTTATTGCTTCAGCCACAGGCACAAAAAAATAGATAATTGAAGTAAGGGTATGAAATCTTTGCTGGTAAATTCTGCAGAGAATTCTGAGACTTTTAGCAGTATTAAAATACTACTTCTAGCTCTGCTGTCTTCATTTCAAGGAAGGTATGAATATATGAAAGAAAACTTACAAAAGAGATGATCTTTCCAGGGACAAATTCTGTCTAATGTTTGGGCAGGAAGGTATAGTGTCTGTTATCTGAAGTCTAACCTATGAATCTCTAACTTTGGAATGCTCCTGTATAAACCCAACTTCCCTGGAACCTGGAGAAGAAACCTCATTTGTTCTCAGTCTGCCCAGAACACAAACAGCTCTGCATTAAGGTCATGACTATTAGCAAAGTCAGCTTGGCCTGTCTTACCTTAACCCCATGGAACCATGAAGCAGATATCTGCAACAGATTTGCCCAAACAGCTATATTTTCCTGAGAAATTGCCAAAACATCTCTATTGCTCTTTCAAAAGTCTCTGAAGATCAATAAAACCACTTAGAAAGTTGATGCCTTCACATATTTTCCCTGGAACTGGCAGAGCAAAGAGTGCCACCACCTTCAGCTCTGACACCACTCAGTACCTTTATCCAAATATTTCTAATGGATGAGGGTACACAAGAAATTTGCAGAAAGAAATCTGGCGTGATGTTGTAGAAGTCACAGAAGTAATTATTTGGTTCCCAGGGGTAGACAGGTCAGAAATCCCTTGTTAATTTGCTCTAGACTAGAAGTGCATGTCCAAAATAGCATCAGTCGATAGACTCAGACTCCCAGGTTGTTGATTAAAGTGTCTGTTTAGCCATAACATTTAGGTTTGGAAACATGTGGCTGCTGTCAGACTTGCTTTTAGCTGGTGGTAGTTAACAAATGTATTGAAACACAGTTCCTCCATCTTTGAGACTTTTACCATAAATATTGAAGAATTTGTTCGACTTGGTTCCAACACAATAGATCTCTTCTCTGTCACTTCTAACCTAATCCTCTGCCTAAAGCTGCTCCACTTGTTGGGTATGTTCTCATGGGAACATTCACTCTAAACATGAATTAGAAAAGCACATTTCAGGATGTGTTCCTGCAACACCTAAGTTGTGAGGATTTCTCATGTTGAGAGAGAATGTTTAGCTCACCGATGGCTTTGGACAGTGACACTGCAGACGACACATTTGTCTAGCGCAATAACCCCAGGGAGGTTCAGGGATAAGACATGATGAGATTCTCTTTATGGCACATTAAGAGAAATCACAGAAGGGTTTGGGTTGGAAGGGACCTTAAAGATCATCCAGTTCCCACCTCCCTGCCATGGGCAGGGAACTTTCCACTAGAGGTTATTTCTTTTCAAATGACTTAACTACATACAGAGTCTCTTTCGAGGAAACACTGAAGAACGCAAACTTTGCAAGGCGAGCAGTAACTGGGGAGCTCCAGAAAGCAAAAGGACCATTTCTGCAAAACCTTTGTTTTTGCCTGCTCTGAGGGGTACAGTGCTACAACAAAAGTAGGAAAAAACTCTAACTTCCCAGGGGTCTGTTTCATTCTGTTTCTACACAGGAACAGTGACATGTGGAAATGTAAAACAGAGGTCTGCACCACCACTAAGGAGGCAATGTTGGTTTGTACTCCACTGCTGGCCCTTAGAAATTCCCTGGGAGCTCTACATTCACAGATTTTCCTGTCTGGAGGGATCCAATATTCCTTTGTTTCTGCTGTTCTCTGATTTAACTATCAAACTTCACAAACAGAAAGGAATATTCATCCCCTGTGTTCCAAACATGCACAAATTTCTCATGAAGTTCACATAAATCCAGGCAGTTTTACCTGGAGGAATTCACAGTTCCAGATTAACAGAATTGTCAAAATCTTCCACTTGTTCACTGCTTTAACTTTTCACCATTTACAGACTTCTTAAAGAAACTCTACATTGCCTCAGCAGCTGAATTGGCTTTTGGACAATTCCAGCAGGAAGAAGCTGCAACAGCTGGATATCACCATTCTCCTTTTAACCCTGCAATAGCATGCTAAGGCAATTTTAATGCTTAAGCTGTAATAAAGGATTGGTCAGACTTTTAAATTAGCCCCGTGGTGAATTCAGATGGTTTTGTATGTTGCTGAGGTAACATAATCACTGAGGACGTGTTCATGCCAGGTGTGATTTTGTCCAAAATTGCTGCCCCTGCAATAGAAATAAAGAGTTCATCTTTGAAGTATTTCTAGTTATGGTCCAAGGCAGAGAATCTGGTGTTGCATTCAAATATTTTTTAATTGCAAAGATCAGACTGATTAATATTTTAAATTCTTTTATACAGCTTTTCCAGTTTCCTTCTTTTCCAATATGCAAGATCAAAGCAGTGTTACCTCTTCTCTAAGAAACATTTCCTTTTACAATGCTATAGAGAAATGCTTGAAACTACCCCTCTGGAAAACCCAAGCACACAGGAGAACAATTTTATATTTTTTTTCACAACCATTAAGGTCTATCAGAAACCAGAACAGTCAGCAAACAAGCACTTACTGAGAACTGTGGCTAACTTGAAAGCCCAGGGTAGGAAAAAAATAATTGTTACAATTTTTCTAGGCAATTTACAATTAATTTAGTACCTCTGTGCTGAAGTGTGTGTGTTTCTCCTGTTTCACTGAAGACTGGCCACATCCCAAAACGCAGTAAATGCTGCCATCTAATGGAGCCTGGCTGTTGAACAAAAGCTGTCGGCTCATTCCAGAGCTCATTCCAGCTCACACTCAACAAAATTTGTAGCATCATCTGACAAACACCACTCTGCATGAAACAATCCAAGCTGGACAGGAGACAGACCCACCCAGTGCCTCTGAGTCCCACTGCCTGGGGCTGCTGAGTTATCCTGAGAGCGCTGCAGACCTTTTCCAAAACCCTTTTTTTTCTGAACAGAAGCTGGTTCTGGAAGTGATCACAGGATCATGGAGGTTGGAAAAGACTCCCAAGACCATCAAGTCCAACCTTTGATTGTACACCACCCTGCCCACTAAACCACAGCACCGAGCGTCACATCCGCTTGGATTTTGAACGCTTCCAGGCATGGGGACTCCCCCACTTCCCTGGGGAGCCTGTTCCAATGCTTAACTGTAATAAATCTAGTTCAAACTATACTGTGTCTGAGCTCTTAGCTTTCCTGTGCCTTTATTTGTCCTGAAAATAGCTTCATTTTGACTGTAACTGTAATATTTTAATAGTCGTTAACAAGGTAAATTACAGTAAAAATTCATTACCTTATTGTTCGTGCTATTCTTGGCCTAAAAAGGCTAATTTTTTTCTGTCTCCCTGTGAAAAGCAAAATATTTTCAGTTTTCTTGTGCTGATAGATAGCTGCTTTGGGAAAATTATTACTGTTGTTCTACTTCTCTAATAACAGATTATGTCTTGTAATAAATGAAATTGAAGATACTTCTTACAAAACAGATAAAACCAGGTTAAGCATCTGAAGTCTTTATTGAAGAATCTCAACCAGTCATATTTCAAATGGCAAAAAAAAAAAATCAGTAAAAGATTCATACACATTGTTTATATTTTTTTTCCAGAATCAGTGAAATAAATGCTTCCTCTAACTTTCATAAATGTTATCTTATGAGATACAGCATGAACTTATTTTCAGATTGACTAAGTAGTGCTTTCTAGGGATGAAGTATAACAATGGAATTTTATGTACAATTATTCTTTTCTGGAAACAATACCTCTTGTATAATATCCTTTGATTTTGGTAACTATGATTACAACAATTTTCATACACTGAATGATATAAAGAACAAATTACGTACAACTTTCAAGCACAGGCGACTGAGGATGATCTGTTAAATCTCTTTAGGTGTTTATGTAAAGACACCTTGTAAAGTCTCAAGCATAAACAAATCCATTCAAAGACATTAGGAGGCGGATGGTCCCAAAACCATCAAAATTAGAGGCTGATTATACTCAAGTGTCTTGAGTGAGCTCTTTTAGAGAAGAGCAGTAATTACTTAATTTTGTTACAAGAAAGCCTGGTTTGAAAAATTATTTCTCCCTAAAGAGATATCGATTATTATATATCCTTGTGTATTTATAAATACGTGCTTAAAACAGATCTTTTACAGATGTCTTCTGTAAACACATGAACTAATATAAAAATGACAAGGGAAAAAAATTAACTCACCTAAATTAACTCCAGTAGCTGAAGAAAAAAATTCACTGATTTGATTTTCCTCTAATATTTACGACACATTTGTTCAAATCTTAATTGCTTTAAGGAACATTTGCAAATCTGAACAATTACAATAACTGAAGGCTGCCATCATTATACTAAATTTAGAGTATTATGCTCTGGGATCAAAATATTGTCTCCATCTGAAAATAAGTGACATGGTTTTAATTGGAAATGCTGCAGCCCAGGGCAGCCTTATGTGTCAAGCTTATTGCTGTCAGTGTCAGCAAAGCCATCATAAAATAAAGGGAGGGATATGGAAGAAGCAGGACGTAATTTAACCACCTTCCTGCCATTATCTGCATTTAGCAGTGATTCAAGAAGACTTTCCTTGTCCTGTATTTCTCGTTCAAAGACAGCACTGTTGTGTTTACAATGGTGTGAGAAAGACATATCTTCAAGAGAACGTTGTCTCAAATATCTCCTGAAGGCCCTTTGGATAATAAGAGCTGACACTTCCTCTTGTTTTCTTTTAAGGGTAGAAGAAATTGGCATGTAACAACTCTTAGATGGATTGGCAGCTGCAATCTTTTCTTCCATGTGTAATTCAAGACTGTCCAAATCTCCAGATTCTCCCAAGACCCTTTTAGTGAAAGCCAGCAAGATATCCAAGCAGTGGATCTTATCTCCACTAACTATGGGGATGTCCATGGATATGAGTTGGATTTTATTAGGCTTTGGGATGCGCAAGGGTTCTGCCAGTGCATCTGCAAAGTCTGAAAGAGCAGAGTAATCTATAAATTGTGTTGCCAGGGGATCAAATTTTCCCCACGTCTCATAAAACATATCAAAGTCATCCTCACAAAGAGGATCTGTGCTCTCCTCAGTGGCGACACTGAAGTTCTCTAAAATGACAGCTATGTACATATTTACAACAATGAGAAATGAGATAATGACATAGCTTACAAAATACAGAATCCCAAAGCTCCTATTGGTGCAATTATTCTTCTCTGTCCCTGTTACATTTACGTTAGGAGCACATGTGTCAGATTCTTTTAAGAGAGGGGCCAGAAGACTATCCCAGCCAGCTGATGTTGTAATTTGGAAGAGGCAGAGAATGCTACCACAAAAGGTTTGAAAGTTGAAAATGTCATCAATCCCCCCTTCCCAGCGGAGACAGGCAAAGTTTGCCATGCCCACGATGGCATAAATGAACATAATCAGGAAAAGCAAAAGGCCAATGTTGACCAGTGCAGGAAGAGACATCAGTAATGCAAAAAGAAGAGTTCGAATTCCCCTGGCTTTGCGAATTATTCTCAGGATTCGGCCAATCCGCGCCAAACGAAGAGTTCTCAAAACTGTAGGGGAGAAGAAACGTCGAAAGACTTCAGAAACTCCAAGACCTTTGAAAGGAAAAAGAAAACAAAATGTTGTCAGGTCAAGTTTGTCAAATTAATGTGTGTTTTGTTATATTCTGTGCTTTAGGTGTTGAAAATAGCACTGATCCTATTACACTGCTCTCAACAAAACCATCAGTTCTGAAACTGCTTAGAAAAAAACTTAGGTAAAGAAAGAAAATTGTAATATCTTCTAATATTAAAGAGCTGTGAAGATTTTTGCATCGTTTAGAAGCAGCCTTCTCCCAAGCTTCTCTAATTCACAGGGTGAATTTAGGCATTCATTGCTGAAGTACCTAAAAAATCCTTTTAAATCCATTTATCTCCTGTGCTGGAAGCTCTGGGGCTGTCTCTGAGCTGCTGTCTGAGTGCTGCTCCTTCTGCAGGCCTAAGCCACATGCTAAATGTGAGACTTTGACTAGTGCTTGGTACTTGAATGAGATCAGAGAAGAGCAAGAAGAAAATGAAGGGAAATTGTCTCTCAGTATTTATCCCCACAACACCTCATTCTATGACCCTACAATCAGAGAAGTGACACAGTAGCAATGCAAATGATTGCAAATGGAAGAGTTAAGAAATCATAATTCTTCTGGGTTGTACAGGATGGCAAAGGGCTGCGGTGCTTATGCATGAAGCAGAGAAATCAGAGCAGTTTCCCTTTCCCATTCTGTGTTATATGATATGACCTGAGCCTCAGGAGGAAGAACAGACAAACTAATCTGTACAAGAAACTTCAGCTATATATGACCTTTTGCAGAGGAAATTATAATTATCTAGTCTTATTTGAAGAGTCAAAAAAATACAAGCCAGTTTTAAATTTTTGCAGTCACAAATAGGGGTCAAGATTTAGAATGGTGCTGAGCAACCAAATTTTCCTCAGCTTTCTAAATCAGCAAATGAGCTCTGCCTTCCTAAGAGGAAGCCCTGGAAAATTAAATTAATCTTTCCCATTTTGATGCAAATATATTTTTTAACCTGAATTTACTATTACTGTGGAAACAACAGCTAATGTGATAATATGAAAACAGAAAGCATAAAAAGTTAGACAATAGATTAAGTACAATAATTTAGAAAAGATGTTACTGAATTAAATTCCTATTCTGTTAATTCCTCAACAATAATCATACTTAGAAAAAAAACCTGAAAACTCCATTTACCTTTTAGTAATCCGCAAAAATATAAGGGAAAACAAAAATACATCATTTTAGAAGGAATCATTTAGCAGGTAGGTGGAAAAAATACAATGGATTTGGAATTTGCCTTTCAAATATATGTTGGTGGTTACTTCATACTGGAATTTGGTTTAGTATTGGTAAGACACATCACTCGATCTAATGATTGATACTTACTCACTATTGAAAGGACCACAACACTGAAATCAAACACGTTCCAGCCACTCCCAAAGTAGTAGTGCCTTAAGGCCAGTATTTTTATGACACATTCTGCAGTAAATACAGCCACAAAAAAATAGTTGATTTTATTAAGAACTTCCTTGGTGCCATTCTGGTTGTTTTCTGCCATCATAACGATCATATTTAGACAGATGAAAATCACAATGGTGATGTCAAATGCTTTGTGTGATACAATGTCAAACAGCAATCCTAGGAATTCATTCTGTGGAGAGAATGAGAACTGCTTAATGCCACTTCTAAAATCCAGACTGCATTCAAATATTAATCATTAATTTGTGCTTAGAAAAAGAATTTAAGATAACGTAAATTTAACAAAAAGCTACTAGAAGCATTTTTAGGTGATTTCTTTAGACCTTCAAAGAAAACACAGTATTTGGCTAAGTAGTTTCAGGCAGTGTGCAAGCACATTGGCTTAGAAAAAAATATATAGCAAAAAAATACTCAGAGTACATTGTGATTGTTCTTTTAATAGAAATACTTATTGAAGCAGATATTTTAAGATAAGCAATTCTAATTAAAATGTCATAATCAGGAAAAAAACTTTGAGTAGTTACCATGCGTAGTTACCAGGTCTGGAATTAAATTTAAGAAACTCTAAGAAATAAAGAATAAGATTATTTAGAAGCAAATAACAGCCATGGGGCATGTACTGCTCTCTATTCATTCTCATCTGCAATAATCCAGTCTCATTGCAGAAACAACATCAGGCAACTTAAATAACCAAGATGATGTTATGAATATCAAATACATAATAGGAACTGGTTTAAAAAGTTTGTTCATTTGAATAGGTGATAAATAGGTTGCAAACCTCCTTAATTAATACCCACAAAGAAGGGTGGAAAAAAAAATTAATACCCACTATGTTAGATGGAATTAAAAAAAAAGAGTGAAATCTGAATACTGTATTCAATGAGGAAGATGAGGGGCACTAATGCAAAGCTTATTTCCTGATGCCTGAGTTTAAATATGGTGACCATCTTTATATCTTCTGTCATGTTCTACTTAAGGTGGTCTCACCGATGGTCTTGGGATGGGTTTCTGGGGTTTCTTGGATCCAAGTTTTTTTAGGGCGTTATAGTACTTCCTCTGTTCTTCAGTCAAAAATAGATCTTTTCCACCTAAGTAAAGAGAAAGAATAACGTTGTTCAGCTGAAGTCAACTAAATAAATAACAAAATATTTATGCAAAAAAGAGTAAGTTACAGCTGTCATAAATAGGACCTAAGAGAGCACAGAGACCAAATGTGTCTTCATCACTATTCCTTTTCCCCTTGATCTTTCATCTTATTTGGGTTTGACCATGAGAGTCAAGTCTAGGCAGTGTTCCCAAATCAGTCCCCTCTAGTGTGAGAGGCTTTCTGAAGCTTTGCACATCTACTTCATATTTTCAAAATTACATTAAATTCATCAAGAAGTTAAACACTTTCTATTTTTGGGGAAGGTAGAAGCAGAAGTACATTGCTGGACTAGAACGTAAATGGATGATAATGATGAAAAAGGATTTTGGGACCCAAGTTCTACAGGGGTTCCTGGCAATGAATTTCTTATTACCGTCCACACCACCTGTATTATGGAGCAAGCACTTTGAACTCGGTATTCAGAAGGCATTCATCATAAAAACATTGAGAGATCAGCATTTTGTACAACAAACACGTAATGATGTTCAGTCGGGCATCTGCAATTCAGATCATTCCAGCAAGACCTCTGAAAATTCTGCTTAACTTCACTACATGGAATCTCAAAGAAAATCTCAAAGAAGAAGAAAAGAAGTGAAAGAGAAATGAAAAAGAAAAAAATGTCAAGTACTGTATGTACTAAGAAAAAAAAGAAGTGTTACATCCGCATAAACTTCTAGCAAATATTCAGGCTTATAAACTACTTAACCTTTTTATCTATTGGGATTTGGACTTTATTATAAAAGGAAATTCTTATACTGAAGTTGGACTGTTGTTCCTCAGTCCCTACAAATCTTTGTTCAAATGCAGAGAGCAGAAGAATTTCCTGTGGGTTTTTTTTCTCTTTCTCTACCAAAGGTAATAATGCTTTGACACTTGGTGTATGAGTCAGTCTACGGAAATAATAAATGATTCCTGTAGAGATTCTGTCTCCCAAATGGGAACCTTGAAATTTTAAACCTCCTGTTGGGGTCTGCTTTTGTGGTATTTTTTCAATGAGCAAGATGATTCTTTGTTGTAAGATTTCCAAGTGGATTAATTGACACAATTTCCCTTCATATTCTGGATACTTTAGGCCCTTAAATGAGTCAGGACAGAACTCAATTGATAAAAAAGCTCAGTACAAGGAAGGTGAAATATTCCAGGGAGGGATGACTGTTGCTTTTCTTTGTTTGCTGCATTTTCCATTCTAAGATTTTGCCTTCCATTTCTTCCTGAATTACAAGAACAGGGAATATAACAACTGTGAGGAGAAAAGTGGAAGCAGTCAATGCTTCATGGGCTTTAAGCAGCCTTTAAATTTCTACACAGCCTCTTCCTGGGGTCATGGCTTGGATTCCAATGCAGAATTTTTTCAACACCCAGTAAATTAATCTGTAGGTTTATTTTATGGGTGAAGGACTTTATTTAAAGTGTAGCTAGTTTTAGAAGACGTTCTGATTGACGAGACCTTTTCAAGGCTCTTTACCGGGAAAGCAGGGGTTACTCCTTCCATGAGTGTTTCTTGCTTACCCTGCTCACACTTGTGAGGTGCTTACTCTCAGCAAAAAGGGTTATTCTGTTCCCCAAAACAAATCTTAAAAGCAGAAGAATTCCACTCTCCTGTAGCAAAGCCTATGTAACTTTTTTTGACTTCTGCTTTCCAAAACTTCTCACTCCTTCTTCCTCGTTCTTTGCTTAGAACAAATTAAGGACTTAGCAAGAAAATAGAATTTACAGGTAAAAGCCTTGAGGAAAAGGGGTTTCCTGTTTTCAAAACTTGGTTTGAAATGTTATTATTTTAAATTTATCTTGTCAAACAGTTATTTCAAAATGGTAGACATCTAAATGTCAAACCAGCATCCTCTTAATCAAGTTGGGATTACAGGAGACTCTGGGTTAGCTTATGTAGTACTTATCTTTTTCCTTTGCTGGTTAAAATTGCTGATAACCACTCCAATGAAAAGGTTCAACATGAAGAAAGATCCAAAAATAATGAAAACGACAAAGTACACATACATGGATAAGTGTGCTTCAAATTCTGGCTGTTCATCAATCTGTTTAAAAAAAAAAACAACAAACGAACAGAAAAATAATACTGATAAAAATGAGATAATTGCAGCTTTATAATTTCCAAATTATTATGGGAGATCTTTTTATTGTCATGAGGGATAAATTATTTCCACACATTTAAACTTTTATCTAGATGTACAAGTAGAACAACTGATATGTTTTGTCTTGTTACTGTTTGTAAAAATAATGACAAATAAAGTCAAATCCTGCCCTAGCAAATTTTTAAGTTATAAATACATAGTTTCAACCAGAAGGGATCCTGTGAATGCCCTGATTAGAAAAAGAGCTCAGACTAAACCTAATGGTGAACTTCCATCCTTTGGAATGCCATCCCAGGCAAGAAATTTTAAACCAGCCCTACAAGGAATATTGTTAATTAGCAGATATTTAACTACAGTCTAGTATACAGGGATCAAATGAGTGAGAAAAAATGCAAATTCAACTAAACATAGAAAAGTTAAAACACACTGTACTAGTACAAGAGTAAGAAATAGCACATGCAAATGGGGAAGAAACAGTGAGGATGTCAAACATAGGGAAGAAAACCTCCTGAAATAACTGCTAAAGCTGTTTCAATTCTACTGCACATTTTTAAAGAAAGAAAATTTACTTCAGAGGCATAGTCCCTTCAAGACCTTTCATATTCTGTTTCCAAATGAGACTTGTACAAAATTTTATTTTATATTGCCCTCTTTTTGTGGTGTCACTCTATTGTGACCAGTTTCTTTTAACTAAGTTTCAGGTAGTTGGTATTCCAAGGATTATTGTCTGTTGATGAAATCAACCGCTTGTATTTTTGACTTGATATTGCAAACAAAGTTGAAAAATTAATTGCATGGGTAGAAAAGGGAAGAGGAAAGGGAAAAGAACTAAAATTTCATTTTAGTGACATACCTCACGTGAATCCACAGCTGCATACATAATATCCATCCAACCTTTAAAAGTTGCCTGAAACAAAATGCATTAAGTTTATTATCACTAAGAAGAAAAAAAATTCAGCTGTAGCAAATATAAATGTGTTAATTGTTGTGCAAAAAATAAGTAGTGTGATATAGAAAACATGCATCAATACTAAAGATCTGCGTGGAAGTATGATTCACTGCAGTTTAGTAAAGAGGAAAAAAAATACATCCTGAGAAGAAAACAGAAAAAAAGGTCATAAATCATATAAAATGTGTTTCAATGTTAATTCTTGTTAAATCAAAGTGTTTGCATAAAAAAGAAGAGTAAAAGCTTCAGCTTAACTAGCAAATATAACCCAAAAGGATAAAAACAATTTCTAAGAAAATAGCAGACAATTCCATCCTACAGTTTTTATCAATCATAGAACACTTTGGAGGATTCAAAGTAAAGAACTTCATCTAGAAAAGATACAGAAATAACAAACACTTTTTAAAAAATGCCTTTCTCCTTCATTGTGGTATTAGGAAGCTCAATAAATTAGTATTCCAACACTTCATGACTTCTGCAACAAAAGAAAACATAGAATTATAAATAAATTGGTCCATGGGTTTTTCTTTCTGGCCCACTCCAAACCAGACAAAAAACAATAATAATTTTAATTTCAGTAACACACAGACAATTTCAGGCTTAGTTTTTTTGTCAAAATTTAAACAAAATTGAAAAGCCATGAAACAGAGCTCTCAATTTTAACACAAGGCTGCATATGTTCAATGCTCTTTAAGGAGGAACTGAGCAATCATAGACAAGAAAAATACATATGGAAGCTAAAAAACCCCAGTTTCATGAGATAAACCGAAGCACAGTGGTGTCCCTTGGTTGGGCTTCTCAACCCACTCCTTGAAGAAAACAAAAACGAGCATGTTTTTATAGAACTTACCACTTGGAGAAGAGCCAAGTATCCCATGCCAACATTATCAAAATTTACAGCATTATTTGTCCATGTCCCATTGTAGGAAATACAATCACTTCTGTTATGGATGAGTTCAATATTTCCTTTCTTGAGTACACATTTTGAAAATCTTTTTCCAAGCCATTTCACTCCTAGAACGTTAAAGAGGAGCCAAAAGACAACACAGACGAGCAGAACGTTGAAGATTGAGGGGATGGCTCCAAAGAGTGCATTGACAACAACCTGAATGAAATGAATGAAAATAATTAATTATTTGCACTCAATAGATCATTTTTCCCAGAAAGCCACTGATTTTTACTTCTGTATCTGTTGAAAATTCTCATCCATATGAAAGCTAGTAGATAACAAAGGTACAACCAACCCTCAGCCCAAATTCATGCTTGTCTTAATGTATTTGTCTTGCCTTTTTGGGAAGTAAAACAGAGGGCAACCAGAATTATCCTGAGGCAATTTCTTGCCTCAGACAATGAGAGAAAATTAAGGACAACTGTGGTCACTGTATTTGTTATGCCATGAAGGCTGATAAGCTACAAATTTCACAGTACACATTTCTCCCTCATATTACAATTTGTTTTCTCTAGTAACACTGTAAATGGCTTCTTATCTATTCACAAGTAATTAAAAATGGTTCCTATTATTTTCAAACACATTCATTTTTTTCAGAAGGATTTTCCATGTACAGTGGATGAAATTTTTCCATGTCTACAATAAACCAAAGAACGGGTTTCAGAAAAATACAGTTCCAAAAGTATTCTTGTTTAGTTTGTTCTTCACATTATACTGAAATCAGGAACATGGGAAAATGCTCCAGTGCTCATATCACTATACATAATAATTGCTCCTGGTAGAACATAATCATTTAATTTCTTTAATTTATTCGTATTTATAAATTTCTGTGAAAGTCTTTGGTATTATTTCAAAATAACAACCATAAGATGTACATAGGCAATTCTGAACCAACTTAATGCCATTGAGTCCCAAAATAGACACCCAAGTAGTAATTTTCACAAAAGTTTCAAAAACAGCTATTACAAAACATTCACCCAGACCCCCAATATCTTTACCTTTATCCCTTCAAATCTTGACAAAGCTCTCAGAGGCCTCAGTGCTCTAAAAGTCCTGAGAGACTTCAGGCTGGTCCCAGAGGAACAAGGTGATGTGTCTTCAGAAACAGAATTTCGTCCCCAGGAAACAAAGGACAGCTGTGTTCATTGAATTGGAACTGGGATTATTAAATGGTAAACAAAATTTTATTTTATTTGTGTTAGTAGACAACTACAAGCTGAATGTTACAGTATCTTTGACCAGTAACTCAAATTAAGAAGACAGACATTCAAAGTTATTGCAATATAATTTTACTTCATCCTTTTATAATACATGAAAAAAATAAAACTCATTCTAATTTTAATTTTTTTCTTTTTATTTTCAAAAAATGTCATGTAATTTTTTAATGCCAATTTAACAATCAAATTGGTAACTATGATACTTTCATACACTACCAGACCAGGAAGGTTTATTCAAATGAAATACCCCCATTTTCTACAGTTCTCTAAAGTGCCTACAGTAATTTGTTATCATAACTTATGATGTTGATACGGTAACAAAAATTATTTTAAAAAATATATCCAGTCTTCATTTTAAATTTTTCTAAGAGAGAAATTAATACATTAAAAAATCATTTCAATAATGTGTTTTTTTCTCTGTTCATGATTTATCCCTTTCTACTTGAATTTGTTCAGCCATTGGTTATTTCCATGCTTGTCCTCTGTTTTGTACTGCTATTTATATTAGAAAACGGTAATGCTAAAGTCATATTGTATGTTGTTTATAAATAGTCATAATACTAAATTTTTCTGTTGAAATTTCCTAATACTTCACAACTTTCAATGCTGACTATCCTGAGGCTATCAAACTATATTGATATCTGATATTACTACAAGTCAGCTCTTTAGATGTCCTTATTTTAAAATATTCAGCCTCAGAACCGGCCCAGTGTGATGCTGACAAGAATAATGCTTCATTTTTATATGGCAAGGGTATAATATTTAACCTGAATTTTCTAAATTCAGGGTAAATATAGATATATTGAACACTGCATTTATCGCACTCTCGGTGATTCCAGCATTTCTCTTGAAGTCAGCGAAAAGCAAAAGAGACTTCCCTACCTTACAAGATTTTTACAATAACTCTTTTCAACTGTCTTTACCATCTAAATTTCTTCTCCTTCAAGGCAACTCTCTTTCTATTTCTAAATGCTAAAATCACAGAATCATATAATGGTTTGGGTTGGAAGGGCCCTTTAAGATCATCTAATCCAGAACTGTCAGTAGTTTCACATGTTCTATTGTCTTAATTAATTTATTTTAGTTTTATTTCTGATCACTTATGGAACTCTCTCTCTCTACTCTTTTTAGAAAGAGAGCCATCAGAGTCCTCAATGATGGCTGTCCCTAATTAAATCTTCTCAAGCAACTTCTTGATTATTGCTGACAATTTCCATTTAAATTTGTCCTAAAGCTTCTTTGGATTGAAGTTTTTCAGCTTTTGGAAACTGTGCTTTACACCTGTATTAATTCACAATCAAAATTTGCATGTCATTCTCTAGATACAAAATATCAAAAATTAAAATGTATGATCAGCTGAATATAATACTTACACATACAATGATGAAGTCAAGCAAACACCAGGAATTTGTGAAATAACTGTGCAAACCATAAGCTACCCATTTCAGAAGCATCTCAGTAAAAAAGGTGTAGGTAAATATCTTATCAGCATAATCTAGGATAATTTTCACTTTTTGCCTCTTCTGCAGATGAATATCTTCAAATGCCTGGAATTTCAAAATTCAGTTTTAAAACAGGCCACTAGTTTTATGGAAGATTATTTTAAAATGCACAAAAATACACAGTTTGCCTTATTACAACCATTTCATATTAAATTACGGCCAACCACCAATTAGTTTTATACTTAGAAGTAAAAAACTACATTTTAAAATAAGTACAATCTCATCTTCACATTGATTGAAAAGTCACATACTTTCAGTTTTTTATGTTCAACACTTCAAAAAATGTCTGATGAGGGTTAATGGCGGCTACAAAATTTTGGCTTCCCAAGGTAGTTGATAATTTTGAGGGTGTTAGTCTAAAACTCTTCACAAAAAAGCTTGGCATAAATACATTAACCAGTGTCTGTCAGACTCTGCCCTTCCAAAGGAGCCATCTTGAGCCATCCTGCAGTGTTGTAATATAGAAATGGAAAAATTTGACAAACACCTTATCTGGAACTGTTCATTCCTGGAGTTTTGCACGTTTTTTCACCTAAAGCATGACCTTGAGCTTTTAAAAAAATGTTTCATTGATTGCTGTCATTCACATCAGTGTTTGTTAATGTTTAATGTATTTGCTTCCTTGCTAATTTAAGTTTTTTATATTGCCAATCTATTCCCAATTCCTGTAAACACCTCCATTATTTTCTCATAGAGCCTTTGGAAATGTTGGGAATGGAAATTTTTCCTTTCATCCACTTCTCTCCTGCTTTTCTGAGCATTCTTTCCATGATCACCATTTCATTTAATTTCACTATGGGCCATGGACATGAGTGATGGTTTGGTCTCCCTTCATTTTAGCTGGTTCAGAAAATTTCATATCAGACAGCTTTATAAACAAAAAATGAACAAGTCCCTTTTTTAACTGGATGAGAGTTACAAATGGGAACATTCTTAACACCACAAAACATCTCTGATGACAAGAAATTGTTATTGTTTTGTCATTTTGCACCTGGGTACCAACTAATCTCTTGTTCAATTTTATTGGATCCTATAGTACATTAAAAAATAACTCAGTTTCCTTCCTTACTTCACTTTGGTTCCCCAAGAACACCGAAGAGCCCTGACTGGAATCCCAGGGAGTTCTCTTGGAGATTTTGTCAGGGGAAGTTTAAAGCAGACAGTTCAAATCTATGGTTCAGTGAACAACCTGAATGTAATGTACACAGAACTGACTTTATTTGGAAATTCTGACATCTACCACATAAATCACTTTCAGACTATTTGTTTATGTTCCTTCTACACTATAAAACACTCTATTTAACAAATTACTTCCAGTAATATGCTTTCAAATAAATATTATAATATTATAAATATAANATATAAAAAATATATTAACATATATAATATATAATATATTATAAATATATTATATATATTAAATATAATATTTCAAATAAATAAACAGTGAATATGCTTTCAAATTAAATAAATCTTCACTTATTCTTCAGTGGAAATGGACATGATGAGAGCAGCAATGAAACATTACCTCACCCACCAGTTTACAGCCACTTTCACTTTTAGATTCTGATCATAATGTTTGGGTGATTTTGAATCTACATTTTTACTAAGCAGTTAGTTTGCTTTACAAATTTAGAAGTGTTATTTTTTTTCAAGCTTTCCTAAGTAATTTCACTCTAGTTTAGCTTTTTAATTAACACAAAAGTGTAAAGAACTATGTTCAAGGAAGAACTATGATTCCATATATTTGAATATCTTATCTGAATGGGGGAAAGTATTATAACTTCTAAGGGATACATTTATTACACTCCTGTCTCTCCCTGGGGAAAGGAATGTCATAGTAGAAGAAATCAATTAAATACTATTCCTTTACTGACAACAATTAATTCAAAAGTGGAGAAATTAAATGAAATTTACCAGTGCTGCGCTGCTCAATATTATCATAAAAACCATAAAATATTCAAACCCACTATGGTTAACAATTTTGTAGCAGGTTTTCCTAAAGTTCCACCAAGTTCTGCCTGGAGACTTCGTGATATTCACTACACAACATGGGAAACACTTAAGACAACCTGAAAAGAGAGAGAACAGCATATTGGTTCAAAGGAAAACATTGAGATATGGATCTAAAAAGTATAAGACATCTAAAAGGGCTTTTAAAGATTACAGGAAGAATGTGCTGTTTTATATATGAGGCGATGCTGTGGTTGAAATGATCAGGAGCTAAAGAAAAGACAAAATTTGAATGGCAAAATAATCTCTTTTAATGAAGTAACACATACGTGGAAAACCAGACAACTTTTTGTGCCCTTCTGCAGAAAGGTTTGTGGGCACAAAAGAAGCCTTTACTTCTATCTAAAATTGTGTTTATTTTCTTCTTTTTTTCTTTTTTTTTTGAAAAGAAATATTACCTTACTAGCAGGTCATTAAATTACTATTTTTACTGATTCTTTCACTTGTTTGCACTGCAGAGACGTTACATAGACTCTGTTCACTGCTCTGCACCAGAAACTGTCTTCGTTGATCTGTAAAAGCAGCAGGATTGAACCACGAGAGTCAATGTTCAGGTGATCAAAGGCAAATATCCTCACTGGGATGAGCAGGCAAACAGCCCCTGCTAATCTGGACATGTTCCAAATGGGTATTTTTGACATTAGGAATTGGTTCCTTTGGCATCAGTGCAATACAAAAAAACCCAAAAGATTCTTACTTTCTGCAAAGCAGTCCTTAGGCAGGTGTGAGTTTTTAGTCTGGGATAACATCTCCAGAAGAACAACTGGATCCACAGTGCTGGCTTCAGAAAAGCTACGAACAGAATGATATTTCTGCACAGGAGAAGGAGAAAGAATTTATTTGCTTTTCATTAATAAGGTTAACAAACCTAAAATAAATGAAAATTGTCATCTCCTCTCCTCTCCAAAAGAAACCTCCAGTGTATAAATTATCTTAATGTTGCTGAATTAGCAAAATAAGTTATAAATAATAGGACAGAATAAGCCAATCCTTACTCTTTGTTCCATCGCTTCAATTTAATAAGTTTCTTGTTTTCTTTCAGTCATCTACAGTGGACTTGCAGGAAGGTAAATGTTTAGAAAAGATTATACAATGCTACAGTTTTAGTGAAAACTCTGATTTCTTCAGGCCAATCCATTCTCAGTGATACAAATCATGTCACAAAAGGCATGAAGAGTAGAAGGCCAAGCATATTCCACAAAATAATAAATGTTATAATTACCTCATTTTGCTCTTTCTTTGCATGTGTTACTGGGAAAACATTTGTAGTTTCAGAAGTCCCAGAAACAGGATTGAAGCTGTTCGAATTCCGCGACTGTTCTCTGTGTCTTAATCTGTCTCCCTGCACAGAATAATGCAAAACAGTTGATTTTCCACATATTTTCTTCCTGACAGTCATTCTTAAAAGGCAAAATTATTTAAGAGAATATAAAACATACATAAAATTTAGAATCATATAATCACAAATTAGGGTGTTTGGGTTGGAAGGGACCTCAAAGACCATGTCATTTCAACCCCTCAGCCATGGGTAAAGAATCTTTTACTAGCAAGTTCGTATTTGTATAAATAATTATTTCCCTAAAATGCTTGTAAAAGAATGCTTCTTCCAGTTATAGGCAGAAGACCTAAGTGATCCAAATCAGTTTTCAGTCCTTTTGCCATTACATATTCCAAGAAATACCAGATTCCACTGCAGAGAACAAATTTCTGTCATCAAATGCTTCTGGGCAAGATATTTCAAATAGCCACGGATGATTCTAAGGTGATCAGCAATTTTTACTTATTTGAGAACTTGTCCAAAGATATTCCACTGACATTGTGACGCCGGTGATTTTTGTATTTTCTTTTTATACCCTTTCTATGTATTTTTATACCCTTTCCCTTCCCTGGTACCCTCTATACACACTCCTTGTACCCTGCACAAACACTCCTTGTACTTTATCCCCTCACGTTTATAACTCTTGCAGTCTGATATTTAGCTCAGTTTGGGGTCTTGCAAAGTGAAGAAGACCAAACATNTTCATTTATTAAGTTTCTTATTGGGGGATTTTAAGTAGATATGCTAATTTTGTAAAGTCCATAAAAATCCAGTATGCGTTGTATGGGGGCTCTCGGGCTCGTTGCTCGCTCCTTGGTGTGTTTTCCACCTTTGATGAGTTTGGGCACCTGGGATCCTATTAAACAGAGGCAAATTCCCTTTTCCCTGTACTGCCGTGTCTGCTTCAATTTTTTTCTAGCCTGTTTAAGGGATCAAATGCTTCCCAATATGACCAAAACCATAGAAAACGGATCCTAGCAGTCCACCTAGACACCAGCCATATGCTAATCCATCCAAAAAGAGATCCCTCCAACCCTAACAATTCTGTGATTCTGTGAAAAGAGCTCCTGTAGCTCCTGTGCCATATTTGACAATCCCATGCGGATGAGACAGACACCTGAAATATCTCCAATATCCTTAGATGATTAAGTACAGCAGTCATGGTAATATAAATGTCTCATCACACTTAAAAAGACTTGAGCTTTATCCTGTCCAACACAATAAAATAAACAGACATAAAGGGGAGTCAAAAGAACCATGAAGGTGAGCACGTGTTTGAGAAAAAACCAAACCCAACCCTAAGAATTTATTTTTCTAGGGTGCAGCTTTTATTTGTATTCCCTTTGGATTCCATACAACTGAGAAGCAACACATAAGCAATACAAGAGGCTTGCCTTCCAAAAAGTCCAGGTGTAAGGCAAAGGAGAAAAAAAGAAAGACTGTCTGTCCTGATCAAACTCCATTTCTCAATTGACAGTAATAAATGGACACAAAAGAGTTAAAACCAGAATTATGGCTATCAACAAGGAGAACAATGAAAAAGTGAATATTCAACAGTTCATTGAATAACCAAGACTATTTGGTAGCCCTTGTACTAGAAGAACGAAGAAAATAAAATGGCAGAAATTAAAGAAAGGATAATATTTACAGCTGAATCTTTGAGATTCTATTTACAGATGCAAGTCAAAATAATTTTTCAAATATCAATATTTCTTACCTCTTTTCTGTATTCCACAGCTGTGTGCAAAATGTGCCCACCATCACCTTCGCCACTGTAAGTCTCTGCTGCTGTAACAGGCACACAGGTACTGTGGCTGGTCAAAATTTCTTCATATTTCCTTGCTAATGAGGAACTCTCTTCCATATGGTAACACTCTATGTCAAAACAGCTGTTGTCTATGTATTTTCTGACATCTGTCATGGCATAATTAGTAACCTCTATGCCTTTGCCAGAAACTTCTGCCAAAGTCTTCTTTTTGTCTGCTCTTCTGAGGCTTCCTCTCCTTCTTTTGCAGCAGCGATCCCAAATTCTGTCTTTCACAGCCTTCAGGCACTTGTGAATCTGTGCAATGGCAATCTGATGTTTAGCCCCTTCTCCAGGCTCCTCTTGTCCCTCTGGGCTGTCATTGTTGAATGAACTCAGCAGCAAAGCAATGAACAGGTTGAGCACCTTAAAATAGTTAAAGTAAGTTGGGGACACTGCTGCTAACAGAAAATACTCTTCAGAAACCCTCAAACTTGCTTTCCTAAACCACTTCAATGGAATCATTTACTGCTATGCTGGAATACTGTTATAGCATGATATAGCTCCTTCTGGAAGGAATGGCAGGAGAAGAAAAGGAAGGAAGTGAGAGTTTGGGTATATCAAATATATTTTGATATGCTCTGATGTCCAAAACGTGTGAAAAATAATGAGAAAAACAGCAGACAAGGATGAATTTTCATTACACCACCATTAAAAAGGATCTGGTAGAGACCAACAAACCAAGCAGATGAAGATTTTATCTCCCAGTATATTTACACTAGATTTAGTATATGTCATACAAACCCAAAAATCTTGGTACTGTAAACTTTTGATAATATAAGGACAAGTTGTTAAGCATTAAAAGCACTGAACAGTTTGGTTATTCGGTCCCATCAACACATCAAGCACCAAATTATCACAAGCTCTGCACTTCTATACTCTGGGTAGAAGGAATAAATTCATTTTGCTTCTACCTTGTGTGAGAAAGACGGGGAAAAGGGAAAAAAGAGACAGAAGAAAACCGTATGTCAAGTGACATCCAGGAAAGAGAATAAAGGGAATACTTTTCAAATGATAAAGTTTGCCTCAAAAAAAAAAAAAAATTAACTGGATGCATTCAGTAGGGACAGAAAATTGATTTGAAACTCACCACCAGGTTTCCTAGCACCAGGACGAGCAAGAAAATGGTAAGACATTTCCTTTCTCCAGCCACTTCCATACATTCCCACATAGTTTCAATCCATTCTCCACATAATATTCTGAATATAATCAGGACTGAATGACTAAAGTCCTTCATATGCCAGCGTAATTTGTTACTGGTGTTTATTTTACAGAAGTTTTTCTCATAATCACTGCCCAAAAACTGCATTCCGACTATAGCAAAAATAAAAACAGTGATTGCCAAAACCAGAGTCAGGTTACTCAGTGCACCAAATGAGTTTAGAATTATTTTCATAAGAGTATTTAAGGCTGGCCAGGACTTGGCCAGTTTGAAGATCCTGAGCTGTAAATAAAACACAAGAGAAAAAAGTAAATGTCAAAGCCTAGATAGCAGAGCACACATGAAAACCAGACCCTGCATCTACCATAATGTCTTTACTGCAGTAATATAATTTTTCCCCCAAAGAATGCCTTTTCATTGTTTTGATGAAAAAGTTCAGTGCTTAAGATCAGATGGCTAACATTACTGAGGACAGAGAACTATCATTGGAAGCCTCCAAATTATTTTAATATTCACTCCAATTAAAAGTTCATGTTGTCTTACTATTTACCAACAAGAAAACAGATTTAACAGATTCATCAGTAAAATAATGTGAGGGTATTTCACTGTAAACTTTTACAAACCTACACAACACATGTAGTTGTAAAAAATAATAAATAATTACCAGCCTGAAAGGTGACAGATTTGTTCCAAAGCTCGCTAGGCCAATGAAAACAACCAAGCTATCAAAAACATTCCACTTTTCCTGAAAATAGTAGTAAGGATCCAGAGCAATGATTTTCAAGATCATTTCTACAGTAAAAATCAGGGTGAAAACCTGAAAAGAAAAAGATGAAATTCAGAAAAAAAAGTCCCTGAAAAAGTCTGCCTCCTTATGAGACTGTCATAAAGCATAAAATATAAACCCTTGTATAAATACAGAGTTATAACTCTATTGTCACTCTAACATAAACTTAATTTACCTGGTCACTCAGAGAAATCAGTTGTTGGTAATCTTGTCGCATGCCAGGGTACTCCATAGCCAGGAATAAGGTATTCAAGATAATGCAAACCATGATTAAGAGATCAACAAATGGATTCAAAATTACTAATTTCATCTTCTCTTTGACTGCTCTCCAGAATGGACAACAATTCCAAATCAGATATTTTTGATGGAAACGTTTCCAAAACGTAGGACAGTTTACTTTTGACTCTGGCAGACAAAGAAAGAAAGTGAATAATCCTTTGTAGAATATCACACAACAAAGAAAACAACAATAAGTCATAGAAAAGATTGAAAAGTCAATCTCACGTGAGCAGAGTGGCATCATTGAAAATATTATTTAGGTTATTCTGCACAGACTAATCACAGAGTGTTAAAGGTCAGGCAAAATTTACCTTTGGTAATTGTGAGTTAGAGGTGCAATTACATGAGATAGGAGAATATTTATTTTACTGATATTTACATTTTGCAGAGTAATTTCCCCTAGAGGCTTTTAAAACAATGCTGTTTGAGACAATTTGATCTCTCAGGTCGAGTTACACAATCACCACAGGCTAAAGAGGAAAGAATGACTTACTTGAATTATCTGTAAGAATTGTGGCTGCACTCATTAACCTCTGTCTTCGGACAGGATCATTGATAGCATCCATGGACACCTCATAGGACAGCAGGATCTGCCTCTTTGGTTAGAAAGACAGCAGAAAATAATGGATCAAGAGAACATGAATATATGATAATTACAATACAAATATACAATACAAATTGCAATACAAAAATTATGTCCAGCATGAGATAAATATGCCTTTTTCAAATACACATTGTAGTGAACATTTAACTTGCTGAAGAAAAATAAAACAAAGAAATGTAACAATATCAGGTGTTTCCTTTGAAGAGAAAGGAAATTTCATCACAATTTTTTTTTCAAGAAGTGGTTTCTTCCCAAAAATATACCATTACATACCATTCTTCCCNTCATCACAATTTTTTTTTCAAGAATTGGTTTCTTCCCAAAAAAATATGTAATTAGCAGTAATAATACCATTACATAAGAAGTATAGAAACATTAACAGGGGTCAAGGGAAAAGAATCATTCCATCTTTTCAGGGACTGATAAAAAGAACAGAGAAAAAGACCACTAAACATTAATTTGAATATACTATTGGCTATTTAACTATGAATGATTGAGAAATAATAATTATTTATTAATATGAAAAATAGTCACACTGTTAATAAAAATATTGGGGTTTCCAGCCCTATTAATCCTATCAAGATATAACTAATCTTGAACTGCCTAAAACTAGGAATGGGATTGCTTTTGTTTTCATTAGAACTACCAGATGACAGGGAATATGACAGACTGACCATATCACAATGCACAATACTTTGGTATTCCTTCTCAGCACAACTGGATTTGCTTAATTTTCTTTTTTGGAAAGGACAAATGAAAAAAAATGTATCATAATGTTACTTCAAACTTTTATATTGTGGTTTTTATTAACATATTCTCTAAAACTGTTATTCAGGGAATGAAACTGATATCCTTGGCCTTAGGGCTTTAATAATAATTATTTCTCTTTGTCACTCTGATATTTTAATAAAACCCTAAGCAAAACTTAGCTGATAGAATAGACATATAAAATGAATTTATAATACAGAGCTAAAATGTCCATTTTGCTCTCTGTACATTTTCTGAATCTAAAAGACTCAGCTAGATTATTCTAATCATATCCAGTTACCAGTGCAACTCACCCTTTCATTCTTTTCTACAGTGTTTGGTGTCTCAGAAGACAGAAACCTAGAAAAACTTGTGTGCCAGCCTGACAAAAGCTCTCAGTCCTCTTGTTGAAATTCACAGCTGTTAAAGAGCCTTCAGAGCTGTGTTTTGAGCAAGGACAAAGACACTCAGTAACACTGAACTGGCTCCTGCTGGTCATTTTAGATGAAGGAAATAACTGGGAATGAGATGTCCTCCACCAAACTGGGATTTAAAATAGGGATGTGTCCTAGAGAAATAGCCAAGCGTTTATAAACTGACTGTTCTACCAAAACGCTTCTACTTAATATGCTTTTTTTCTTTGACTTAGCACCTTTAGGCTCTTTTTATGATGAAAGTGGAGAGGACATTGTTTGAGGAGTCCTCAGTTCCAGCAGAGCTTGTACTACCGGTAGTTGCCATAACTTGAGATGAACTGCCATATTTCTTGCAGATTATATTTATTTGACTAATGCTAAAAATCTACACTGGAGCAGCTCACACTGTTTGGATCATGCTCGAGGTTTTCCTAGAGATATTCAGAACTTTGCCAATCCCTTCACAGAGGGAGGAGAAGGGACCTTGGAAAGAGTCTGAAGACGTTATTTCTGAGATATAAAAATCCAGATTAGATTTTGCACTCATCTGTGCAGAATTTGTTGCCTTGGAGAAGTAAGGTCCAGGAAATAATCCAAATTTTTTTCCTGTCTCAGTCATCTCCTGCAACACAGTCCCAGACTTAGAAGAATAAAGTTAAATAGGAATAATCTGCCATAAGAAGTGATTTTTATACTTAAAAATATATAACACCTGTTATGAAAAGACCTTTTCATTTTTTATTAATAAATACAATAAAACACTACCACAGACTGTGACACAACATTTCCTTTAAGTGCAGCAGAACCAAACCAGGTCACCAAATTGAATTATATTCTTAACACAGCAGGGGAAACATTAATGACACTTCAAGAAGCAAATACTTTGCTAAAGGAGATGACAGGTGGCAGTTGCTGCCAAGCGGGTGGTTTGGACTCCTTCAGCTCAGATATATGATTTATTATAGCTAGGATTATGGAATTTAGGAGAAAATCTGACCATGCTAACTGTCAGAATGAGAATTTAATCAATTTTAGCTAGGATTATATGTCTGAGAAAGACTCCCCTACAAGGATACTTTTCAAGCAGACAGAAGTTGGAACATTATTTCTTTTACCTCTGCTATTGGAAAATTTCCATTTTCTGTAAGATGGGTGGAACAATTCTGATGTTGTCCCAGAAGCAAGAAACAATCATTCATGAGATGAAACCAGTTTAAGGGCATTAGATGCTTTCTTTTTAAACCTTGTTGAAAATAATTAATAATTATTCATAAGTAATATGAATAATTGCCTGAGAATTATTTTGGAAGTTTTAGGTCAAGACTAAAATATCTAAATATAGGTATCTAAATGTGGATGTTTACAAAGAGCCAGAGAAAGATTAAAGTTGTGATGGCCTTCTAGAAGACACAGTGCTTTGTGTGTCAAAGGTACTGTGAAAAAAATCTCCAAAATTAAGCAAAGTAAGCACAACAAGTCTTAATAGAAGTTTCTTAATGGATTTAAAAAGGAGTGATCAGCAGAGGAGCCAGAAGTCACCACTGTAAACAAGATGTGAAATAACATGTGTGAGATTAAGCCCAATAATTAGAGCAGTGTTTAATCTGTCCGTTTGTACAAAGCATTTAAAATCCCATTCTATGGGACACATATATTTTTGATAAGTTTGATTCACTTTAATAAACGTTTCTGAAGCCATTTGAGATGGTACCTGAGACATCCACAGCCTCTGACATGGCACATAGCTGTGCTCTCCCACAGAGGAGGTGAAAGTAAAGACACTACAAGAGCTCTAATGTCTCTAGGCATCAAATTGTGACCTAAAAAATCCAATGTCCGCTTAACTCTGGGACTTTACAACCTAAAACACGTGTAGAAACCTAAAAAAACTGCAAGAATTAAAACCCTGGACACAATCCAGTTGCCTAAATCTGGAAATTCAGCAACATTTGAGATGCTGTAACGTATTTGAGATACCCATACAGTCCTGGAAGATGTGCCACAGATATCAAAGATATCTAGAATATCCAACATGTGCAAGTGAATCTAAACCGGCACTGCATGTTTAAAATCAGACAAGTGAATCACACCCCTAACATGAGAAGCCTTCATAGTGAACTAAGCCCTACCCTAAATATTTAGGCCAGAGAATTAGCTCTCTGCAACCCTAACAAACAAAGTTTGCCTCAAAAAAAACCAAACCAAAACAAAACAAAAAAACAACAAAAAAAAAAAATTAAAATAGTTAGGTCATTAGGGAAACTCTAAAACTGAAGAATTTCATGCATTTATTTCTGCAGCACAATAGAGATCCTACCACAGATCCTATGACAGATCCTACCACAGCTCTCAGAGCACAGGTCTATGATGCGCACAAATGCACAACTGACAGCGACTCCCAACTTTCAAATGCAGGTAGTGCTGGCTCCCTCTGGTCCCAAAATCTCATCCTTGAATTGTCATATCACATGCAAATCTAACAAATATATCTTCTGTTTCAAATACCTACCAGCTTCTTGTGGCAGCGACCAGGCTGTGAACGAAATATTTGCTCCTCATTTTCCTGGTCATCTAAAACTAAGTTTTGTCTTGAAATAGGTGTTTCTTTACCAATCTCTTTTCCTTGTGAATTTTTCAAGTCAGCAATTGACATTTCAGATCCAGCATGCAAAGCCTTCCTGCTTTCTCCTGCAGCCAACATCTGTAACAGAAAAGCAAAAGGTCTGTCTGTTAATTCAAGGCAAATACCAATGCATGGACTAGCATCATATACATGTAATTATTGTGCTCTCTGAATGCTTTGCACTCATAATTCCTAGATTCCAAATGTTAAACTGCTATAAAAAGACAGGGGTATAAAATGCTATTCACAATTCAGAATGACAAAGCAGGGTTACATGTGAACTACTGTAATTAAAGTCTGCCCTTGTGACTTTAAATATTGTATCTGAATTACAGAATATTACTGTTTATCCTTTTACTTTCCTTTTCTTGCTTTGAAAAGGACCTTGAGTCCAAAAGAGCAGAAAACTAAGGGCTCAAACTAAATCCTAAAATGTTAAACTTTTCTGAAATACTAATCCTATTGAAAGAAAAATAGAAGGAAGAAAAATCAGAAGGAAAAAAGCCTAAGCAAAGTCTGGCAAGCTGGAATGTCAGGCAGAGAAACATTACAGACCTGTTAACAGCTGTAGAGGAGGAACTTGGTAAAATGGTGATGCCTTACACCTTAATGATGAAATTTGATAATTGCCAGAGAATATTTCTACGTCCTCTTTCAAGTCTGACTTTTCTGACTGCTAGCGGTAAATCAGAGGTATCTTTTATTAAAAAGTTAGAAGATAAAATTTATCTACTCATACTTTCTTCATGAGATTATGCAGTAATATCAAGAAGGGATGCCCAGAGAAAGTAATTTTTGGACACAGTAATAACGGTACTGTACAAGAACAGGGCAAACTATGGAGTGCAGAACCCATGCAAAACCATAAAAGTTACTTAACTGCTAGAAAGCCATTCCTATACCATGTCAGGTCTGCAAATCCTAAAACTTAGTATGTTTTAACTTGGATTCATGATGGCTTTTTGTATCACAGAAATGTTTATGTATTTAAATATATATATATATATACATACACACATGCATTTGTAAAGACAAAAAGCATGTTTAATTCAAAACATTATTTCCTAATTCACAAATGGAATAAAATAGAAGGAACTACAGATTATATATCGTAATTTACAAACCTGTTCCTTCTCTATAATTTGTTTGGCATCCTGAAGTAGTTTTTCCTTTGCCTCTGTTTCAGCATGACTAGCTCTATTTTCCTCTTCATATGCCATAGTTACCACAGCCAAGATCAGATTGAAGAGATAAAATGAGCAGAAAAAGATGACCGCCATAAAAAAAAAAATGCAGCTCAGTCCAGATGTACGGATAGTCTGTGAGGAAAAGGTAAAGGTGGCAATAAATTCTCAACAAACTAACATTTACAATGCAATCTCAAAATAACTTTAAACAATTTATTCTCCTATGCAATACAAAAAGTTAATTTACTGTGCTGTTTTCAATGAACAACAGTAAGAGTGTTTGCCTCTGGTCTAAAGTTATACATAACAATGTCATGTGCTGCAGAGAAGAATTAATCAGAATTGGAAAGTAACATTCAATTCTCTGAATCAAAGCATAAAGACTCAAATGTTTTTAGTACCGGCTGTCAAAAATAAAAGTGTGTATGCTGAGTCAAAAGGTTTGGTGAAGAGTCAGCACTTAAAAGGAAGAGGACCAGAGAATTTGCCAAGTCCTCACATTCCCTGCAGTGGCAGGGAGCTCCCTGGCTGGATCTGCCACTGTATGGTTACATACAAATATTTAACTCTTATTTAACTCTTAACCAACAACCCAAGTGTGTTCAACAAAACTATGAGCATTCACAGCAGCACTGCCCCCATCCAACATCACTTGCAGAAGGTGTTAAAACTCAGTCACTTGAATCTACTTCCTTAATACTTACATTGATTTTAAAGGAAAATTAGTGTCAGTAATGTCAAAACCAATACAGATTTTCCTAGGGGGCATAAAGCTCTGAACTGCATGTTTAAAGTCATTCTAGCAGGTGATAAAAGTACCCACCTGTCTGTAGAGGCGCTCCCAGTAGTCCTGGGTCATCAGACGGAACACAGAGAGGAAGGCCCAGCCAAAATGGTCAAAACTTGTATAACCAAAGTCAGGATTCTTCCCAATCTTCTCACAGGTGTAGTTTTCTGGGCACTCTTTACTAACAAAAAAAAAAAAAGAAATGTTAAACAACTTATGTGGAGATTCAATTGTACCTGAAAGCATCCAATACACAGCATCAAATTTTTTCAGTTTGTCTGAAATTTCATTTCATTATTCCCTAATACAATTCTGCCAGGAGGGCTGATTTACATCAGACAATCCCAGAAAGTCATTTGTCTAGTCAAAGCAAACTAGACAGAAACCTTAGTTAAAGACTAGACAAAAACTCTCCACTGATGTAGGATATGTCCAAACAAATACACAGAGCAGGGGAAAATGGAAATATCTTTACTTTTAGATGATTCACCAAGATGAGGAGAGGAGAGCTTATTAATATCCAAAAAGCCATTACTGATCTCTTCCCCTTCTCATTTATATCATTCTACCTTACCATTACACTTCTGGTGGTTAGCAACAAAGGCTATATAAAATTGGCTGCATCCTTGTACTTCATTCTTTTTCTGGTGTGAAATATCTGGCTTTTAATTTAATATCACACCTACCCACCCATTTCTTCCTTCGGAAAAATCATCACCATTCCTTTAGACCAAAAATAAAACCATAGTATGTCTGGAGGAAAAAAATTAAGAAAGTACGAAATATGCTTTGTTCACTTACTCGGGATCTACACTGAACCCACAGAGCAATATTTCAGGAGGGTTTTCTCTGTAGCAGAGCTCTAATAAAAAAAAAATAAATAAAAAAATCGAGGAATCACAAAATCAGAAGTTGTCAGTTTCTACAATGTTCTGACAGTAAACCAAACATTAGTGCACTCTGTAAACACCTGGATGGATCAAACCTCTGTGAAAGATCCTTTCCTAACAAAGGGCATACAGGGCTGATTCTCAGCAGATCTATCTCTCTGACAATTTAAAATAAATAGCAACTATTTACTGCACAACTAACAATGTAAGATTTTATCTGACCTTTGGTAAAAATAAGAATCTCTGGGAAAAGTAGGCAAAATACAGAATAAGTGATGGAAAAAATCATTCTCTGTGCAGTACCCCTAAAATTCAGATCCCCGTGCAAAGCATGGATAAAGAAGAAAATGCTTATAGAAAACTCAGTTCCTTTTATCCCACAGACTGTCAATCTTGCTCCAAACCCAAGATTCACTAATCTCAGATTCAGTTGTCCCAGAGACTTCATACTACTACTTGTGCAAATGGAAGGACAAACCTTCTTGGGAGAAATACATCAACTATATTTTAACATCTTTGTGAAAAATCAAGGCATACATAGGAAGGCAACACATTATGTCAAGGGAGAAAAAAAAAATTACCTTCATCATTTGGTACATATATCTTGGGATCCTTACATAATGAGTCATTGTACAGAGTTTTATTGAGGATACATTTGGATTTTAAATTGCCCATAAAAAGCTGAAGGCCTATTAGAGCAAATACACTCAAGCAAAATACAGTCAGGATCAACACATCAGCGAGTTTCTTAACAGACTCAACAAGTGAATTTACGATGACTTTCAGACCTAGGAAAGTAAGATCCAATAACATGAAAAGTGAGAAAAGGAATGCAAAGATGTTCCTACATGACATGACATGATAGTTGCAAGTTTGTTAAAGACAAAATTGATGTGTGGCTTTGACACTAAAATTAAAGACCTTCAATGTTTAATTCCTGCTATAATTCTGTAGCAAAATCAAAAATAAATTTGAAATTATATGGAACTGGTAAAGTTAATATATATTATGACCAAGAGATATATAGTAATTTATAGATTTTCAGGTGAATTTTTGCAGTTGGACTCTGAAATCATACTCTGGTATCCTAATTAAGGGCATGACTAACACAAATATTGAATATCTGGATGGTATATGAAACATACTGTTGAAAGTGTTAAACACGATCCAGACAGTGGCTGCAGACAGTAAGGAAACAAATGAAAGTTTCGAAAATTGTGAGATCATCATCCTGGGGAATAAACCAGAGAACGCTGAGCTAATGAGGTAGAACAGGAAACCAGAAATACTGTGGTTCAGCCAGATTACATTACAAGAACATATCAAATAGGGTGGGCTGCTCCAGAAAGACAAAAATAAAGAGACAAAGGCACTGGGCTAAGTAAAAATTCACATTAGTGATAAAAACTGCAGAAATTATAATTATCAAATCATTTGGAGAAAAGATTATTTGAAAAATTGTGCTAGGATGATGCTCAGAGTTACTACAGATTGCAAAACAGTCACAAATAGGATCCCTTGGGGTCACAAAAAGTGACCAGAAAACTGGAAAAGAACGGAATTAGAATTTGCATCCTGGTGAGGCAGAGAGAAAATCAGTAAGATGTGCTGTTCCTTACCTGGTATTACTGAAATAGCTTTCAAAGTCCTCAGCACTCTGAATGTTCGAAGAGCTGAAACATTGCCAATAGTCTGTAATGCAGTAATGTACCTGTAAAATTAACCCACACAGAGCTGAATGACAAAGATGCAGCTTTTCAAAGCATTTGCTTATGGAGCAGGCAGCAATGGACACATTGCAGAAAATAAATTGGTCAAATATGTCCTAAAGTTAGGAATCCAAGACTATTTCTAGGTATGGATATAAAGCAATGGGGGTTTGGAGCACTGCCTCTGAAAAGAAACACAGCAAGCTTCCACTTGGTGTGGATTTGAAGGCTTTAACTTTGGAAGAGTTTATCCATCAAAATGTCAAATAAATATAAAACCTTCAATGTCATAACTACACTGATAATGAAGCTCCTCTCATGAAAATGTATGTTGCAGCTATCTCAAAACAAAGTACAGACTTCAAAAGGAAGTTGAGCAAAACTAGGTTTATAATATGTTAACTCTGTACTACATGGGTCTTTCTAACCTTTATCAGTCAGTGAGAACTTGAGTATTACAACTAGTTTCAATTTTAACATTTCAACAATTAGAAAGTTTCAGAAAATCAGCATTTTAAAGCGTTGCATATTCTATACAACACTTTAACAGGTTACCCCATATTTTCTAAGACTTCTGTCAGAAAAGACACGAATTGTGAGTCATCTCATGGGGAGGTCATAACTAGAAAGAGAATTCCTTTAAAAAGTCTCAATAACAAAATCTGACACAACAATGGCTGGAAAGGCAACCTCCCACTCAAAGCATGACTTTGTCAGCAGCACATCAGAGCATGACGGCTTTGCCCAGCCTTTAAGATTGAATAATTCTCAAGTACATTAAGTAACAATTACCCTTGAGTTGACCTAATTTCCAAATAGTTTTCTTTGTTGTACTATAAGAAGAAAACAGGTGGAGGTACGATATTGTAAAGCTGAACACAAATTAATTAGGTGTGCAGGTACGGAAGAAGGACCATAAATGAAATTTTTCATGCAGTTGTTGGACTATCTCATGATAGTTGTAACTATCAGTAACTATTAAGTGATAGCTGCTGATCATCAACAGTGTGTAAGCTCCTTAGCAGTTCATTATTACCCATAAGTCTAATTGCTGATATATATATATATATATCTATAAATATATATATATAAATATATATATGTAGATGTGTGTGATAACGCCTGTATACATAAACCTATTATTTACAAATAAGGAAAAACCTACAGGTACTGTTACAACCTATACCCTTTTTTTTATTCTTCCACCTGACAGCTTCATTTGGTGCCTTCAGCAGTCATTGTAGGAGAAAAAAAACCTTTTTTTTTTCTATTTTTCGCTCTGTGCCAGAGACTTCAACTGTGTTCCTGCTCGGCAACTGCTTTTTTCATGAGAGTTTTACTCTATTTAGTTTGTTGTTACATGGAATTACAGATATACATCTCCACTGTATCTTTTTTAATTCTGACACCTTTTGACATGTGAGGAACAGAACTACACATGGTCCTGAATTAAAATACAGGCCACACAGTGAAATAATGTGTGTTCTGCTTCTTTATTTCTTACCCACAATGTCCTCATTTTCTGTTTCTTTCTCTAACCGTGACTGCATGCTGGAGTGGTGCATGCTTTTACAGCACAGTCTGTTAAAACTCCAATATCCTTTTCTCGACAAGTGAAAGCGATTTCAGAGCCCATGAATTTGTATGTAAAGCAAGGTCTGTTACGAGCATCACTTGTCACTGGGACTTCATCTGTCATTTATCATCAAGTCATTCAACACCTTGTGACCCATTGTGGACCCTTCTCAAATGAGTTTCATCTGATCTAGAGTACAATTAAGACAACATAAGCCCATTGGTTTGGGTTGTCTGTGCAATTGCCTCTTGAAAAATTTAAATATGGACTAAATTGAGAACAATCACACAGTTCTAAGGTGAGCTTTTCATTCAGGTCATGCTTTAAAGTCTGCTTTTCCCATGGCAGATATGGAAATTGTGATTCAAACACAGTTCAGCAGGGAGGATGCCAACCATTGTCAGGAATTTCAGCAACACCAAAGAGTATTTTCTCTGCGCTTTTGTCCCCTGAATGTAAAAGAACAACGGAGTTTTACTTACATTACAATAATAACTGAAAGATCCAAACAGTTCCATGGATCTCGAAGAAAAGTAAATTCATTCAAAACAAATCCTCTTGCTACTATTTTTATCAATATTTCAGCCGTATATACGGCAGTGAAAACAGGTCTGAGGAAGAAAATGGATATTAAAGTTACAGAAATAAAAATATTAATGAGATGGAGACACATTAAGGCACATTTCTATCTTTTCTATGATTTAGTCCCTGCATGGAGATAAAGGTAGAAAATGTGAAGCAAAAATAGGCCAGGTTACATTATTTTCAAAGGATCATGGATACCGGATGTCTTCTTGAATTTTAGGAAGTTTTCCATGTAAATCTATAAACACAAATGTTGATATAAGCATATGATACTACTTCTGGATGAAGAACAGCTCACATTTCCTTAGGAAACATTTTTAAGTCTACGTTTATGTTCTAAAGCAGGCTGGAAAATTTTAAAACCTCACCACTCTGGCAAAACAATAACAACAAAGATTCATTTCAACCTGTACAATTTGCACATTTTGCATATTTGTTCTGACAAATACTTTATAACTGAAAGAAATCCTACAGAAAATTAAGTCATCACCACGCTTACCCCAAAATAAAAGGAATTAAACTGATAGAACTTCTGAGGTTCCAGGCACATTTTCCAGATTTGATTCTGGAACATTAACCCAAGTTACACTGGATACAGTGCAGAAGCCCAAAAGGAAGCAAGACATTACAAATAAATGGCTTTAGGAAAGTCAGCAGGAAAAAAGAATAGAATGAATATTTATCCCTTTATAGTTTTAGTATGAGGTAACTATAGCAAACATTCAGATTATTGCTGCAGAATGAGAGACATTAAGTTAAAATCCTACTGCATAGTCTCTCTAAAAGGCAAAATCCTTTCAGATTTTAGAATTTTTCTAGAATTTTTTAAATTTCCTTTAGAAATAAAATCCTCCGAAGGAAAAATGGGCCAACCGCCTTGATACACCAGATGGCAAAATTAGGAAACACAGAGAAAAGGGCATATGGTAAGAGCCTCCAAGAAAAGGCATTGAAGCTCCACAAAAGACTGCGTAATATAATAACAATCCTCAATCTTCCTCACAGGTCTATCTGTGAATTTTCAAGCCCTTGAATTAGATCACCACATTACTCAAAATTTTCAGTCCAGAATGTTAATATCCTTGGAAAAAGAGTGAACACAAGGCCACTGAAGTACTTACTCAGTCCAGTAGAGCTCTTTAGGAAGGTTACGGGTAGTCATAAGAACACAATTGAGTAACACAGTACATATAATAATGCCAACAAAAAATGTGAATAGTAAGTTAAGGAAAAAATGCTGCATTATGAAACAATGAAGCTCATGAAAGTTGTTGATTTCCATACACAAAAGCCCACACAAACATTCAAATAATTACTTCAGGTTTGAATATGGTCAGAACTTTTCATGTGTTTTCCAAAGAGCTGTGTAACAGAGTAAAAAAATATCCTGAGTTGGAAGGGATCCGCAAGGATCACTGAAATCCAATTCCCAGCTCTGCACAGGACCATCCCAAGAATCCCACCAAGATCAAACCTTCTCAGCTGGGCAAAATTCATGTTTGAAATATAAAAATGAAGTATCTGCATGTGGAGACAGTTTTGGAAGTTAGGACAGTAGTGGGACATGTTTGACATGTTTAAAGTCAGACACACCTTCAGCTAAAAAGGCCTATTTCTACAAATTCCAAATAAAAACAGAAAAATCAGAAACTATTCAGCTGACGGTTTTGCATCTGCAAATCCTTCAGATTCTGACATTCTCCAAACTACAGTCATATATTTTTAAAAAATATAAAATATTGGCGCTCTTCACGACTTTCTAAACTTCAGTATGAAATACATTTCTTGAGATAATATGAGATTATTTCAGCAAAGTTTCACCATAAATCTTTCATATTTTAATAACTAGGGAGTCACTGTTTTGCTTCGTTTGTTCGTTTGTATGTTTTTAATTTAAGCTTGTGACCACAGCTGAAATTTAGAAAAAGTCCTGGAAAAGGGCTAAAATATCATACAATGGCCTTTAAATGTTGTTTCACCCCGATATCTGCAAAGTTGACTTTAAATATGAGCTTTTGACGTTTTTACTTGTACCAACACCATGTGAATTTCTTAGTTGTTGTAAAATAAGATTCAATGTAACTTTTAAAAAATCTCTATCACAGTCATATAAGTTTACGTTCACATTAACATAAACAGAGGAACAGAATGACAGGAAATGGCACAGAATGTTTTAAAATTCAAACCAGGGAAACCAATGAAAGGATATGAATGGATCAGAATTTTAATTGCTGTTTTTCTGACTGGATTAAAAGGACCAAATATAAACAAGGCAGGTGCGGCAGTAAAGCGGAAAATAGTCCTCTTTTTATTTATCACCATAAAAGTCTATAAAAGAAGAGATTCATAGTATATGAAACACTTAAATGAATTAAAAATTTCTGCAAAAATTAAATGTTCAGTTTTTCAAGTCTGCATCTAGAGCTATATCTAACTGCAGTTAGGAGTAAAGCTTTCCTTTATTCTTACTTGGAGCTGTGACCTGATTATACATATTTTGATGGAGAGACAGCAGCTCTATAAAAGTTCATTATTGCCTGAGAGGAAGAAGCAATAATGGGAATGAATATGAGGAGCAAGTAATTATATTCACTTGGTCAAAGTAATTAAATTGCTACTCTGGGACTGTAACAATGGTCTTAATACCTTACTCTCGGACAGTTTTATAGGCTACAAGAGATTATTTAGAAAATACACATTGTGTTGCACTGCCAAAATCCTAGACAGTCAAAGCAAACATTTTAATTTTGAAATATCTCTACATTGTCAAGTAAAACTGTAAATTCCTTCTAAGCTACCTTAAGATCCACGCAGCTCAGGACTTTTTCCATGTAGTAAAAATGAAATCTCTTGAATGAAAAACAGAGTTTCCTAACTTTAATGTAAATTTCTTCAACTCAATCAACCTTAGTTTCTCTTCACCAATAGTATCACTTAGATTACTTTGAGAAAAAAGTATCTAAAAGATCAAAGCCTAAAGCATGTTTCTGATTAAATTATTACACTCCAATGCCTTGCTGGTATACATTAAAACAGCAACTAGGACTGGATGGAACCTTCTGCTCTTCAGGTCATGTCCCCCTTGACAGTAAGTAGTATTTAAGTTTTTAATTTAGAAGGGATTCCTATAACATCTATTTTATACACTGCTATAGACAGCATCACCAACCACTTTGGAACAGCATAGAGTATGCGCAATATAAATATGGAACAATAAACAAAACCAAAGAGACATAAAGTAACAGAAAATTAATTTAAGGTAATGAAAATACATGGGTTTTCTCCACAGAGTACTGGCAATATCTCAAATGTGCCTCTCTTAATTTGTATAATATTTGTAATTCAGTGAAAGCATCTGCAAATCCAGTGCGACCTACTGTTGGACAGGCACTGTTCAGCCCCACAGGCATCAGAGAAACTGCTCTGGAAAAAAAAGCACCACTTATCCCAGAAGATATCTATTATCCAAGTGTACCATTCACATGTCATGTTATCATAATTAATTCTGATTCTTGAAAGGAACTTAAAATACCTCTTCATTCCATAATGTAGAGCATACCTTAGCACTCTTTCCCAAAAGTTTTCAGTAATTTTCGAAGTCTGTCTAGAAAACAATCAAACCTCAGCATGCCCTAAATAGAGCTTTTGCTATCCCTTAAGAGTTCAGCAGGCAAAAGTTAAAAAAAATAGTTGGGGGAATTTTTAACCTTGTGATCACTGTAGTATGGATCAAAATCCTCCAGGGGTTCCCCAACGAGATCTGCGGGAATGTCCCCATAGAGAGATGGCAGCGTTTTGCAGCTCTTCAGATCAAGCTGAGGAGTAAGTTTATCTTCTTCAGCTCCTTGGTCCTTGTTCTTTTCTTTAACTTTGACTTGCTCATTTTTTTTGTTGGCAATCCTTTCCTCGATTGCTGCCAAGGACTCGGGGGTGAAACGTCGGAAGCTGTTAGCTTCTGATGGCCAAAATAAGGGATCCATTTTTCCTTCTGAGCTTTTGTTTCCAGTACTAGAGGTAACTTAAGAAAGAAAGCTCTTGACAATTAGCAAATAACAGAAATAACACACTACTTTAATATCTATTAGATAAATAATTTCTTACTTCCCTGTAAACTCCATATCAAAATAGAATAAAATAGAGTAGAATAGGAATAGACTATTTCAGTTGGAATGTTAGAAAAGAGAGTAATGCAAAACAAACCCAGTAGAGATCAACAACTGATCCTGGATCTACCCTGTGCAATTCAGGTTACAGAAGGGATACTTATTTCCTTTGCCTTTCCAGAGAGGAATTGACAAAATCACATGTCTGTCAGAACTCTGATAATCATCTAATTGTTTGTCCCTGTAGATTAAAGTATCAGCAACCTTGCACTGCAGTTACTGTTCCTCTGTACTTCCTGAAAACAGAATTTAGTTCCACGTGTCCCACCTCTAAAGCTCATCAGATCCATCCCGTCCACAAAGCAAGGCCAACACTGATTTTTGGCTCAAGGCTGTGTCCAGCTGCATTTTCAATTATTTTTCTTGAGGCTTAAATCCCTGACAAAGGGGAAGGGTGGCAATGAGAAGCACTGAGGTGACTTAAGGCAAATCACTGTAACTATTCAGTTACTGATGCCCGAATTTACCACACCGCTGTAGATGACAACAACTTACATGACATCAGTTCTCATCCACAGAAGATGACGAAAACTTTGACCCATTACAGGATGATACCTCCTTTGTGATTCACGTCAAAACTGATTACTCCCATTTAAGAAACACTTTTGGTCACCACTGAGTTTTAAAACATTCTGTGGTTTTGATTGCTGAGATGCAGCTATGCTACTTCTTGTTTGTGAGCTCACATGTGGACCATGTTAGAGAATCAATACTCTCTTGCAATTATAGCCCTCTTCTTTAGATCCAATATATTTCTTTTAAAAGAATATGCAAGCAAGAATGATTGTGCAATGATTTTATTTGGGTTTATAGCACTTGGAAGGTTTTTTTTTTCATTTTTTTCATTCTCTGGGACTTTCCAAGCATGTTCAGATCTGATCAGAAACCGCAACTCAGAGATCAGAATTCACCACGGTAACAAAATGGAAGTATATAACCAAAGGACTGTTACTTTGCCAAACCACGCAGACCCATTTCCAATCAAAAGATCAGAAGACAAAGTAAAAATTAATATCCTTTTTTTTTCAATTTTTAATAATTCCAAGATGATCAATTTTATCTTCAAAGCAGTTTTATGGACAAGCGAGAATCTCAGCTTTTAGGGAACTGTAATAAAATGAAGCAAGGAAAATGGTTTCAGCAAATACAAACATCATTTTAGTATTAAGGATTTGGGAGCTGAATTTAAAAAAAAATAAGAGAGATTGAATCTGACAAAAGCAGTGATCAAGAACAAAAAGATGCAAGACATTCGCTTCAGCAACTGTGACCAGAAATCATAACTGGACAAACATTCATGGACATTTCTTCAGCAAACCTGTACCAGCAAAGCGCTTGTGCTCACATGGAACAACAGACTTTCTGGCCTTTGATCAACTGCCAGGTATTTGTAGATTGTGACTTGGGTTAGGAAAAAGGAAGCTAAGAAGATGTGACTGAAAAAATCCTTCCGATACAGAGAACTAAAATTATATTAAAAAGACAAAGACTACTCAGAATTCCAGAAGCTCAGATAAACTCAGCTACCTCATCACATACTGCCAAACTACCTGAATGTTCAAGCCAAGGCAGTGAGGTAAAGAAATCATTATTATTAGAATTATTATTAGAATAATTAGAATTAGAATTTCTAATACTAATTATTCTAATTAGTATTAGAAATAATTTCAATTTTTGCGTGCGACACAGAAGTTTCCCTAATAATCGATTCTGGTAGGGAAAATACAGAACAACTGTTCTCACGAGTAGCGAAAGTACGAAACTGCTTCTACAACCTGAGAGAACAAATTTGGGTGTGTAACTACAAGTTAGTGCAAAGAAATTGTAACAAAACACTATGCCAATATGCTGTGCTTAATTTCCAGTACAGCATATGAAAGAAAATTGCATTTAAATTAAATTAAGAATAAAAATCTTACAACAGGTTTTGATATCTCTGGACGTGTAGTAGAGACCAGTCTGTTAGTAACAGACACGAATGTGATGAAGGGACCTTTACATAAACATCCCTTTAAATTCAACTTTTTTATTTTAAATTAAAGTGGGAATTACTTGGTTTTCTCCTCTTGAGAGGAATTGAATTCAGTGTACATAGCCAGGCATTGTTTGAGGTTAGTCTAGCTGGCTCAAGGATACTGTGAAAATGACACAATCTTTTTATGTCAAACCCAACGAATTCCAGATATACTAATGAAATTTACTGAACAAATGACCTGCAAAGTACTAGAAAGGGATGAACAACAAGTCATTAAGTGAAAGAGACACTGGGCACTACTAATGTAAAATTTGCTGTTAAAATTTCTTAAGAAATTTAGGGATTTAGGACAAATTTCTAGAATAGCAAAGTATGCTAAAAATTGAGTCTAATAATACAATGTTTCAGAAAAATTAATTACAAAATGCTTGCTAGGATACTGACTAATCACTAGAGATGATAACTAACAAATTTAGACTTTTAGATTGAAAAAAACAAAATACAAATTCAAGCCTTATACATAACTCCTTGATTTGGCTCCATCTGTGTGAAGTTCAGAACTCCTTTCAGCTCCTTAAAAGCACAGAGCTCCTTTTAAATGCAGCAAGATAATAGCCATGAAACTATTGGCCACAAGATATCAAACAATCCACAAAAGTGGAATTCAAACTGATAAAACTGCTCAGTTAAATACTATCAAAGTCTGTTCGGGGCATTTATGAGAAGTTTCTGAAGACAGGAAGACTAGTAGGAACATGAATATAAAAATGTCCTTATTTGTGTTTTAATCTAGTTTTAGAATGTATTATAACCAATTCTAAGACTCAAATTACTTCTATCAACTCCCTTGCTGAGGTCTACCCAGTGAATATTTACTGTGAGCACCTGGGTCTGGAAGAAATAAAGAGTAAACTAAGCACTTAATTTGCTTTTAATGTGCATTTAGTAGATTCTTTCAGAATAAAGATGTACTCACCACTTCACCTGAAATAAGAAAAAAAATGAGAAAGCAGCTCACAGCAACACCTTATGAAACACGACAGCAATTCTCTCTTTTCTGGGCTGTACCTTGTCAAAAGCTTCTGCTATCACTTACTCAGTTTCAATAAGCAGAAAATAGTTCTGCTCTCTGATCACCATTCTCTTCTATTTAATTGCCAGTGATGGTGAACAGATTTTAGTCCTTAGAAAAATCCAGCTTGGACATTTTAGAGGACTACTGCTATTCCTAAAATACATGGCCTGAAAAACACATTTCTTCCACCCAGCACTTTGTCCCCACTTTCCACTTCTCACTCATCATCCCATCCCAAGGCAAAGTTTCTGTTTGGGTGGGTTGGATAAATATCTACCAGTGTGGTTTTTCGGGGGGCTTTTTTTGATGGGGGCGGGGGCGTTGCTCGGTTTGGTTTTTTAACACATTTAATAGACAAAATTATTCACAATATCAATATCATATCATATACTCACTCATTACTTCCAAAATCAGATCTATGCAATGTGCTAGAGTGTGCCGTACTTAAACATCCTGAAAAAAGTCACTCAACAGCATTTTCGTGAGAAAAACGTTCCAGATTTGTGTTGCTAAAGAAATTTCACTGTGTCAAGTGGAGTGTAACTAAGATTAGATAGTACAACAGCCAATTTGTGGAATACTATGCACAAGGTGATAGAACAATATAAAGCAGTTATTAATTAGTATGATAATCATTAATATGACAATAATTAACAGTAATTAATATGACAAATAAATCAAAGTTTCGTAAAATGTTTTACTGACACATGTAAATTACAGGAAGAGCTACATGTTTACAGCAATACAGTGGTCCTACATTAATGACAGATTTTCTAAAATAGATGCTCCCTGTACCTAAAATAAAACCACATCTAATACTTAAAACCATGCCTGCACATATTTTATATATATACACACACACAGGTGTATACATACATCCCCAAATATGTTGATCAAATAGAATTAAATGAAGATAAACAGCAACTGAGTTTTCTCATTGTATACAAATATTTAGCAAAAACAAAATACTTACAGCATCCCCTTCAAAATAAAAAAAATCCTTCACACTGGTTTCTGAAGATAATGTTGGCTGGCTTTTATCTCCAAGGAGACAGAAAGTCTTGCTTTTCTCACTTTCACCTTTCCATTCCCAACGACACCATTTCTCCCAAGCCAGCTCCCATGCAAGAAGTTTTCTTTTGTGTTGGGATGCCTGTGGGAGGGATGGAGGGAGGAGCTTGGTTGCTTTTCTGAAAACAGTAAACAAAATTTTGTGCTCTCACTGACAACAATGTAAAAAAGGGGAAAGTGCTTGGGTGATACTTTTGAAGAATAATCACCTAAATATTAATAATTTATTTTCTTTCTGCTGAAATCATATTTATATTCATTAAAAAGAAGAGGGACTTTTGTTCAATTGGAAATATATGTCTAAAATTGTAAGAAAGCAAAAGGTTTCCTGTTTCCCATTTCATTCCAAGCTTTTAACCAGCTGAACTTCCAGGCACACATTAAATATTGGCACAAAATTTGCCTTTCATTAAAAGCTTTTGGATGGAAATTAGAGTTATATATTACTGGTTTTCATTTCTTCATTTCTAATTTTTTATCATTCCCAGGCTCTGAAGTATGTTCATTTTATTTTATACAGACAAAATCTGAAATTCAAATACACTATCTTTCATACACAAGATTAGATTGTGATCATTCAAATATATTTGAATACATTCAATATCATTCAAATACATTCAAAATGCATTCAGTATCACACTATGCCATAACCCCCAATAAAACATACAAACCTTGTTTGAGCAAAATGAAAATCACAGCATTTATCCTCATATCTACAATCACTTAATTTTTTTAGAAGTTATGTATAAAGCCTGCTAACAACAGGTATTGGACAGCAACACACACACATTCATGATAAGCCCTAATGCTAAGTACACTTATTTCTCTTAATTACATTAAGAGAACCCATTACTGTCTAAAATTTTTTTCTTCTTTATTAAGTAGAATATAAATCTTTTCTATCATCTTTGCTGATGATAAGAGAGTTACTTTGGATTTTGCTGGAAGAATTCTACTGAAGGAACTACACTGTCCTTAAAAGCCAGGCAGCACTAATGTACACAGAGAAACAAGCAGTGATTAAACATTTTTCTGGATAGGTACAACTGAAGATGGTTATAAAAGAAATAAAACTCTAAGTGTTCTGTGGTGCAAACAGCAACAAGACATTTAAAGACCGAGTGTAAGTTATTTTTCTAGAAAGCAAGATTATGTTCTCAAGACAAGTTCAATTAAAAGAGCAGAATTTTAAAGATCGCTCAAGCATCACTCTATAAGAGCACTATAACTGCTCCATTTACAATGCTGCACCAGCTAATACCACCAAATGCAATAAAGATCCCTACCTGAAGTATTTATTCTGATGTCTCTTCTCCATCCATCTGTCCCTGTGAAAAATGGGGCACGGAATAAACACAGACCTCAACACAGCGAAAAGAATTGCATTGCTTCTGTACACTGTAATATTTAAAATCCAAAAAGCAAGAGCTCAGAGAGCAAGATTTTTTATCTCCAGCAGTTTAAGACTTGCAGCTAACCACAAAACACTTAGACAAGCTACTTTTTTTGCGTTATAGTGGAAAATTTCCTTTCTCCCATTAGGAAGGCAGTTTCGTACAGTGGGGAAAGGGCAGAGAACCAGTCTCAGAGTAACGACATTGTTTTCTTCCATTTTTCATTAATTATTCCTGTGGAAATAGGAGGAGGAAAATTAAGGAAATAAAAAAGCTGAAGTTTAACAACAAAAAGATAATGTTCATTATATAAATTACTAAAATTAAATTCATTATAGAAATTACTGTTAATTCATTCGCTGTGCTCTTGACACGGATCTGCTTTCTCCATTAACTGCAAAGTACAGCACTCTTCTTTTTCCTTTTTATTGCCAGAGCACAAGACAAATATTTCTTGTTGGTAGCATTAGCACACCACCATTAGTTTAATGACTAAGAGTGTACAGATGTCAAGAGCTGAAAAAAGCAGATTTTTGCATAATTAAATGCGTCTTGTAACTGTGCCATAACTCTAAACATTACTTGCCACTTTAAATTACGGATCAGAAATGAAGTCATTAAAGATACCGAGGCATCTGACAATTCATGCACACTGCATGACCCTCTTAAATGCTATCCAGCCACCTCATCCAAGATTCTACCTCCCAAGAAATGCTCCATGGTACAATCCCAGAAATCTGTGTCTTCTGTTCAGTGGGATAACAGACATGCTACCCGTGCCTCTGTGTTAGAGGGAGAAGGGTTCATGCGAGGTTTCTCCTCCTGTTTGCCCCATTTATAGGAATGAGACAGCTATTTAAGTTCCTAACAAATTCAGCATGATTTACCTCCTTTTCATGACTGGCTGAGACATTCCCTCAATAAGTCACTGACCACGGATCCCTGCTATAAGTGAGACATTTGAAATCAAGATCATCGAAAATCTTCTCACTACATTCCCCTTCAAGATGCATCTGTATTATTAAGATGCCATGTCTCAAACTGGCTAAAACTAAAAGCTGGACACAAGATCCCAGATGGATAAAACAGGGAATTGAACATAAATTTCAAACAAGTCACTGTCATCACTTGATGTATCTGTAAATCTAATCCTGAAATTTGCATACTGACTTATTCAATAGTCTCTGGCTGATTCACACCACCACAGAAATTTTGAATAAAGAAATGTTTTAAAGAGAGAAAATAAATACATTTATAAAAAATTTAATGGAAAAATAAAAATCACTTCATTTACAGGCTAAAAACATCTTGTAATTTTAACATTTAGAAGGAAAATTACTCACGCCTGAAAAAGACATTACATGTTTTCAAGAAATGGATCCTGCAAAACAAAATCATACAATCCCTAACCGTATTGTGTCATCCACTGATGAAGAACTCTGTTGAATTTGATACAAAGTACCTTTTTGAGTGTTTTAATTTAGGTCACGATTCTCACAGAGACAATCACCACTGTTAATTACAGATTTTTTGGTTATGGTTCACTATCCATTAGCCAGCACCAACCACAAGTGAGTCTGAGACAAACACAGCAATGCCAAAGATCCTCCATTAGAATCAGCAAATGCAAACCACTGTTCACACAGAAAACCCCAGAAAATACAGAAAATTCAGCTGCGCACATAATAATTAACAAGTATGAACACAGACATCAAAATACTCTTCTGAAAGCAAAATCTCAGACTCTGGAGAGCAGGGAATAGAATTCATGTCAGAGGGAGTATAGGTAGATTTTGCATTTTGTTAAAGACAGCCGAGCCACAGGAATAGAGGATGTCTCTTTGGGGCATAATAAAAATAAACACAAATCATAATCATAGCAAAAAGATGTTATTAGCAGAAATCAGCTGTTATTTTTGCCTCCTGACAACATGCAATGAAAAATGTTTTCCAAGTAATTTTAGAGGTAAAAATGAGAAAGTTCCATTAATGAGGAATGGTTTAAATATTGCAAACCTGCACAAGTGATTGCATGATACACAAAATTTCTCAACAGAAAATCACAAAGTCTTGGAGATGAATGAGAGCTTTATTTCTGGATGGTTCTCCAAGTTGAAGACAAAACTAGTCAAACGGAGACCAGTAAAATGGCACAAGTGTTAAACAGGATGGACAATTATGTACCAAAACTACTTGTGAATACTTGTGGCCTTCTGAAATACCCCAAATCATTAATGTCTGATCACAGCAGACCTTTGTTTTTGCATCCCCACCTTGCTCTTTGCATAGACGTACACAGGGAATTCACAGCAGATTTTCATAGGGTAATAATTCATTGTAACAGTTGTTAACACTGATGCTAACAGCTCATAAATTATATTTCTTACAAATTTATGTAACAACAGTACTCCACTGCTCAGCAATAAAATTTCATACTCCTTGGTAATTCAAGGATTTACACTGGAGACACTTGCAATGAAAATTATTCGCAGAGCTTTCTGTTTACTGCAGCTGCAACTTCAGAGGATTTGCAATCCTCTTCCTGTCCGTAACCTAAACTGGCATACAGGGAGTGCCGTGCCCACAATTTGGGAGGCACTAAACCTCTGGAATATCACATTAAGAGCAATCTCTAAGTAATGCACACACATTTATGACAATGCAAATTCAAATGCATCCTTCGTGGGCTGAACTAATTCAGCTGCTGGCCAGAAGTTTCAGGATTCCCTTTAATTTCAATGGTGACTAATTTCAAGATATAGATGAGATTCCAGGAATGTCTTATAAAATATTATAACCCTGGAACAGGTACAAAAGTAGTAAGGGATATCAGACAAAAAAAAAAAAAAGAAAAATATCTAAAGGCATGAATCCATCAGAAAAAATTAGGGCTCTGACGAATAAATATCTCCAAGATAAACCGATATAAATAAAAGGTGCAACTCGATCTCTATTAGAAAAGAATCTGAGTGTAAAATACATGCTGTACTTATCAAGACACTAATTTGTATGATTGCCATTTCCCTTTTTTCATGCTGCACAATGAAATAAGAAATTGACAGACATGAAATTTGGTATTTGGTAAATAGCTAATTGACTTTACAGAACAACAGGAAATAGCTTTTATGGTAAGTACACATTAAACGCATTGTTACGCAAAGTAGCTTTCTGCCTAATGACCTAATGTACATTGAAGTCTGAAAATCATCTCAGTGCTGAAGTTCAAGTTATTCCATCTGTTTTTTCTTAGCGTTCTGAAAAACAGTATTAGTATTTTGAAGCCTTTTACATTTCTCAAGAGTAAGACACTAAGAGAAAAATACTGCTGCTACAATCTCTGAAAGATTTCCAGCATGCCTGACGCAGTCTTGTTAACACAGTTTATGAAGTCTCACCTCTTACTGCATGGCTCCAAAATCAACCATGAAATGAGAAATGCAAGAGCCCTAGCAAAGGTTGAGATATTTGGGTTCACACCTATTTCTTACTGTAAGATTTGTCCAAACTTCTACATGCAAGAATGCAACTCATAAAAAGCTATGTAAGAGCAAACAGCTTAACAAATCAAAGAAACCATAGAATTTTAGAATGGTTTGGTTTGGAAGGGACCTTAAAGATCATCTAGTTCCAGTCCCCTCCTATGGGCAGGTTGCCCTGGGCCCCATCTAATCTGGCCTTGGACACTTCTGGAGATGGGGCATCCACAGCTCCTGTGAGCAAGCTGGGCCAGTGTCTCACCACCTTCACAGGGAAGAATTTATTCCTGGTATCTAATCTAAAGCTCCCCTCTTTCAGTCTGAAGCCATTTTGCCTTGTCATCCCTCATCCTGTCACTACATATCCCTGGAATTATTGTCTCCGTAGGCTCTCCCGCTGCTGGGGGAGTGAATGAGTGGCTCTGAGGGGCTTTGGCTGCTGGCTGGGGTGAAACCACAACAATTCCTTATTCACTGAACTGTCCTCCCACTGAATCCATCTCTCTCCAGTTCAGAGAAAAAGATGTTGTGGGGGACTGTATCAAGGGCTTTACAGAAATGACATCCAGATCCCTCTTCTTGTCCACTGGGATGGTCAGGCAGGACTTGCCCTTGATGGTGCTGTGGTGGCTGTCCTGAGTCACCTCCCTGTTGCCGTGGGGGGGGGGGGGGAGACCCGCCTAG
>VZRL01004629.1:358105-400582 GCA_013397895.1 Origma solitaria | reverse complement strand
CCCTGTCCTCCATGTGCCTCAGCAGAGCTTCCAGGAGGATCTGTTCCATGATTTTCCCAGGCACAGAGGGGAGGCTGACAGGGCGGTAGTTCCCACGGGCCTCCTTTCTGCCCTCTTTAAGGAAGGGCACAAAATGTTTCTCTTTTCCCAGTTACCTGGGACATCACCGGATTGCCAGGACTTTTCAAATACCATGGAGAGAGGCTTGGCAACTACTCAGACAAATCCTTCAGGACTTTGGGATGCATCTCATCAGGTCCCATAGACTTATGTACATTCAGGTGTCATGAACCTGATTGTTACCTACAGCAGGAAGCACTTTGCTACAGCAGTAGGAAGTGTATGATTTAAGGTATCTCCTAAGACAAATGTGAAATGTTTTTACNCCACGGGCCTCCTTTCTGCCCTCTTTAAGGAAGGGCACAAAATGTTTCTCTTTTCCCAGTTACCTGGGACATCACCGGATTGCCAGGACTTTTCAAATACCATGGAGAGAGGCTTGGCAACTACTCAGACAAATCCTTCAGGACTTTGGGATGCATCTCATCAGGTCCCATAGACTTATGTACATTCAGGGGTCATGAACCTGATTGTTACCTACAGCAGGAAGCACTTTGATACAGCAGTAGGAAGTGTATGATTTAAGGTATCTCCTAAGACAAATGTGAAATGTTTTTACTATTTAATTTTTATTTTTTTTTTTAAATGAAGGCTTATTTTCTTCAGGTTAGTCATGTGCTGGCTTCAGGCTAATGACAATTGTTAGTGTTTCAGATGCTGTCACGTACAAAGAATGGAGTTTCATTGGATTCTGGGTTGGAAAAGAACGAGGCAGAGTGAAGTTTTCTCTGTAAGTAAATACTGAGCAAAGTGCCTGACTACATTTCAGTCTTCATTAGTCCATTAAGAAGTCGATGACTTCTTCTCATAACACAGTCATTTGCATGCATACACTTAAGTAATTTCTTGTCTTCTCTTACAGATATTGAAATTCTGATATTAATTTTGTGTTATTCTTTGATAAAATGAAATAATAATTTCATTCATAAACCCCAACCATCACTTCATTATCCATAACCACCAATGGACTATTCATTTAATAAAGATAATATTGTCTCTTTAAGAGCATTCATCTTCTTTTGTACATTTGATTCGAGATAGACTTTGTTTATAGAGAACCTTTGCTTTTTACATTTCTATGCAATTTAAAAATGTGGTTTCCTCTTTTTTTTTCTTTTTGGTGCATCAAAGAACTTTTAGTGGATTGTGGCTGCTATTAATATATATAATGCAGTGTTCGTTCAGCCTGTGACATCAACAGTTCATTACTTCAAGGTGAGAAAAAGTACAGTGATGTCTTTGTATCACAGAACCATTGTGGTCAGAAGAGATCTCCGGAGATTGCCTGGTCCAACAAAGACCACATTCACTGAGGGCTGCTAAAAATATGAGTATCATCATTTTCTAGTTTCTATGTGTATGTTTATCAAGCCCCAACTAAAGGCACTATTACAGAAAAGAAAACACATGATAAGTAAGGTTTTCTTTGTTTTTTCTTTGCAGGAATCCTTCCAGCCTTTCATCAGGTTTGTGTCATTTCCTAGTAGGAAAGTGGTAAGATGAGCTAGTCTATAACATTTGCTTCAGGTTTTGGAAGAGAAAGAATATGATGTTTATATGAATCTAGGGATTATTTTTCAATTTCCATGAAAATCTGATCTTCTCAGGTTAGATTGTGAATTCCTGAGAACACTGCAGTGAGCAAACTGCTGCTGAGCCAAAAAGGAAGTGGTGGAGAACCAAACAGGTCTCAGGAGTGAAGCTAGGATGTTGAGATAAGGGGAGAAGGAAGAATGGAAATACCCAGAATGTAAGCATTGAGTGAATAAACATTTTAATAAGTAGAGTATAAATATTATATTTCCTTAATAAGAGTAGCTTCTAAAATGTTGTGAAATTTCCCATGCTGCTGCATTCTCTCTTGTGAGGCTTGAGAGCCACAGAATTAAAATGAAGAGTTAAAAGATTTCGGGAATACGCTGTAAGAATGATTTGGAGCCTGGGTAGTACAATTTTGTCTAGCGGAGCGAAGACGGAAGGAAACATGACAGCAGATTTCAAATAGTTAAGAAGAAATGCAGAACAAACTTGTCTTCATGTCCATGAGGAGTGAAACAAGAAGTAACAGGCTGAGACTGCAGCTCAGGAAATTCAGATGAAGCACAAGAAAAACCTTTTTTGGCAGTGAGAAAAGTGAAGCAGTAGAATATGTTGCATATGAAGGTTTTGGAATCACCATCTGTTGTAATGAGGGACTAAACAGATATCTCCAGGAATTACATCAGTGAAATTGATGCTGTTTTGGGATAAATGAACTAATTGGCTTTAGGACATTGCTTCCAACCCCATTTTTAAAATATATAATTACGCAGCTACAAGTGGAAAATGTTTTGCATAAACAAAGGCCTCTCTAATCCTCCAGGAAAAGTTGTAATAGGTTCTCTACTTGGGATAAGAGTTTCATAAATTCAAGACATAAAGACATGCATTCTAAGATCAGATAATCACTGAAAAAATACCCAAAATACATGGTAGATTCTACATAGCTTGAAACCAAAAGCATTGTAGCCTATATATAATTTTTGGGCATGACTCAGATGTAACTGTTTGAAATTACTGTATTTAGGCTGTGCTTTATGGGATGTGAAACTTGGTGATCTGAAATCGGATTTAAATGTTTTGTGTGACTCAAATCTCCTGAGACATGATATTCTACATCTGCATGAGCAAGGCTTTCAAGCAATACAACCCACTGTTTTAGACTCCACCGTGTCCAAAATCCGCTGTAAAAGCCACAAAAATACACTCACAGAACAATGTAAAATGAGCCCAGTCTTTGCAGTGGCTCTCTGGACATGGTGTGTCTGTAATTGCAACTCTTGCTGCTGCATAAAGGAGAGAATTTATTTTTGCAGCATTAACTTTGTCTTAAATTTGCTTAATCTAACCAGTAAATACTGGGTTCTAGTTTAGTTATTAGTAAGAAATTCTTCACTGTGAGGGTGGTGATAACACAGGCACAGGTTGCCCAGAGAAGCTGTGGCTGCCCCATCCTTGGAATTGTCCAAGGCCAGGTTGGACAGGGCTTGGAGCAACCTGGGATAGTGGAAGGTGTCCCTGCCATGGCAGGGGGTTGGAATTGGATGACCTTTAAGGTCTATTCCAACCCAAACCATTCCATGTTCTGTGGAATACTGCAGCTAAGGAAGGACTTTGGCCAAGGCAGCTCTCATTTCACAACCATACCCTCCACTTGCAATTGTGATGAGGACACTGCGTTCTGCACTGCTAGAAGAAGCGATCTGTTTCAATTAGCAGAAGTAATAAATACTCATATCTTCTATGTAGCCTTGCAGCCAGCAATGAAGAATGGGGATACCCGAATGCATTGTTTCATCCTTAACTCTTCACATTTTATCCCTCACAGTAATTTTTTTTTTCACTAATTATTAGCACCTTTACTCTTCTACCACAGTGTAACAAAGAGGTGTGCTGAGAACACAGTCCTGCACACGACTTCATACAGCTCACTGCCCAGAAGATATAGAAGGAGATACAACATATTCTGAGCTGGAAGGATCATGGAGTCCAACTTTTAAGAGAATGCCCCATACAGGGCTTTAGCCCATGCCCATGGAGTAATCAGCACCACGCTCTAACCAACATCCCTTTTTCTTATAGGACAGGGGCTCAGACTGTCCGTCCCACACAGACGAACCTCTGGTTATTATTAATGAAGTACAAAACTATCAATAAAAGACCGTCTGATTATTACTAACAGCTAAAGCCGCTGATTTTGTTTATTCCATGGGACCCTTTCTTATTTCAACATAGGCGTTTCGCAGTCACTCGGGACGACGCCCAGCAGCAGCACGAAGCTGACACGGCCGGCCCGCCCCGGAGCCGCGGTGAGGCGGCGCCTCATGAGGAGCCAACATGGCGGCCGCCGCGCCTGGGCGGGACCGCGAGACACGCCCCCATTGGCCGCGCCCCCTTGACCACGCCCACTCCGGCTGCTCGCGTATAAAAGCCTCCTGCGGGCAGGGCTGGGGGCGGCACTTCCGGTCGGACATGACGCTACAGTGTCAACATGCAAGATGGCGGCGCATCACCGGCAGAACACGGCGGGGCGGCGGAAAGTGCAGGTGAGGGCGCGGCGGGGCCGCGACGGCTCAAGGGGAGCCCGGAGCCTCGCAGGCCACGCCAGCGGCTGCGGGGTGTCAGGCCTTGGGGGTTTCTATGGCAGCGCAGTCGCCCACTCTGCCACAACAGCGCTGCGCGGAGGGGAGGCACCGCCGCACGCCCCCAGGGTCTCTCCCTCGCCCCCGCTGGCCGCTGTGGCGGGGGCGAGCGGCCGCCTGAGGCCCCGGGGGGGATGAGCTGCTGCTCGCTGCCGAACGCGGTCGAGTTCCGCAGCCCGCAGGAGGCAGAGCTGAACCAGCTCCCATCAAAAGCGGCAGAACACGGCGGGAGGTAAATTGAGACCGAAAGAACGGTGCTCCCGGAGCTGCTTTGGTGTAACGTGAGTTCCCAGCAGCGACAGGGATGCAGGTTCCTGCCGCCGCTGTGTCTGGTGCCACAGTAGGTTTAGATTAGATATTAGGAAGAAATTCTTTACTGTGAGTATGGTGAGACACTGGAGTAGTTTGTCCAGTGAAGCTGGGGATGCCCCATCCCTGGAATTTTTCAAGGCCAGGTTGGACAGGGGTCTGGACAACCTGAGTCAGTGGAACTTGTCCCTGCCCAGGGCAGGAGGTTGGAACTGGGTGAAAGTCAAGGTGCCTTCCAACCCAAACCATTCCCTGATTCTCAGATCTGCTTTGCATTGTATTTCTGTTTAGTCTCTGTAAAATACTCTGGCCCTTTGCACACATGAACAAGGAGCAGGGGTTTTTTTCCTTCTCAGAATTCAAAAGTATTCCTTGCCAGCTCCAGGCAGCATTTGTTGAAGGAAGCCAATGGCACAGGCAGTCAGGTGGGTGTAGACATTCTCAGCACATCTAAGGAAGAATTAAACCCTGTGGTCTGGGCTCACGTGTAGCTACACATACATTGTTGTAGCATTGGTGGAGACTGGAATTATTAAAGTGTGTATAAAAAGTCAAGACTTTTAACAGTAAAAGTCATGAAAATTATTTTATTTTATGGTCCTCAATACACTTTTCATCTTGTTTGTGGTACTGCTGGCCCTTTAGATGTTTTTACAGCTTTTACTATGAAAGAGACTTAATGCTTTATCAGTGTGCAAAGCTGCCTGGTGGCAAGTGCATGTTTCAGCTGTACCTATCCAGTGTGATCAAATGAAATATTGATTAGGCTTGAAATAGCATTAGGGGCTTTCAAAACAGAGGTGGGTTTGGATACATCATCACACAGAGGAAATGTGCATCTCTTTAGAGCATTTAGTGTTTTCTGTGGTTAAGGGAAGCACTCTGTCAATTCTATATAAAGAATTCCCTTAGCTTACCAGAAAAAAACTGGACATGCTTTAAAATACAAAGAATCCAGAGTATAATATCCCTTTATTAACTTAATTGCCTGTGCTATAAACGAGTTTTTGCAGGTTACACACCTAAGGAGGGGGATTTTATTATACCTTGATATTTGTTTGATGTAGTTCTATTTATGAAGTAGCATTTCCCTGACAGCAATATGCATCAAAGAACACATTGTTCCTTTTTATTACTACTACATTTGTTTTCCAAGCACTACTTAGCTCAAAAAGTTGTCTTTATAGGTGGTTTTGTGCTGGTTTATGATGTCTTCTTGTCTGTTCTCTCTGTGTTGTCTGGCATTTTTTCACTTCATGTACTGCTACACTGATCTGTGTCTCAGCCAATACACTGTAAGTCTGCTAATGGAAGGATAAAACCACCCCTGACTTATTTTACTTCCCAATGGCTGAGCCTTTAGGGTGCTTCTACATACAGCTTTTGAGAGAGAGATAAAGTTGAAGAAATGTGTTCTGAACCTATGAGACTGGAAGAAGAGGCTTTTATAAAAGACACCTCTCAGGCATGGAGGAACATGTTTCCTTACATGGCAGGAGAGCTGGTTAAAGTTTATGAAAATCAGAACTATTATTGTCTTGGATGCACCTGTTTTACTGGTAAGCTAAACCATCCAATATAATGAGTTTAGGCTGTTTCTGCATATAGTTGTAGTTTCTAGTGTTTTAATCATCGTTGGTGTTTTAGGCGTCAAAACAAATTCCATGCATAGAAAAAGGAAAGAAATGTAACTCTTTAAATAGAAGTCAGGCATTTGAAATGTCCAATGGCAGGTGTTTGTAAAGCTTAGCCCTGCCTGTCTGAAGGTTGCAGGAGAGAGGTTGTCTGTTTTGGGAAGGGAGTGAGGCTGCAGAGGTGTGTCAGACACTGCTGCTGGCCATATGCTGGAGCTTTCAGATGTCGTCCTGGGAATTAAGTCAAGATGAAGCCACTTCTGAGCAGGTGCCTTGAAGTAGCTGCACTGGAGGGGCTGCATTATAACTGCTCTCCCAAACTTGCTCCCTGAACAGAATAAATTTACCCCCACACTCAAAACCTGCTGACAACACAGGGGAATTTTGCCATGGAAGGATCAACAGCCTTATGATATGATTGCATGAATGTTAAGCACTTGTAGTCTTTAAGTCTTGTACAGAATAAGAAAATCTTATTCTCCATCCCTGGAAACGTTCAAGGCCAGGGCGTAAGGGGCTCTGAGCAGCCTGGTCTGGGCGAAGGTGTCCCTGCCTGTGGCAGGAGGTGGAATGAGATGGTCTTTAAGGTCCCTTCCAATGCAAACCATTCTGTGATCTTTTTAAACAGAATTTTTCATGTTAGTGTACTAGTACTGCAACCTACTAGATTTGATATCTGTGTTATTTTTATATTTTATATACAAGAAATGCAAAAGTTATAGTTACATATATATTTATTTCATATATAATCTTTAAGCAAACTAATAGCAAGTATGTTGCTTCCATTGTAAAAGGATAAAATTAGCGTCTTAATGCCTTTCATTACTTTTATTCTAGAGCCTGGAGACCCTGATAAAATGCAAATAGTCTCCTTAATTAAAAACCATATTTTTAGGGATACATATGCTCTACCAAGATAGTAAAGCAATGTGGGTTTTTTTTCCTTGGTGCATCACTGCTGCCTATCTCATTCTTGATGCAATTCAGATATCATGGAAACCTCCTGTGATGTTGAGAAATATCCTTTTTTTTTTTTCAGTTGGTCACAATTGCTCACTTAGAAACAAGGAATGAGTGTCCTCAAGAGCTCAGCTAGTTACTGTTTCCTCCACATAGTTTGGTGAGATGTTTTAAAAGCAGATTTTACCCATCTGTGAAAATAAAATCTGTTATAAGGCATGTCATGTAACAAGGGTAACATGATCCCGCATCAGCTGATGCACTCATCTGTGCAGGAAACACATTGTAAGTCCTGCAAGAAATTCACTTGGCTTTGTGTGCCAAAATGTATCTCTTGACAGTAGCTTTATCTCTGGAGCTCTTAGGTAGTCATTAAAATGATTAATCCTGATCCATTTAGGATACTGAATCCCATAAACTCTTTATAATGAGTGGATGTTTGTGATGTTTGTGCATGGCTGCTGTGGAAGATTCGTACTCATTATGGGAGTTTATAAAAGCTGCAGCAGTGTGGATGTCAGAGGCTTTGGTTGTTAGTAAAATATTTCATATCCCACAAGCCCTGCCCCTCTGAGACTGTGGTGGCAATAAAGCCATGGTGATCTGTAGCCCAGCCATTATTGTGTCTGTGGTTTGCCCCTGGCTCTGTGCACTGATGGAAAGGGCACAGCAGTGATGTGCTCCAGCCTGTGCTGTGTGGAGAGAATGCCCCTGAGAGCTCAGAGCCCTCGTTTTCTGGGGGACCTCCACAGCCCTTTCCAGGCACAATCTGCTACTCTAGCTACAGTGAGAAAATGTGCTCCAGGAGCACAGGAGAGTTTTGTCACAGTAGTTTCTCCTCAGCCTAAAGCTTACTGCTTTTATGTTGTTTAAATATGTTTGTGTACTCACAGGCTTGAATATATAATTTATATTTTTGTATTTGTTTTGTATACTTACTAAATCTACTAAGGTATCTTATTTCTATACTAAGTGACACTCCAAAACCCAACCAAACTAAATGCATTTTCTCACCTTTTTTCCCCCCAAATAGAGAACCATATGGAGAACCATATGTGAATTATCAGCATTCTTCCTGTGCTCTTATTAGTGAATGTTTTGGTTTTGTGGACTTGGCTGTGTGTCTACCACTCTTATACAAGCATCAATTCTTTTAGTCAACTTGCTGTTGCTTTTATTGATCCATTTGAAGTTCCCTGTGCCTTTCAACAGCCTTTCAAGAGATTTTTTGGGGGGGCCTTAATTTTTTCTCTCTGTGTTAATATAAAATTAATACATTTGAATACAAGCCTGAGTGTTTCTGGTGTCATACCTCCCTTTCCAAAGGTTTCCGTGTGGTGTTCAGCAAATGTCTCATGGGGTTATTTTTAGTTCAGCCACTTGTGCTGAACTAAAAATGCTGAACATTTTTTGTTCTAGTTTTGTTAACATACAAGATATTTATTTCAGCCTCGATGACTGGTTAGCAGAAGTGGACCATTCAACATTTTTTATTTTGGATGAGAAAATACATTTATTAAGTATTTTCAGTGTAAATGACTGACAGTTGCTTGTATATCATTAGATCTCCAAAATGAGTTGGAGATTGCATTTTTTTGCTGTAGTCATTTTCACTTCATACTGTTCTCAGGACAAATGGGTCGCCTTGTCCTTAGCCAAGTACTCAAATTGCAGTGTTTGTTTGTAATGTTGGTGCGGTGTCCCATCAACTTGCTGACCACAGAATAATTTTCTCTCATCTTCATTTTCTCTGCTTGTGCTTTTAGTATTAGCAATTTTTAAAAGAATTTGATGGAGCCTGTGCTTAATTTGGATTAGAATTACTTTCATAATTGAAAAACACCTGTTACAGTTTCTTCCCATGACATGAAGTTATCATTACCTAATCTTTATTAAATAGGGATTTCTTTTTCTTCTTACCCTTATTCCGTCAGTTTTTAAGACTGATTATCAGGACAAGTATACTATTCCTTCTGTGGATAGTAAATGGCACTTTGTAGAGTTGTAAGTCTGAGGCGAGACAAAAGTAACTTGTTGAATTCTGTGAACAGTAACAGTCACTGCTGGGGAATTTTGTGTCAAGCTTTTCCTTGTTTTTCCATATTTTTTTCCATCAAAGATCTCTTGTATTTACACCCCAAAAAATGGAACATGAGACTTTAATCTTTTTTAATTCAGTTGTTTCAAGTTTCTGACAGCCAGAATGAAGGATGATGGTGGGTTTCTTCTCAACTGCTGCTGAGATCCAGCTCAGATCTACCATGGAACAATAACCTTGAAACAATATAACCTCTCTTTGTCCCAGTTCTTTTAAAATAAAAACAATACTTGCCAAGAGGTGTTTGACTCAATATGTTGAAGCCATTGAAAGGTATAAAGGGGAAATTAACTTTGAATATTTCAGTACTGTTGGTAGTGAGAAATGGTTGTCAGTCTTCACTGATCGTGTCATTGGGTGAAGGAAAAACACCATTTGGTTGAGTTTAATTCCATCAAGATTAATGTAATGGAAGGAAATGCCTCAATTCCCCAAGCACTGTGGAAGTTTTAATCACCTTATTTACCTTATACCTTAAGGTAAGGTATACCTTACCTTATTTACTACCTTAAACTTACTTATTTACTAAAGAAAGCCATCATTTGCTTTTCTTACATTTTTAAGTATTTGTGGCTGTGTTTTTCTTGAGCTCCTTTAAATTAAGAAGACTAACATTATTATGTGCAAAAAGCATAAGCTCTACCATGCTTAGGTGACTAACATAGTTTGACAATCTAACTTATGACTGGAATGAAGAGCTCTTAAATTATACCTGAAAATATAACAAATATGGGAGTTGACTGACAGAAGAGGAACAAATCTGAAAGTTGAGGATTTCTCAGAGTATCCTGCTAGCAGTTGGGAAAGCAAAAGCTGAAGGCCCCTGATGATCTTAAGCCTGATACTGTGTCAGGAAAATATTACTCTCTCTACCACCAAACATCAAATTTGGTCTACTGACCTCTAGGTTTGTGTCTTGGCTGCTCACACTTAGTATTTTTAACTGAGCGTTTTCATTGACATTATTAAAAGAGTTTTACAAAAGCATGAATTTTGTGGCCATCCCTTTTCCTTGTATTTGTGTCACGTTAAACCTTGACTTTAACATTATTTTATGCACGGTCTGTGTGGATCTCTTAGTGTTTCAGACATGATATGATTAAGCCCAGGTAAGGAGTGGCACATACATCTTGCTCTCTGCATCTCACAAAGAAATAATACCTCAAGTACTTGAAGTGTTTTAACATAACACTTCTGCGTGGTTGATGGTGTCTTCTTTCAGCAATGTCTCTGAAGCTGTGTGTAGGTGGAAACTTGAGCATGGATAGCAAGAACGTTATGGATGAGTCTGGAATGGGTGAGAGAAGCTGAAAGTATTGGAAATGAGGACACAGTTTAAAACTGGAAGAGCTGTGGTACTAAAAGGGCTGAGAGTGGCTGACAGAAGGTCTTTAAGAGCATTGGGATGTAACATTAATAAGTGTGGTGAAGGACTTGTGGAATGGTAATGGAGAGAATTAAAGCAGAATCAGGAAGCTCTTAATTTTGATCCTCCAGTGTTGGTCTGCAGAGCTGCTGTAGCTGTTTCCCAAGCAGAGAATAGCACTGGACAAGTGTTTTCTGGAATCATCAGTTCTCTGGCTGTGCTGCCTGGGAATGGGATAATTCAGTGGAGGTGTGGCCCACATTCACCTAGTGGACCTGTCAATTCTTGTGGTACAGAATCTGAGCTGCTATAAAGTATTTCTTCAGTGATAAGGATCACTGAACATCTTAATCTGTTGGTTTTGTGTAACTGAGATCTGATCTGGATAATGTTTTCTTTATACTACTCTAACACAGTTACTGGAGTGAAAAATTGCTTTCAGATCTGTAGTCCAAGACTACTCCTTGCAAGCATTTTCAAAGCACTAGAACTTGTGTGTCGAAGTGATTCCTGCTTTGAACAGATTTGATTATACCAAGCATGAAATTTTACCTTGTTCTGATTATATTTTACAGAATCTGGGAAGACTCATAACTGGCAGCTTCCCCTCCTTTTCCCTCAGTGTGAGGGCTTTCCTCAGAGTGGTGTGTAAATCCTGTGTAAACCCAGGGATCAGGAAAGTGATTGCAGTAGCTCTGAAGAAACTGCAGTACCTTAGAATTGTGTTTACTGAATGCTAACAATGGAGAGTGCTGTGGCCTTTCAGAGTCTCCTGAAATTTCCTTTTTGTTTTTTTACCAAATCCATGAAATAGCTGTTACACACAATACTGTCAAATATGGAAGGAAAGAAAGTAAAGGAGTAATTTATCTCAAAGAGCAGTAAGAGTTTGAGTTCCTTATTATGTTGACAGGTAAGTAGTTTGTTAAAAATTGGTTTAAAAATAATAGCACCTGAAATAGCTTGAATTTGTATCTGCAGTCTTTCAGTGCTTGGCAAGCCGTGTTGACCATATCCTGTCCCTTGTGGGGCTGGAAAATACAGTCATCCCAGCTATAGAAACTGTGGAACCCACTTGAGAAGTGAGACACAGACACAGTGTGTTGTCTAAGATCACCCAGAATATATATACACAGCAGGGAATTGAACTGAGGATTCTGTGGGTCTAAGCTTAAGCTGTAGTGATTAAAGAGTCTTTTGGGCTCCAGTTCTATCACTGCTGAATCTTCTCTATGACCCTTCTGTGTTTTCAAGGGGAAATGACTGAGGTGCTGCTGGTAACTCTCATACTGTCAGACAATGCTTGCAAAACTCTTCATATTTTCTGCTCAAGAACCCCATAAAGATGAAATGAGATGTTCAGATTTTATGTCCAAGTGAATATCTTAATACCATAATTGGATTTGTGCAAATGTATTTTAGGTCTCCTATGTGATTAGAGATGAAGTGGAGAAGCACAACCGAAATGGGGTAAATGCGCTTCAGCTGGACCCAGCATTAAACAGACTCTTCACGGCAGGCCGGGACTCCATCATAAGGATATGGAGTGTCAATCAGCACAAGGTCAGTCAGGAGAGGCTTCCTGGGTCTAAACCTACTCTTTTTCCAAGTTATCCTGCTGGTAAGCTGCCTGTACAGATCTAGACCTCATGGTTTTTAACAGCTGCCAGTTAACTGTAGTCACAAAATCATTTTGATATTGCTCATACTGTGGTGTCTTACATATCTGTGTAGTTCTCACAAAAAGGTTCTGTAATAGTGTTTTCAAACAATTCTGCATTAGGAAACTTCAGATCTGTATGAAGGTTGAAGAAAATATCACAATAGGATGTGATGGTCACAATCTTCTCCATTTGTGATGAGGTTTTTTTTCCTTAATTTGCAGCAAGACCCTTATATAGCATCTATGGAACATCACACAGATTGGGTAAATGACATTGTGCTCTGCTGCAATGGCAAAACATGTAAGTACTTAAGTTTGGGAACTGCAGTATTCAGACACTGCATACAAGTAAATTATGTGCTGCTTTAATTATTTTCCATCTTTTCTTAGCATGTAAAATGAATTTGTGATGTATATTGTAAACTTGGTAAATAATGTAAGCAGCTGTTTAAATGAAAATTGAAATGTGTATATAAATGATTGTTTTAATCTTTTTTGACACAAATTAGAATAGTAAAAATATGCTCCAAAGTAATATATAAGCCATTAAAATTTAGTCTTTATTCTTTCCAATTTAGTGATATCTGCTTCTTCAGATACTACTGTTAAAGTGTGGAATGCACATAAGGGATTTTGCATGTCAACACTAAGGACGCATAAGGTGAAAAACATTATCTGTAAATACTGTGTGTGATCACTGCCATTCTTATAATTATTGGGATATAGCCTTCAAAAGGATAACATTGTTCATATTGTTACATTTATTTTATTGTAGGACTATGTGAAAGCCTTAGCATATGCAAAAGATAAGGAGCTGGTAGCATCTGCTGGGCTGGACAGACAGATATTCCTCTGGGATGTAAATACTCTCACAGCACTGACTGCCTCAAATAACACTGTCACAAGTAGGTGTCTGGGGAGGGGAGGCAAATGCAATGCATTTTATTGAGTAGCATAATAAGGGAGATCAATTTAAAATTAAAACTATGGATGTTGGTTTCTATCTGTACATTAAAAATGGGTGAGAAATTTGAAGGTGGGCTTTGTGTACATTCAGTCCATTTGTTGTGTTATGTAATAGGTGGAAATCTAGAGCAGCCAACAGTCATGGCATTTAGAATAGAGGACAAGTCTCTTTGAACTGTTTCTCCTGAACTGTGATGTGCTGGTATCTCTGAAACTTGATAGGGCTTTAACTTGAGAAGTTTTTAGCTTCCCAATTAACCTTCTATAGAAATGTTCTCTTAGCTTGTTTTCTTCCTATGTTTTCTGTGTTTTATAGTTTGGAATTGATTTTTTGTTTATAAAGATGTTGAGAAAAACAGGCAGTACAGCTTCTAAAGCAGGACTTGTTACATTTATCAAATCTCTGTCAGAAGAATTGGTACTAGATAAACTAGATTAAAAACCATACAGAGTAATATGAGGCACTGATTAAGTATGTGGATAATATACTAGTGAGATCTAACTCACTAGAGACTGGAAGGCAAGGGGAAACTGTAGATTCTGCTCATCAGGGTTAATTCTCAGTGTCAACAGTATCTTTTAGGAATTTATCTGTCCTGCTTCTCTCTCCCAGTAAAGGTGTTTTAGTAAACAGTGAGATCTTTCCTTATGCAGCACTTCCAACACTGCCTTTTTTAGAATGGTCAGGGTAGGGCTGGTGAAGTGTCTCTTCTGGGAAGTGTCACACCAGTCTTTAGGCTCAGCTGGATTTAAGTGAGCAACATAGATCTGGGTCATGGCATCCTGGTTTGTATTGGCTGTTTTACAGTAAATTTTTTGAGAAAGAAGGTCTAGTGTGATCACAGTGTAGTTTGCTGCTCTTTAGGTAGGTTGGAAAAATTGTGTTCACAGTGACTGATCTTTCATTTTACACTTTGATAGAAGTTTAAACAATAGCAGAGTCTCATGCGTGCATTGGGAAAGAGCAGAACCATCTTGTGCACTGCCACACTTCAATTTTCTAAATAAGCCTAGTTGCTTTTTCAGTCATGAGTTAGGAAGGACTCAAGGAAAATCTGCAAAACTAAAGTTTGGATTTGGCACAACATATTCCTAAAATGTTTCAGGAATATGTGATTCTATAAATAAGAGGTAGGCCTGTAGTTGTGTTGGTGTGGGTTTTTTATTTCCTGTATTTGGCTGATTCTAAAAAGTGTGTTAATTTTATGGATTTGATAATTTCTAAAATCAAAGATGCACCTGCTGGGCAGAACCATCAGTTTTGCATTTGTTGTCTACAGGACTTTTTAGTTTAAGTATAGCCTTGTTCTGACATGTCTGAGTAGCCTTTGGAAGAGAGATGGCTTTAGAGAGCTGTGTTGCACTGCAGAATGCTGTTGGGATGGCACATGATTGCATATAGCTAAAGAAGCTTACCTTACATTTCCCAGAAATATAAAATACTTCCTTTTCTTTCACTGAAAGTAAGATTATTTTATAGCCAAACTTTGCTGGTAACTGTAAGTTTTGCTGTCTTCTACTTGAACAGAGGTTTTTGAAGGAAGAATTTAGTGGTGAGCTCCCAGGGAAACTTGGTTGTGGGATAATAAAAAATAGAAAGTGTTTCTTGTGCACTGTAACAGTGATACAGAACCTAAATGATTCAAGTGAATTAGAAATGGGAGATGAGGAGTACTGAGGAACTGGTGCTTGATTTGAACCCAAGATCAAATGGAAGTGGAGACATTACCTCTAAGGTGACAGGGAGAAATTTGCATTTCTAGAGTAGGAACACAAATATTTTATAAGGAGGAAGAAGAGAAAGCAGAGGATTTTTTTCTATTATTTTAGTGCTCCCCAGTAACAGTATTTCTGTTGGGAAGAACACAGTATATGTCCTCACAGAACCTGTTTTCCTGAGTCCTTTCAAACAGCATTGATTTTTTCAGAGTACAAATGAAGATTGTTCTTGTGCATTAATTTTCTTTCTGATTACCTGGAAGCAGTTTACACAAGCCAGCATTAAGAAGAAGCCAGTCAGCAGAGCTATAATTCAAATTAAGTGGAGAGATTTAGCTTTTGAGATGTAGTCCCTTCCAGAAGAGGGTGGAGTTGAGCTTCGCTTTTGTTCTGGCATAAATTTTACTTCTGTACATTTAGGAGTCTCCCATTCCTGCTATCTGGCTTTTGATAGCTCTGTATATTATCCTTTCTTAAATTATTGTGGTTGTTGAACTGTGTGCTAACCTTAAGAGTTTTCAGTTCTGTGTTTTGCTTTTAGCTGTTCTCTGGGGAGAGGGGAAGACTCTGTTTATTTTAGCTCCAAATAATAGATTTCATTTGACAGTTTGCATTTGGATAGCTGTAACCAGTGGCTAAGAGGACCCTGAAGTAAAGCTGTGTAATTCTTCATGGAATCAGAATATCCTGAATTGGAAGGGGCCGTCAGGGATCATTGACTCCAACTCATAGACCTGCACAGGACATCCCCACAATCCCACCCTGTGCCTGGGAGTGTTGTTCAGACGCTCCTGGGGCTCTGACAGCCTTGAGGCTGTGATCATTCCCTGGGAGCCTGTCCAGTACTCAACTACCCTCTGGGGAAGAACTTTTTCATAATATTCAGCCTGTCCATAATATCCTGACACAGGTTCCTCCACTGTGGCAAAATGGGATATTGCATTATGATATTGAGTTACAAGTCCTGTGTTGGAAACTTAGCTCCATCATATAAATAAATCATTGTGTGAAGTTTCATGTTTTTTGCTGGCCATGCAGTTTGTTGCTATTCTCAGCCTTCTTGGCATACTGATGGTATGGATTTGAGGCTTGATGAAATGCCTGATTGTGCTCTCTAAATAGATGATTTTCATTTGCTGTGTCTGTGCTTTTCCCAGTTGAGGGACTGGTACTTTAATTGCCAAGAGTGGATTAGGGTGGATGGTGTACAATTCCTTCTGGATGGTATAGAATTCCTCAGCTCTGATGGTAGGTGTGATGCTAAGGAGCTGCCATATGGTTTTCACAAATGCAGAGGTAGCATCCCTGCTCAAATAACACATTTCAGTTCTGCAGTGCAACTTCTCTGCATCTCTGCTGAACTAGGAGAAGAGCCTTTAATACAAAATTTAGATTTTTAATGTTACTTGGCTTGGAAAAAAATCTCTGCACTTAAATCCAAATGCTGTGTGTTACAAAATCATAAGTGTTGTACGCCAATAAAATAGTTGAGCAAGAGTAGCTTGATGGTCCTGGCACAGAATTGTGGTGCCAAAAGGGCACCAAGATTGTAATGACCATGAGTCTGAGGGGTTACTTTGTTTTTTATGTGGTAGTAGATTAAGAATTGGAGTGGGGTTTTCCTAGCCGTATACTGAGTATAGTCTTTCTTAAAGCAACTCTATATATGGGGCAGAGTGGTACTATTTTCATGGGTCAACAGTTTTGAGTGAATAAGTGTGTTTTTCAAATGGCAGCATTGAAATTGAAAATGTAAATTTTATTTTGAAATAGCTTCTTCCCTGAGTGGGAACAAAGACTCAATCTACAGCCTTGCAATGAATCAAATGGGAACAGTTATTGTATCAGGGTCCACTGAAAAGGTAAGCAAAATTTGATAAGGTTCCTTTCACTTCAGTTCCATTTTAGTATAAAGAGACAGTTTTATTCATTTTCAATGTCGTGTCTGTAGCAGCTTTCGTGTTTTCCTTAGTGAGGGCAGACACTTCTTTTAAGTGGGAGTGCAAGTGTAGGTTACAATCCTGCCTTAGTCTGAAGATGTCATGTATCCATAAAGCTTTAATACAGAGGAGAGGCAATCAGATCATCTTGTGTAACCTTCTTTGTCAGAGATCATTACATTTCCCCACAAGAGCTCTGATTTTGAGGGCACGTGACTCAGATGATTATCAAGACTGAAGCAGTTGCTGCAGGTAGGAAAGGAGGTGCCAGCAATTTGCAAGATCCCTGCAGGAGGTGGGAAATGAAGTGAGCTAATGAAGCTCAAGTGTTCCCAAGAGACAGCCCTTTCTCTTTGTTGTAAAGGAAGGTGAAACAGGCTTAGGTCTCTGTGAGTTGGGTATTTTTTACCTAATCTAACCTTGAGAGAATTTTATTTCCAAGACAATATAAAAATGAAAATAGGATACACCAGTGAAGCATCTCAGAGGCTTCTCAGAATCACTTTTTTTGCCCATATCACACTGTCCTGTTTCAGTCACTTCCATTCTTTTAATTCCTTTAAGAAGACAGAAGCCAGAACAAATTAAATTAAAATCAAGAGAAGATCACATCTGATTATTAGAGCTGCATAACATATAGTTATGTCTGTCTTGTTCTAACATATATTTTTAGTGATGGATGACCATGTGTTCAGAATAAGGGTTGATTCATTTGGAAAGGCTAAATTTCTGCAGAGGAAACACATAGGTAGGAAGAATGGTGTTAATGCCAGTTATCCAATGTCTGTTCTCATAGGTTCTAAGGGTGTGGGATCCAAGGACTTGTGCAAAACTAATGAAACTCAAAGGGCACACGGACAATGTAAAAGCTTTGTTGTTGAACAGAGATGGCACCCAGGTATGTGCTCTAACCTGAGACAAAGGCATTTTACAGAAAGCAGAAATGTCATTAGTCCATTTCAATGTAATTATTTAATGTCATAGATTACAGATATTTAGTGGGTAAGGGAGGCAGGCTGATGGGTGAAAGTTGTGTTTTATTACAATTTCTTATAGGTATGGGTGGGGTTGTCTACATAAAATACTGGAACTTGTGGCTAGAGCTGTTGCTTGCCAGTCTTTGTTTAGCACCATCTTAATGGAAAAATATAACCATATGAATTATCAAAGCTTTTTATGGGGAAAAATAATTTTAAAACTTGAATACCTGCTTGACTGAAGTGTGCTGGTTGTTGCTCAGTGTCTTTCAGGCAGCTCTGACGGGACTATCCGCCTGTGGTCCCTTGGGCAGCAGAGGTGCATAGCCACATATCGAGTCCATGATGAAGGTGTTTGGGCTCTGCAGGTCAATGAAGCCTTCACACATGTTTATTCAGGAGGAAGAGACAGGAAGATTTATTGTACAGATTTACGAAATCCTGATATCCGTGTGCTTATCTGTGAAGAAAAGGCACCAGTTCTTAAGGTAATTGAGTCTAATTTAGAGAAACACAGAATGCTTGAGGTTAAAGTGACCTCTGGAGATCATCTGGTCCGCTCTCCCCTGCCCAAAAGCCAGTTGGCTGGAACCGCATTAAGATGGCTCGCATATCTCCAAGGATGGAGAATTCACAACCTTTCTGGGCATCCTGTGCCAGTGCGCTGTCATCCTCATAGTATAAAAGGGTAATTGCATGTTGTCTCATGAAACAGTGGCTTGAGGTATAAATTAAGGAATTCACGTTGGCTAATAAGTGTTTCCTATACCACATCTTCAGCTGATTGGCTTTGTCTCTTAAATTACATCTTTAGCTTAATTGCCTGAAGAAGATGGATGCCTGGCAGTTACTTAAAATATGAAAATTCAAATATTACTGAAATTAAACATGCTGCAGACACAAGAAGTTGGTTTTACCAGGCTCTAGTACAGTTTTAGGAAACTGAATTGGCATTGCCAAGGTTTTGTACAAAAGCAGATTTTGCTTTGCAGCAGCATATGTGCACAGGACTGTATTAGAATGTGTTATGTACTCATGGGAACCAGAAGTAAAGTTGGTTGTGGGTTTTTTGAACACCTAAACATGATGTTTGGATGCACAAGTCTGAATCTTTCAAAGAGACTGTTTTCTAATTTTTTTTTTGTTGTCTGTCACTCCTGTGGCATGACTTTGGAACCTGCAGGTGTGTAAGGAGTGTGCAATTGAAACAGATACCAGTAGATACAAACAATCTGCCTTTCCTTGTGAGTGAGCTCTGACTCAGTGTGTTAAGATAAAATCCCAGATACATTTTTAGTATATAATTTAGTTCTGAAAAAGTAAAAATAGGGTGAATTTCAGTTCAAAATGGAAAATGAAAGCTCTGGTCAGCTATACAGAGGTCAAAAGAGGTCTCTATTCTTGGCTACAGTGCTTCATTGATGTCTAAGAATTGTAATGCCAGAGCCATATGTATCAAGTTGTGCCTTTTCATTAGTACAGAACTCCTCACATTCGCATTTTAACCATATGAATTGTGTGAATACAAAGTAATTGAGAAAATACTGTGCTTATCAAGCTGTCCATTAGACAAGATTGCATCATGCTAGAAGCAACTTTAACTACTATGTGTTAATACACATTGCATCTACTGTTGTGCATGGCTAGAATTCATTTGTTGAATATTTATGTAATTCCTTTCGATTTTCAGAAATTTCGGCTTAGTACTTTTCATTTGAACTTTGTATTTCTGAAGTAAACTGAAAGTGGTGCTGTTCCTAAGATAGTTTTAATTATGGGAGCAGTTCTACACAAGACAGTAATAATTATCAAAAGGAAACTAAGTTAAGCATGACTGAAAGTTTGTTTCATTATTTAGATGGAACTTGATAGATCAGCTGATCCTCCTCCAGCACTTTGGGTTGCAACAACTAAATCCTCTGTGAATAAATGGGTAAGTGATATATTTTACAGTCTGTGAATTCGCTTGAGTAGTCATGAGATTTGCAGTTCTTGGTTTGGGAACTCTTGGGTTGATGCTTTCAATTTGATTGCAATGTGCTGAGATCTGTAAGCTTTCTTTAAAATAAATAATAAAACACTAATATTGAATTGATCAAAAGGCATTAACCTTTGAATTACTTCCTTTGCTCTGTTATTTATGCTGCTTTTAGAAATAAATTATCTTTCTTGGAGCTGGGTAGGTAGTATCTAAATAGCAACATGAAATGGCAGTCATTACTCACAGATAAAAACAGAGTTTGTAGGTTCTGGATGTGTCATTATTTTCTTTCTTTCTTTAGACTTTGAAGGGAATCCATAATTTTAGAGCATCAGGAGACTATGATAATGATTGTACCAATCCCATACCACCCCTGTGTACACAGCCTGACCAAGTTATAAAAGGTAAACAACTGTTTTGCAGAGGACCTTGTAAAACCTGTTATCATTAGAAGAAGTGATAGAGCTTTAAGATTGACTCAGTTTTTTTAAAAACTTGATACTGTGATTTCAACCAGAGCAGTGTGGTTATCATCTATCCAGTGTTGGTTACAGTTAAAATCCTGATTAAACATTGGTGACATCCCAGCCTTTCACAAAAAAGTGAAACCAAAGAACCGCATATGTCATGTTATGCAATTTAATTTAATATGATATTAGAAAAAAAATGACTGTAGTAACCTTAATTCTTGTTTGTTTGCCAGGGGGTGCTAGTATTATTCAGTGCCACATTCTTAATGACAAGAGACACATATTAACCAAAGACACAAATAATAATGTGGCATACTGGGATGTCTTGAAGGTAAGTATATAATTTCAGATTAAGTTGATACTGCTGGATGGTTAATTATTTTGTACCACTTTTATATATATGTATATTTAGTTTGTCAGATTCCTATGGTAGAAAGTCAGTTATCTTTCTGTCCTGGGATATCTTTCAAAGTTTGCCTTTTGAAAGAAGAGAGGGCATTTCTGAGCTTTTCTGTGTCTTTGCCTGAAGTGAGGCTGACATCTGCATTCTCTTGAAATGTACTTGTACGTTTCTTTTGGTGTACAGGCCTGTAAAGTTGAAGACCTTGGGAAAGTAGATTTTGAAGAAGAAATTAAGAAGAGATTTAAAATGGTCTATGTGCCAAACTGGTTCTCAGTGGACTTGAAAACTGGGGTGAGATACAATTCCTAAATCTATTGTTTTTGTCATATTTCATATTTTTTCATATATTCTTTGTTCACAAAGGTTTTTGTTTGTTAACTTCAGAAGAACATTCATCACTTATCTGGTGGGTTAAATTTATTTTCAAGTAATACAGCAAATTTTACCTCTGTTCTTAATAATCTGAATAACAGCTTTTTTAATTATTTTTTCTTCATGATATGGGCCACCCATACCAATTATGAATTAATACAGTTTGCTAAAGGAAGTGTGCTGTCATGCATTTAGAAATTCTTTGGTTTGTATCCCCAGCTAAGTATGAACAAAATTAGAACTTTATAGACTTGTTTAATCCAAAACAACTATTACATTCCTCTTCCTCGTGGTCTTTCACTAACAGATGTTGACAATTACTTTGGATGAAAGTGACTGCTTTGCAGCCTGGGTTTCAGCAAAGGATGCTGGATTTAGCAGTCCAGATGGTTCTGATCCAAAATGTAAGTTTTAACTAATAGCAGTGTTTTATTTTTTTAAAAAAGAAGAATAAATTCTCATACATATGTTTTGAAGTATTCCAGTGCCATGTGTGCCAGTGTCTGGTTGGATTTGGGGGCTTATTTTCTTAATACTAAATTCTGTAGCAAATTCTCCAAAGGCAGTATTTCTTTTTTTCTGAAACATCACGGTCATGTTCAGTTTTTACGTTTAATTGTGTTTTAAAACTTCAAGAAGCAAAAGGCAAAAAGTAATAATAACTTAATCTCGAGAGCGTACCAGCACGTGAGTGATCCAACAGCAGGGATTCTAAAATCGGCTTTTCCTGAAAGATTGTAACATGCAGATTGTGACAAGCAGATTTGTGCCCATAAATAGTTTGCTTTGGGAGCAGAACTGCTCAAACACTTTGGAATTTTCAGCTGTGGATCAAATGGAGATGATGTTGCTCATGTTTTTTATGTGACTGAGGTTCTACCTCACTGTGTCTTGACAGTAAACCTTGGAGGGCTTCTGCTACAAGCGCTTCTGGAGTATTGGCCTAGAACTCATATCAATCCAATGGATGAAGAAGAAAATGAGATAAACCATGGTTAGTATTCTAATGTTTTCTTTTTTTATTATTTTTCCACACGTTGTATGCTTATATATCTGTTTCTTAAAGAGATACAACATGATTTGCTGTCTTGCACCTGTGTCTCTATGCGTTATAGACTTAATGTTTTTTAGCATTTCTAAATTTGCTTTTCACCAGAAAGTGTGTTATACTTCTGAAAGTATCAGCAAAAATCTTTAGAAGTCCGTTTATGAAAAAAGTAGGTGAATCAATGATTCTGAAGTTACAGAAACATAATGAAAAACAAGTACTGGCAAAGGCTTTACCTGGAAAAGAAACACCAGATAATGACAGTAAAGAGCAATGATTCAATTATCCAACATTAGCCAATATTGTCTTGACATAATTCCTGTTTTCTTTTAGGTGTTATGAACAAAATAATAAAATAAAAGATTTATTGGAAAAAATACATTCAGTGTAATGATACATGGAGTAGGTCTATCGAAAACACCATAAGGTGTTTTAAGGTAATAATGCTAAGTCTAATCAGGCATTAGATGAAAACCACAGCCATGTGGAATGTAAGATAAGGGCTGAATTTGGCAAAATAAGAAACTCTAACTCCTGAGTTGGAAATCAATTCAACCCTGGTCAGAGTTGACTGAAAAGTCTCATCTTTGGTGATTAAGAAATTACTTTTTATTGATGGTGCAATTAAGAAAACTGTACATTCAGCATGTCTTGCTGTTTTGTGACAAGACTGTGCCAAGAATTAGTTGCTTTCTTCTTTCAACACTGGTCTCCATGGAGGGTTAGAGCACTTGGCAGAGTCTTCTGGATCAAGTTGCTGATTCCTAAACCATTGAGTATTGGCAGTTTACAGCTTAGAGCTAGGAAAGATATGAGAGGTGTCACTCCCAGGCTTTTGTGTTGTTGGAACACTGATGCTGCACTACTTATTCTTGTGTAGAGTTGTGGATTGGTGGAATGTTTGGAGTATTCACAAAAGAATCCGTTTTTATTTTCCTTCCAAAAGAAAGAAATTAGGAAACTGGCACTGGGCAGTGACTTAAGAAAGTGAAGTGAATTTAAGTAAACACAAAACACGTGCGGTGTTGTTCCTCTCAATTAAGAGAAGTGTTATGAAGAAATCTTTCAAACGATAGGGTTTTTCACTTGCTGTAACTTCAGTATCATGTTTGCCCCTTCCAATATAGATTTTCTTTTCTGATTTCTTCGCTTAATACAATTTCTGACCTTTCTTTGACTATATGTGTTTCTGGTTAGAAAGCTGAGGAATAATTCATCTTAGGAGTCTGTGCCATTTAAATTTCTTACATTTCTTGAATTCAATATCTCTTTCAATATAGTAACTAAATGCTACTGTGTAATGGACATGATTTTTCCTAAGTGCAAGTCAGGCATCTAAATTCTTCTACATTGTTTCAAGATACCTACTGATTAAAAGCTACACTATTCAAGAGGTGCATAAATAATGCTGATTTTTCTTTAATCTTGTCCTATCCACCTGATATGGAATCAGGTTCTTCAATGTTTGAAGACATACTACTGTAACTAGCTATAATAAATTGAATTTATAACACAGGAATTTCAAGGAACTGTGAGTCTCAGCTTTCCTAGTACACAGTTTTGACATCTAGCAAATCCAGGTAGAAAAGCAATGCAAACACCCTTCAAGAGTTCTGTACTGTCACTGTAGAGGGAAGAACAGTCTTGTCTCAACAGAGTCTCTTTAGTTGATTTCTAATATTAGTATTGCTTAGTTTGACAAATGAAATGGAAAATAACACCTCATAATCAGGTTTTGGCTCCAGGGCTCTATTTTCCTTTATTAAAGACTTGAAATAGGCCTTAAAAAAACCTGTATTGATTTTGTTACTCTCTAATGTTTCTGTTCATATACTTGCTGTGTCTTGGAAGTGGGGATTTCCTTGCTTTTCATGAAGCTTGTAATCTTAATTTACTGAACGCATTTGCTGCAGGTGAAATATGTGCCAAATTTTAAGTCCTAGTGCAGTGTCACTGCTGTGTATGTGGGTTTTTTCCCAACAGTGAATGGGGAGCAGGAGAACAGAGTCCAGAAAGGAAATGGATACTTCCAAGTGCCACCACATACACCAGTTATTTTTGGTGAGGCTGGAGGACGCACTTTGTTCAGGTATAAAAACTTCAAAATATAAATTTAGTGGCTAAACAATTGCTTTCTTTGTGCAAGCAGGAATGTTATCAAAAATGTTATTTAGATGTGTTCTGTGCATTCAAGACATGCCCCTTGTCAGGCAGAGTAAGCCACTGTTGATGATTTGGCATTGCCCAGCTGAGCCTGTGAGCTTGAACATCAACAAGGTGTGGGATTTTTAAGCATTAAGAGTTGTGTATAGTCCTTAGTTGCGTGTGATATGTTTGGGTGCCCACTTTCTGCAAAATGATAAATTAAACTCTGTTTTAGAATGAAATTGTGCTGCTCTAGATTCATGTGTGTTGTGCTGGTCTCTGAGCATTAATTACTCAGGAACTGCTACTCACTAGAGAGTTGGTTTCTGCTCCCAAAATTATAGTTGATGATCCAGTAGAAGGTCCAAATCTCTGGCAGGAAGGAGCACAGGTTCTGTATTGCAATGTGTATATATTAATTACCCTTCTATTTCTTTTCTTCCTCCATTGAAAAACCTAACTGTGATACATCAGAAACAGTTTAATAGTGCTGCAAAACAAGTGCTGAGCTTGCAGACAGTTCAGAGTGTTTGATATTTAACTGACATAGTGGATTTTAAATTTAAGGGGTGGGAGATGTTTGATTTGTTGGTTTTGTTTCCCAAGCTGAATAGGCCCAAAAATGATGTAACTTTCAGGGAAACACAGGGAACAACTGGGAAATAATTTTCAGCTTGGAAAACTCACTTTTTTTCTGTAGTATCAATGTATTTGCATTGTAACTAGGGCTTAATATCTGCCTCCATTCTGTACTGGTGGATCTTCCCTCTTACACAGCTGTTCCTCAAGAGAACACTGAAAAATCCCTGTTGGCAGGAGCAAGCCATGCTTATGAGACTCTGACAAAATCCCTCATTGCAATTCATAAAATTAAATGTGCCTTTTTTGCATCATTGCATGTGCACATTTCTTAAAATTGGTTTTATTATTTCCTTTTAGTGAGGGTTCAACAGATGCTTTGCATGCAAAGCTTATTTTTCCCATGGAGAAGAGAATTGCTTTATGCCAAATGCCTTTCCCTTTTCCTGACGGTTTCATACTTCAACACACAAACATAACACAATCCAGAGCAAAGTATTTTCATAAATTTTCTGTGTCATAGCCATAGTCTCCTGAGATCCTACTCCCTGTTTCTGCTCTGGGATTTATCTTCCTACAGCTCCTTCTGGTCTTTACAGAAAATAAGTGATCTCTTCCCCAGTAAGTTTGTGATGCTAACAAAGTTCAATCTGCCTGCCCATTAAAAGGGCAGGACCTCTCCTGAAAGCTTTTTAATGCAAATGACAATAATTGTTGTTACAATAAAGGTTATTTCTGTGTGTCTCAGGTTGTTGTGTCGGGATTCAGGAGGTGAAACAGAATCCATGCTTCTTAATGAAACGGTGCCACAATGGGTAATTGACATCACTGTGGATGTAAGTATTGGGTGCATGAGTTTTACTTTAGTTTTTTGAGATGTACTACAATTAACTTTGCAGTATCTGAAATGACATTTTAAATTTTTGCTCTGTTTGTATTTAAAATAAGTGGCCTCAAGGTCTGTAATCAGGATCCTTTGAGATCATCGTTTTTTGATGTGTCCAGTTAAGGTATTTTTGCTCGATTTCTTTTGACAGGCTGTCTTAGATAAAGAATTTAAAGTCCTGTGCATAATTGGTGTCCTTTTCAAGTGAGGAACTCAGGAACAGAGAATACACTTCATATTGCTGCTGTCTTTTGATACTATCTAATTGCCTTTGAAATAAATGATAATTTATATTCTAAAGCTAGATGATCTTTGCATCGTCTAAATTGAAGTGTCTCAGGAGTATGAGTAATTTGCAAGTTGGCTGTGGTGGGGAAGTTGATTAAGAATCTCTCATGGGTTTTGATAATTAGGAGCTGAATATACTTCACATAGCAGCTGCTGCAAATAGGGGCTGATAACAGTTCATCCTAAATTAACACTTCTGAAATTTGTTTCCTTCTAGAAAAATATGCCCAAGTTCAATAAGATTCCCTTCTACCTCCAACCTCATTCATCGTCAGGGGCAAAAACTCTAAAAAAGTAAGTAATGCAAGTTTGACTATCAAAATTGCAGAAAGAAACCTGCAAGCTCAAGAAACAAAAACCAACCAACCAACAAAAAAACCACCAAATCAGTTCTTTGAATTTCTAGAGAATTGTTTTATGCTTGATGAATTTGTAGAAGTTCTTAGTCATTTAGCAGCTCTGCTTTAAAGCACGAAGTTATATCAGAATATTTAAAAGAGCTATAGATTTCTTTTATGTTCAACAGGCAGTTGTTCAAGTTTATGCTAAGAAATGTCTAAGAACTAACTGCCGAAATGAGACTTTGTCTTTTGTGGTATTTAATCAGAAAACAGATGAACTTACAGATTGTTGCCCTGTTCAGAACCACAGCTTTGTGTCCTGTTGCTAGCAGTGATGAATAATTGTTTTTTAAAAGGCAAAGGGACAAAAGCTGACAGTAGGGAATGCAAACTAATCTGCCAGTCACATGAGCTGTAACTGGCAGCTGTGTAGGTTAGAAATCAATGCAGATTTTTATTTGGTCTTTGGAATATCTTACCACTTTTCTGAGTTTTCTGCTGTGTGATTCTTTGGATAAATAGCTGGTATGATCATGGTGTTCTGGATGATCCTGATAATTTACTGTTAGACAATATAAAGATCTTCTCTGTGTAGTTGCATAGTTTACTACAGCAAGGTATTGTGAAGATAAGAAATACAGTTCCTCAAGATTTTTCATGACGAACTTCTCTAACTCCCATAGAGACAGACTGTCAGCCAGTGACATGCTTCAGGTGAGAAAAGTGATGGAGCACGTGTATGAGAAAATCATAAACTTGGATAACGAGTCTCAGACAACGAGCTCCTCCAACAATGAGAAAGCAGGAGAGCAAGAAAAGGAGGAGGACATTGCTGTGCTAGCAGAGGAGAAGATTGAACTTCTGTGCCAGGACCAGGTAAGTTCCCTGTGATCGAAACCCAGGTCTATCTAGCAGTGAATTGGTTGTGAATTTTTGAATACTGAGCTTGAAATATTCTATAGATTATCTGTTACCTTTGTAACTCAATAAATGTTTTGACATCATGTTAACTTAGTCCTGACACAAGTTTCAGACAGTTGTAGATAGGCAGATGAAAGCTTTTCCATAGTAAACTTGTTTAATTTTGTCTGTCTCATGACTTCTGCAGGGTTACTTACTCATACCCTCCAAATGGACTTTATACAATTCCACAGAGTTGTATTTTTAGCATTTCTGGAATGTTTTGAATTCTGCATTTTTAGCAGTTTTCAAAATTGGTTCAAAACCACTAATTGCCTAATAAGTGTAATGAAGATTAGGTACTGAGAGGGTAATTGTAACCTGAAATTACATGTTATGCTGCTAAAATCTCTCATTAATACATCAGGTTCACTTGCTAATTGAAAAATCTAAGCCTTTTCATAGTTTATCCTGATACCAATTCACCCACTGGGCTGTGAAAACTGGAATGTGTTTTTCTTGGGAACTTCTGCCAGTCTAGCAGGTTTGTGGAGTAAAGGATGACTTTTTGCTGTCTAGGTTTTGGACCCCAACATGGACCTTCGAACTGTAAAGCACTTCATTTGGAAGAGTGGTGGGGACCTGACGCTTCACTACCGCCAGAAATCAACGTGAGGGTAGCCCGGACCCAGAGGGGTCATTATTTACTTGACCATACTGTGCTGGTTCCAAGAGTAGTTCTAGAGCAGCCCACTGAACCCCTAAGGTAGATGAGACTTCTAATGCCTCAGTATGGATGGGAGGTAAACATTAAACTGAAGTGACTAATAGACCTGTAATATAGAGGAAAAAAAAAAATCTATATGACTTAAACTAAAGTCTGTCCTATCTCAGTCAATGAGATGGGAAGTCCCTGAGTGGTTCGTGTTGTGTGAGGTGTACAGAGAGTGGATGATAACCCAGTGCAGACTTTTGCTTCCACTTTGCTTTTGGTTTTTTTTCCAGAACGTAATCCCCTCATCTGCTCATGCTCTGTATCAAACTGGTTTGGCCATATTAGTCACTGTTCACAATGTAATTAAGAACTTCACACAAGGTATTTCTAGTACATTCCATTCATAAAGTTCCAGCAATGATTTCTCACAGGTTACTTAAGCATTTCTACCACTAAAGAAAATTTGGAAAAGAAAAAACACCCAGAAAATCAGTATTGCGTACTTGAATAAATCGGCCCATTTAATTGCAAACCAAGGGTTAACATGAGAATTGTTTTAATTGCTTTAGAGAGCTGTTGACATGCAAGATAAGAACACTAGAAAAATATCAGAGCAGGGTGAGTCCAGTGATGCTGTGCATCATAATAGAGTGAATGTGCTTTGCAGCAACTTAGAGATTTTTTTTTTTTTCTAAATATATATAACTACTTCCTGCACTGTGTCCTAGGTGTTCTAAAGACACACTAGTCTGATTTTTGGTAATTGTGCTCCAAATGTATGTGACATTTTGTTAAAACTTCAAACCATTCTGAATATAACGTCATATGTTTAATGTTAAACTTTAGAAACTTCTCAGCAGATTTCATATTCATGAGATAAAAGTACTGATTCTTCTTTTCCGAGGTTTTATATGCAGTTGTTCTTTTGTTAGAGGTTTATGCAGATCTTGTTTTCACTGCTGTTTCTAAAAATCCGTGACTGTCATAGGCTCATGGTAATCTTTTATAGAAGTTTAACTTATTGGGGGGAGGGAGGGTAAGGGCCTTTCAGCTTTTTGTGAGAAAATGTGGGGATATCCCAGAAAACCATTTGTAGCCAGAGCAAATTACAAATCCTTGTAGAGAAATGGTGTAGAAATGACTCTTGTCTGAAGCAGAAGCACAAGTGCCTTCAAAGGGCAGTATATTATTGGAGTTTCTTCAGGAGACACATGCTCTTGCCCTTCCTGTATCTTGTGATCAAGATTTAGGTTGAGGCCTAAAGAAAGTCCCAATAAATTGTATTACTGGGACTGTATTGGTCAGACAAAAAAGCAAAATATTTTTCATCATGTTTTATTTGAAAAAATAGTCAAATAGTCAAAATAGTCATTCCCTTCTGCACTTTCAACCCAGCAAAGCAAGCTCATTGCTTAGACAAAACCATGGTTCAGAACTAAGCTAGCGTGTCTTTTCCCCTGTCTTTTGAGAGTCAGTTTCAGTTTTTTATCCCCATTTCTGTGTATGCTTAGTTTGACACACTTGTGCTTTAACTGCACATTTTTAGTGCTATTTGTGAATTAAATGGTTAAACAGAACTGTAACTTTTATTGGTAACTTGTCCTGACTTGTATTTATTAATAGCAAGGGTCTATGTCTGTTCCAGTAGGCACTGTTTGGGTTCTGTTTTGTTTCCTGGTTGTCTTCCTGTCCTGTTGTATACATTGGAGTTGCTCATGGTAATTTTTTGTTTGAAATCGGCCAAGGTTGTAATTTTCCTTCTGTTTTTTCTTTCTAACCATCCCAAAACACAGTAACAGGAAAGATTAATGGAAGAGTCTGCAATGCCAGAAGGGTAAATGATGTTTCACAGTTGTATAGAATAAAAGGCTTTAGTTAAAATATTTTCAAGTTGTTTTGTGTATTAGATCAATTGTATAATTTTGGAGCATGGATAGTTGTTATTGAGTGTGACAAAGTGCTTTGAAACCTCAAGTGATGGAATGGCTGAAGAAATGACAGTGCCTTAGCAAAATCTTGTGAAGATAATCTTGTCATATTTCTGAGGTGAGCAGACCTTTAGAAGTGAGCTCGAGTCCTGCTCAAGTAATGCTGTTCACGTGGGCAGTGCTGCTTTTTTACCATGGAAGTATTTTGTGCTGACAAGTGACTTGTGCCACTTGCTGCTGAGCTGTCTGCATGTGGAAGGGTTTTAAGGGCACATGGGAAACCAAGCTGGGTTTCCTGATGCTGAAAAGGCCAGGACAGAATACTCAGAGCTTTTGCTGTGGGAATTGTCAGCTGAGCTTCTCTCACAGAGGACACAGTAATTCAGTGCCTAAATGTCCTCCCTGAGATTCCCAGCTCTGACTTAGATGGAGTGTAAGGTGAGAGGAGGTTTGTTTTCACCACTACCTTTCAATTTCTGTCACCTTTTCTGGAGTTGTGCTGTCTCTAGGAGTCCTGAAGGCAGGGGCAGGAGAACACTGAGTTAATATGATAGTCACAGCTCTCAGGGACCTTGTGAACAGAGTGTTTGTTTGCCAGAATCATAGAAAAGACTGTGGATTTGTAGAAGTTGTTTCATTTCCAAGTTCATTATGGGAAGGAGTTATAAATCTAGTGTTTAGTAGTGTAGCCTGTCTCCCAGAAAAGCATTTAAATTGTTTGACGGGCAATTTTTTATTCTGTAGGTAGGGTGGGGCTGAGAACAGGAGAGGTTGGCTCAGTACTTTTAGCTGAAGTGCAAGTATCATTTTAGGATGAGAAGTGCTTGAAGGATTTAGCAGCAACTTTAAGAAACACTGAAAAAATACTCACATTCAGCCTTAGGCAGAGAGGTGGTGGATTGCCCATCCCTGGAAGTGTTCAAGGCCAGGCTGGATGGGGCTCTGAGCAACCTGGTCCAGTGGAAGGTGTTCCTGCCCATGGCAGGGGGTTGGAACTGGATGAGCTTTATTATAGAAATATAAATGGTTTGGGTTGGAAGGGACCTTAATGTAGTTCTACCTCTTGGTCTTGAGATTTATTAGCTGGATTGTCCATGTATTCCCCAGGAGAGGGGAAGCCAGGGACTGGCAGGGCAGTGACTGGCATAGAGACATTGCACCAAAGTATTACTTTTCCTTTCACAGAGGTCCTGTTTGTTTCTAAATTTATCCTTAAAAAATTATTGAACTTGACATTTAGAGTCAATAAGCACATGATCTGACACTATGGGTGTGGCTCCTGAACAGAGCCAGGTGGAGTCACTTCCCAGCTGGGTAACAGAGCTGTTGGGAGCACACACACTCTTAAATATCAAGAAAGTGCTTGACTGAAATGGCTTCCTGTACTGTTGTGGTGGTTTTTCTGCACAGAGATATGCAACTATGATGCAGAGCAGAGGCACTGATGGGAGACTGGGTAGAACATGCCTGATCTCTCTCTGAGGATATTGTGACACTATCCTAACCATCCTTTTCAAGAGCCTCTGAATGCCTAATTACTTTTTGTAGCTTAGAAATGTGACTTAAAGCAAACAGTTGAAATTCTGTTACAGCAGAAGTAATGCCAATTAGTGTTTGCTTAAGGCAACAGCCAAGGAGGAGGCTGTGTGGGCAGCAGTGGCAGTGCCCAGGAAATGGAACATATTAACACAGTCAAATCAATGCAGTGAGTAACCTGTAGGTGCTTTCTCTTAAGAGCCTGTTCTTGTGTAACTGCTTGGAAGTGAAAGTGCCAGTTTTGGGGGAAGCTGGAAAATGCATGTGGAAGTGCATGACCCCACCAGTATGTGTGAGTGGTGTGATCTCTGCTCAGTGTTGCACAGATCCATTTTCCTGCAGCATTTCTGATTTACGGCTCAGAAAAGTTCAGCCAAGTGTGGCACTGTGGATGAGCAGCCTCTGCACAGAGCCTAGAGCAGTACAGCAGGATGCTCGGTAGATTGTCAAGCCTGCTGTGAAAGTTTAAGAGGGAAAATTAAGCCATCACTGCCTGAATTTGGTGGTTTAGTAGTTCTTACCAGTAGGTGCTCAACTTAGTAAATACATCCATTCACTCATTCAAGTTCAGGCAGAATTAGTTCAGCATCCATATTGCTGTTAATAATGAGATTTGCATGTTTATCTCTGGGATGGTTATTTCCTTATCATGATCTTGGGGATTTATAATGATGCCTAGTACAGGGTTATGCTGTATAGGAAGTTCCTATGAATGAAGTTAGCCTTTCTTGGGGCAGTGCTTGGTGAGGTTTCTGTGGCCTTTGTTGAGCAGAGTTTTAAGAGTCCAGGTGGGAGGAGGTCCCAGGGCTCAGAGGGCCCCTCCCGGCTCAGCCCCCATCAGCCCTGGTGCTGTGGCATTGGCAGGAGCACAGCTCAGTGGAGATGGGTTTTGCCTAATCCTCACTCTAATGCTTGAGCTGCTGGGAGCCTCTGTGGATTTAACGTCTGCCAGCCCCATGTCCTCAGGCTCAACTGTTAATATGAGGGAGCAGCTCAGCTCTGGAAGCTCATCCTGTTGTGTCTGGCCATCCAAACCACCCTGGTGCTGTAATGTCCGAGGTGACCTCCTCCCTTTGTTTTACCCTTCTGCTGCTGCTGCCCACATAATCCTTCTTGTGTCTGCAGAAGAGCTGCTGCTGTCAGCTTCAGAGATGCCCTCACAGTTTACAGAGTGGGGGAGAGGTCACACTCAGCTCCTGCTTACCTGGAAGGCTGTTTGTGACAGCACTCAGTGACTGGCTGTTTGGTTTCGGCTCCAAATCCAGCCACTCTCAGGTGCTTCTCCCACTCTTTTTAGGTTTTATTTTGAAACCAACATTCTAATTACCCACAAGTAAGAGTACTTTCTACTTTCAGGGCTGCAGCTGGGAGGGAGTATCCAAATTGGCAAGAGAACAGAAATTTGAGGAGGAGGTCTAACTCTTCACCTCATTTAGCATTTAAATGATCAGGTTTCAGGTTTGGAGAGTACAACATCCAAGGTTTAACTTGCTCAAGGTTTAACTACTTGGTTTTTCAACCCCCTTCCCAGAGCCAGTTAATATAATACACAGAGGCTGGACACAGACTGAAATGAGTTTAAGTCATTTATTATGGTGACATTTGCAATCTCTTATGAGTTTTCACATTCCCTGCTCTTAGATTTCTAAAGGGTATTTATGGTACAGAGTCACTTAAGTGAGTTACTACCCTCTTATAGCCATTTCTGAGAAAGGTATAAGACTAGAAACAGTCCTAAATAAACAATGTGAATAAAACACCACCCAGATGTCTTCAGGCATCAGGCTCCAAGATCAAATGAACTTAGGAATATTTTAAATTACATTCCTTTTTAGTGTTTGGCTGTTCACCCATGTAACAGTCAGCTGGGAGAAGAAAATAGGAATTTATTTTAGCAATATAGGAAATAAAATGGGTTCACAATTAACAGACTGTTTAGCAGACTAGAATTCACTGTCAATTCTACTGCCTGCACTTAGAGCAGAGCTCAATACATTCTTTAAAGCAACAGTTACTTTGACAATCCTGTTCAGAACTACTGTACTTGCAGTATTTCAGACTAACAACAGATCAAGGACAGATTTTATGTCGGGGGGACTCATCTGCAGCCCTCGTGTGCTATGACTTTGCCTGCACCATTTGGCTGAAGCTGAGCTGTCACAGGCAAATCTGTGGGACCCCGAGTCCCCCCTCCTGCATCCATACCAGATTTCAGCCCAGTCAGCTGTCAGTCACAGATCTACAGTGCCGAAACAGAGCAGGAGATAGGGAAAAGGGAATTCAGGCAATGTTGTGCTAAGTGTACTTTAGTTTATAGCCTAAACACACCCCAGTCTTGTAAGCCATTCTCTTAATTTACAAAGGATTTTCACTACAGTAGCTGTATTATTTGCTATCAGCAGCTTTGAAATTCCATGATAAATCACTGCCCTGAGGATCATAAAACCACCCATGTCTTCCATTGTTTGTCATGTTTGCCATTACATTCAGAAGCGATTTGGAGACAAGTGCAAACAGAAAAAATCTACAAAAAGCAATTGCTGGTGCTGCACAACAGCCCCATGTCTTCAACTTACACCACTTTGTATAAAAATAGAAATGAGTAAGTAGAAAAGCACAAGCACAGGAAAGCTATTTCTTGGTCACTACAGGAGCCAAGACATTCAATCTTAACCAAAATGGTTCATCACCCCTACTTTAAAATCATCTTCAGTTTGTTTCAAGTAACCATCATCATTCCTTCCCCCCCTCATTGTTAACTGCAAGGCCACCACCATGGCTTTGTCCCATTTGGGGATGCAACTTCCAACCCCGTGGTACTTCTTTCCTGCTGAAATAGGTGTAGAGAAGGTACATAAGTAACTGTTACAGAGGAGGGACTTAAACCAAGAAAGATAACAGTCTGCAGAGGAGTAAGTAAGAGTAAGAGTTATCTCAGTGTAAGAAATGCCTTGCAAGTCACAAAAACAGTCTAACCAAGGTGTACCACTAGAAAAGCTTTCTACCAAATCAAAACTATAAATATTTTTTAATACCATTAAACATACTGCTAAAAATCATCACTAAGTGTCAGTGTTCAGGCACAGTGCCTTCATAAATACATTCAGGAGCACTTGTAGGCAAATGTGAATTCCAGAACTTGACGTTTTGCCAGTGTCCAACTTCTGTCTGCATCAATTTCTCCCTTGCCCTAGTGATTTTGGACAGCATTCAAATTCTGAACATAGATCAATCCATTAAACAGTGATTGGAAAAGACAACAGGATATGTACTTCATGTGATTTCTTTTCTATTATTGTCTACACTAACAAAATAGAGTAACTGCAATTCTTTCAAGATCAGAAAAATATTCCAAGCTGTAGTACTGCAGCATTCAGCAGTCTGTAAACACCAGCAGGGTTCATTTCACTCGGGATCTTGTGCAGCTGCTTCTCCTTTCTGTTCACTTGCTGCTTCATCCTCTGATGTCTCTGGAGCTGTGGTTAATGAGCTCTCAGTGCTGTTCACAAGCACCTTGGATTCCTGGTTATCAGCATCAGTTTCTAGTGTTGTTCTTGAAGAAATGTCATGAGGAAGATCAAGAGAAGGTAATGATGGAATTGAAGGCAGGAGGTCATCCATTGTGGGCTGCTTGCCTGATTCTTCAGAATGCACGGTTACACCTTCAGGGTCCAAAGCTGGGGCATTTTCTGGGGAATGGAAATAGTTTGTAAGAAAACAAAACATACCAGGCCAACAGACAGTGCCTCTGGTTACCCTGCATCAAGAAAACTCAGCATGACTGAGACTCCTCATACAGGACGTTAACAGATTCACAACTCTCAAATACCTGGGCTGTTCACTTAGTTCTCCCCAAATCCAGAAAATCTGATATGCACATGAGTTTTTAAAATAACACAAACCATTTGCTCTGCCATGTTCTTACACTTTTTGTTATTTTGTGTTGAAACTTCACAGTCACCCTACTTTTTAGAACAGAAAGGGTGTGTATCACATTAAGGTATTCTTTACTTTTTACAAATAGAAGAGTGTATTGGGTTTGCATGGCCAGGTTTTGGTAGTGGGGACTCCAGGGGTGGCTTCAAGGAGAAGCTGCCAGAAACTTCCCCCATGTCCAATGGAGCCAATGCCAGGGAGCTCCATGGCTCAGCCCATTGGTGTCAGTGGCAGCAATAATGTATTTAAGAAGGAAGGAAAATTGGACTGCAAAACAGCAGCCAGGGGGAGGAATGAGGATATGCAAGAGGAACAACTTGGCCTAGCCCAAGGACAGAAGGAGGGGCAGGAAGCAGCCCAGGGCTCAGAGCAGAGATTCCCCTGTAGCCTGTGGTGCCCATGGTGAGGCAGTTGTGCCCCTGTAGCCCATGGGGGAGCAGCAGACAGCCATCCCTGGAGACAGGGATACCCAAAGGAGGCTGTGACTCATTTGCACTGATTTTAGAAATACCTGCTTTTAAGGTCAGTTTAACCTGCATCCGTCAGCATTTTCATTTAAGTAAGAGACCTGCGTTATATAAACTTAAGGAAAAGCGCACTCGTTTTTTTCCATTTCTAAGTCTGATTTCTCCTACTTTTTCCATGTCATTTCTGCCATTCTTTCTGATTTTTATTAAAACTTGCCTATGTCTAAGAAGTGCAATAATGTTAAGTCAGCATGAGTTGGTGCCATTCCAGAAATAAGGTCAGAGGTCTAAAGGAACTCTTGAGTGTGCTTACCAAAATAAGCAGAGGCTTCACTATTTGACGTTAGTGTTTCAGGGCCCATGGAAGCACCTGCTGCTGGCATGTTGAAGGAGGCAGATGGGGACAGGTTGGATACTTCTGTTAAGCTTGTGAGCTCAGAAACTGAAATTCCAGACATATCTAGAAATCCTGGAGGAGAAAGCAAGTATAAGATACAACACAAAATTCTAGATCCAAAAGAACATGTTAGATCCAGACTGAAGTCAGTGAAGTTGCCTCCCCACTAAATGGAAATAAATTTAACTTACATTGTACCCAAATTCTACAGCTCTGAAATCCAGGGAAGTCAAAACCTTCAGGGAAAGGCACCACCAATGCTCACAGTTCTGAATTTAAATCTCCAGCTTGTTTAAGACCACAGTAGTTTATTTAGATATCCTCTAAAGAATTGGTGAAAAAAAGCACCTAAGAAAACATACCTGGATCCATAACTCTCTGGAGAGGGGGAGGAGAAGAAAGTGAGCTTTCTGGTGAATAACCACTCATTTCTTGCTCTGGGGAATGATCGAAATTCGTAACTGTTTCAGAGCTGTCATTCTGAGAGGGAGGTGCCAATAATGGAGTCTGGAATAAATAAGAAGGAAAAACATCTTTTTACATTGGAAGCATCACCTGAAGCCAATCTCCCTCTGAAAGCATCATGCCTGCCTCCACATACACCAGTTCAGAGAGAACCTGTGATGCTGAAAGTCAAACACCAGTTAGGACATGTTCCAGTTCAGCCCTTTAAAGGCCAGTCTGTGCTTAGAATTTGGTTCTTGGAGGTGTATCTATCCCCTAGTGAGGTCAGTGTTCTTTTAACATGATCCTCATTGACTGGCACAGCTGTAAGATACAAGTCTTGAAAATAGGAATAAAATATATGGTAAAAACTTGTATCAGTCAACACTGGTGATCTGACACTGGCTTAGCAGCAGCAGCAGCTCTTATTTTCCCTTCACCAAACTCCATTTCATTCAAGCAAAATTGAATGCTGTATTCAAATATGCTGTATTATTCAGTGTCCCAAAACGCAAAAAAAAATTTTGAAACTCCAGAGAACATAGCTGAGATTGGAATTCAGTTCTTTCCTACCTCTGTGTAACCATTAGTGGATGGTATAGGAGTTCCAGCTTCCGGTGAGGGTGAAGGTGATTTGCTTTCTGGCTTTTTCTTTGATGTCATGGACTGTGTTGGAATTCTATGCAAATAGCCATATCCAATACCACATCCTAAACTGTACAAGAGAAGTAAATCAAGACCAAAAAAAAAGTCTTCTTAACAAACCTAGTACTTTAAATTTTGGCTCTTAAACAAGAAGAGTTTGTGTCTTTTATCTATAGCAGGAAATACCTACCAGCAAGAATTTCCACTTACAGTACTCCAAGAACACTCTGCAATCACCTTTTAGACATACACAGCTTAGCTTTCAGTGAATTATTTTATATCTTTACAAAATATTTAATCTGCCCTGATGTGGGTTGTTATTGCTTTACCTGAATATTTTGACTATAAGAATGCAGATGGTTAAACTGCTAATGGGGAACTCAACACAGAGGTTTTGCCATTTGATTCAACTAAGTCAGGATTAGATCCAGAACATGCCCAATTCCTAGTTCTAAGCTGATTTTTTTAATGGAAGGATTAACAGTTTTGTGTGACAAGTGTGAGGAAACAAGGCTTAACTTGGAAACAGCAATAATTGATAGGAGTATTTTTAGTACCAGGAGCTTATTTACAGCAAGTGTATAACCTGTCATCAACAGAGATCAGTACCTTCCTTCTCCACCCCAAGCTCCATTGGGGGTCACAACCACCTCTCGGATGGAATCTGCTTCAGTGTTATAAACCATCAGCCTCAGTGGCTTCCCCTCATGGGATTCAATCAGGGAAAAGAAATCCTCTGACTAAGAAAAAAAAAATAAAGTAGTAATTAATAAACCCAAATGTGCAAGTCAACATATTACATATTTACTCAATGTGAGAGTAAACCAGAGACAGAAAAATCACCAATGTAGTTTGACCTTTAGTGGCAACTTCTTTTTATTGTCACACTAAAAAGAAAGATCATGTTTACCTTAATAATAAAGTTTCTCTCACTAACATCAACCTTCCAAAATCCCCCAGCACCATTCCCGTACATTTGATTAGATTTATGAAAAATCCAAATCCTACAACATACACTTGGCAGGCACAAAGACAATCCATCCCTACTGGAAGGAACATGTACCCTACCTCCTGAAGAATCTGATCAGATCCAACAACGTAGTCTGTGTATGGCTGGAGACCAGCCAGAGCTGCAGGAGACGAAGGCTCAACATCCTGTGAAAGAATGACACCAGTCATCTGCACCCACAGCAGGATAAACTACCACGATCCAAAAGAAAAGCTAACTCCAAGAACAAAGAAGGAATGAACATTTTGTTAATGGGATAAAAAAGAAGTCCTTGAATAGTCTACATCTGTAAAACATGTTAAAGTAAGAAAGATGAAGATGCTACCAATTTAAAATAAGATACTCTGAAGATGTTAAGAAATTACTTTTACTTAAACAACCAGAAACATAAATATTCTTTCCTATTCAGTTCTATTCTTTCAGCTCTTCCTCTTAATTTTAAAATAAATTTGTGGTGCTTTTTGTAACATTAATATTAACTCAGTGAAGTTTAGCCAATACAGACACACCAATCAGGCCAGAATCTTTTTGCTTTTACCATTGATTCTTCAATATAAAATAAAAAAACCCCCTTCCCACCTACACTGTTTGGTCCAGTTAGGATGGAGTTATTTTAGTCACTGTCACTGAGAACACTGACACCACCCACTCCTTGTCCCTACTCAAATAGCTCAGACAAACCTTCAAGACTGTGTTCCCTTCCTCTGTGTGACTGCAGCACTTTACATAACAGTTACTGCTAAACATCACACTGTAAAATGAGGTTACATGAACATAAACGAGCCACCAAAGAATTCCTCCTCACCAGGACATGCCAGACATGTTCATTGGCTCCCTGGAAGCTGCAGAACCTCACACTGGCTCCAAGGAGGCCTTGTCCTCCCCACATGTTGCTGGGGATCACCTCCACCTCTCGTATTTTCATTGTTTTGATGTTATACACCTCCAGCTTCACTGCTTTCTCAGCATTTGCCTTTAGCAGGTCTTTCAACATATTGTTTTCCTTGTTCTGTAGAGCAGAGAGACAGGATTAGCATTCTTTCCAATTGCATCTCTAACATACGTTACATCTGTGGCAGAATTTGAATACAAAGAACCAAAACCATCCAAGTTTAGGCTTTGTGGTTTGCAAACAGTCCCTGCAGTTCAATTTTCTTTTACTAGAAAGCAGTCAGTACTGTCAACAGACATCCCTTTACATAAATACTTCCTATTATTCCATTTCACCACTGGCATTCCTGTCCTTCACAACTGCTATTTAATAATACCAGCAGTATTAGATGCCAACAGTGTAGTCTAACAAAAAGCAACAACATTTCACTTCATGCCTCTGAGCCCCATCCCTCTTCAACAGCCCTTCAAAGTCACTGCAAACTGACTGTGAAAGAACGTCAGCATTTGTCATGTTAGAAGATTAAATGATCTTCCCCCAAAATCTACGCTTATAATGATCACTTCCAAAAAAGACATCTCCACTCATAAACCCAAGACAAACTTAATGAATTCAGCTTGTATGTAGTTAGGGTGGAGCATACAGGCAAAGCTCTGAGCCTTTTAAATAAACAAACAAAACCCCAATCAAAATCCCAAAAAACCCCATCAACCCAAAACTCAACTCTTCTCTCATCTCTCAACACACAGGAACTGTGTTCTTGATCTCAAAAGTGTAAGTAGGCAGGCTATGATTCTTTTTCATGTTTTATCAAATGTTGAAACAAGTTTGTTTAAACAAATGTTGAGCTCTAACTATTGACTCACCACTTCAGTATTCACTTTGTGGTAGAAAATACGTACGAATGAGTAATAACAGAAACACTGTGTTCACCTGTTAAGAAGTTAAGGTGAGTAAAGGCATAAACAAAACCCTTTCCTCAAACTTGAATCTAGTCAAAGAGACTTTGAACACCTGCAAGTTTTACTTTAATGTCCAATGTGAAAAGTTTCTCTGCTTGTGACAGTTTTGGGTTTTAACTTTCATCATCACTACAATGCCCACATTTCATGTAGGGTAGAAAAAAACAACACTGAAATAATTTGAGACTTACAAGCCTCGTGTGTCCTATGGCAATGATGAAATCAAAGAAGGGCTCCAGTCCTCCTTGTTGGGCTGGGGAGTTTTCTTGAACCTGCAGAACACACATTTTATTATTCTGCATTGATCTGCAGTTACATAAGCGAAAGTGTTAATCTTTACACTTGATTCAATATTTACTTTTGAGTTGAGCCAGAGATAAAGCACCAAATGACCGCCCTCAAGAAGCACTCCTCAATTAGGATCTTACTTTTATAAAACTATGAACAGAAGTCAAAATCAAGCTATAAAAAACAGGTTTTGAACCCCATATAAGACACAAATACTGTGATTCAGAGTGCACAGCCTGGAATTATTAAATACTGAATACTTTGGAGAAAGGCTTGGTTTTCAAAGTGCTGCTTCAGGATTTTCTTCCATGCTTGTAATAACCTGAGCACAGTGAGAGTCCCCACTTGCATCAGAACCATTTTTCCAGAACACAACTGACAGCTGTGTTCCCACAATTTCCAGCCCCTTGGAACAGGAATATTTTCACAAGTACACTACAAACGCACACCTGCCCACAAGTTCTGGTCAAGAAAACTGCCACCACTTACAAAAGATTCCTAAGAACTGAGACATCTCAATTTCATTATAACCAAGTTGTCTTAGAACAGATGTCATAAACATCAAGAATATTCATTAAAATGCACTCATACCAGGAAAAACCCCACTAAAAGATACACGGAACTTGATCTATTCCATGAGAGTCCACCCACTTCAAGGTACACTACACAAAGCAAGATGATGTTAAGGAATCACTGCAAGCCTACTGACAGTTTGTTCTTTACTTTTTGTTAACTCAGCAGCCTTTAACCTCAGATATATTTGACTCCTGAGGGCCACCTCACAATTTAAGAACAAAATTACAACCCAGGCATCATCTAAACTGGGAAGCTCATTGCTAGGAAAGTTAAAACTGCTACATCTTGTATTTGGTGTGGTGTTAGCAAAATGCTAGATATATATTTTTACTTTTTTTTACTATGGGCTTTTGCTGGCAGAACTGTCTACAAAAGTTATAAAACATATATCATAGAACAGTTACTTCAGCAAAAGCTTTTAAAGCAAAAATAAGAATAAAAATAACGTTTTATTATTAAACAGTCAAGACTGAGCGCTGTAACCACAACTAGAGTAGGAAGTATTAACTTTCATCACAACCCTGAACTGCATCAAGAGCAAAGAGGTAGCTTTATAGTGATGCTGAGGAACACCAAATGCAGATGAACCAGAAAGCAGCACGTGGCAGAAATGCTCCCATTCTTATTCCAGGGAGGGAAAATACCACTAAAAGAAAAGATAACTCATGCAACAGCTGTTATCAGCAACACCTTTGCTCATCTTTAAACTTCCAGATGTGCATTTACACCACTGCATGTGCAGACAATCTGCCAGAGAAGTTTCAACGAACTTGCAACTACTTCCCGCGCCTGGGAGAGGCAGGCACGGAGGAAAACATCGCTGGAGTGGGAATTAATCCCCTAACAAGATGCTCTGAAGATCCGCAGAGAAGGGAGTGGGGAAAAGAGGGAGGGGAGCAGGGAGGGAAGAAGGGGAATAGGGAGAGAGAAGAACGGGGAGAGAAGGAGAGGAGCAGAGAGAAACAGGGAGAGAGGAAAACAGGGGGAGGAGGAGCAGGGAGAAAAGGAGAGGAGCAGGGAGGGAAGGAGGGCTGTTCTACTCCTAAACTACATCAAGTTCCCCGAGGGCAGCCCCACAGGCTCCCCGGGGCTGTTCGGCCCCGAGCCCCCTGACGCCGCCGGGACGGGCATTCGGTGGTACCGGGAGCGGCGCGGCCGCCCCGCCCCTGCCGGCGTGGCAGCTCCGGGAAGGAGCCAACAGGTGGGAGCCAGGGCGGCCCAGCCACCACGGGCGGGATGCGGGAGCGGGACCCCGCCGGAGCCGCCTCAGCGCCCGCCGCCCCTCGCGGCCCTCCCAATCTCCCTCCCTCCCTCTCCCCGCGAGCCCGGCGGCGGC
>VZRL01004629.1:310334-357897 GCA_013397895.1 Origma solitaria | reverse complement strand
GGCCTGACCTGGGGGCGGGGCCAGAGCCGCGGGGCGGGGCCAGCGCTGAATTCCCGGAGTGAGGAATTCGCTGAATCGCGGAATTTTTTAGGTTGGAAAAGAGCTCCGAGATCGCTGAATCCAACCCATCAATGAACAGCAGCATGGCGACAGACCGTGGCACCGAGTGCCACATCAGTCTGCCCTTAAACACCTCCGGGGGTGGCGACTCCACCATCTCCCCGGGCAGCCCATTCCAATGGCTGATCACCCTTTCTGGGATAAAATTCCTCCTGATGTCCGACCTAAACCTCCCCTGGCACGGCTTAAGACTATGGAAAAAAGAACCCAAACAGCTCACTACTGTTCACATTCTCACAGCCTTTAAAAATCATTCCCCTGTTGGTGTAATCCAGAAAGAGATTATTGCTAATTTTTACCAATAATGTGAATTGTGCACGCAGAATTGTGCTCCAGAGTGGTGTTTTTACCAGCTGAGACAACTTTTAGCATTCAGAGCTGGAAAAGCAAATCAGTGGTCCAATGTTGCTGTTTTCCAAGGTGTAGGTGGTCACTAAGAGGTTGTGGTATTTCCACCCTCTGAAATGTCATGTCTGCTCCACTGTGTTCTGCTTAGGATGAATCTTTCTGCTTCTGCCTTTAACTCATGAATGTTTTGAAAGATTTCAAAGGAGCAGAATTAATTTGAAGTGTTATTGTAATAATATAGTTAAAGTGCTAGTTACATTTTCTGCATGAGCATTTTAATTTCAGTATAAAAGTATTGATTTCACTAAAACTCCATGCTAGTATTGTTCTAACCTCGAAGATCTCATTTTTCCAAAGGATCCATCGACATAATTTCTGTGGTTGAAGTGTGATGCATAAAAACAGAAGAGAAAAGAAATCTGCTTTCTCCATCCTCTGCCTTTGCTTCCAAGTGAAATTCTTACATTCCCTGTCACTTCAGTAGCTATTTAGGCTTAAAAATCCACACACATTGGTTCATATTTGTCCAAAGAAAGCACAGGATATTCTCGGCAGTCTTTTTAAGTAACTTTTCCCTGGAGTTGTCTCTAAGCTGTGACTGCAGGTCTGTGCAGATCACGTTCATTGAGCAGATGGGAAGTGCGTGTAAGTATTCCAAAAAAAAAAAAAAAAATTATGCAAAACGTTTATCTGTGCGGTTTTTTTTGCTGTGTATATTTGGGAACCTTATCTCATAGCTGTATTTTTTATTAAATTGCTTTACTCCAGAGTGTCTTTTGTAACAGGTGAGCCAATGAGCAACTGCAGTGTTGTGTAATTGTATTTCTACAAATAATAGAAACGACAAACCTTTCTTCAGACATGCCAAAAGTAGATGCCAGAGAAGAGAGTCTGATGCCAGTACTAAATTAATACTCAGGAAAGTAACAGAAATGACAATAAATAATAATTTTAGTAGGTACCTGAGTATTACAGCCTTGGGAAGAGCCAATGGGGCTCTGATAAAAGGATATCCTGTCTCGTACATCAAATGCACAGAAAGGAGTGATCTGGTTGCTTGGATTTCAAAAACTCCCTCATCAAAGCTTTATCAAGTTTTTTTTGAGGAAACTAAACAGCAGTAAAAAAAAAAAAAAGACATGAAAAGCAGTAAGATGTAATTATTTCAACGAGTAGCTAAAATACAAGAAATAGACAATGGGAGTGAATGATCCCTGACTGGAAAGATCATTCAGAGAGTTATCAAAAATACCAAACATTGGTTTTCCTCGTAATCTAAAAGTCTGGAAAGAGAGAGATGAAGTGAGATGACACAAGGTGCAAAAATATAGATAAGGTGGTCTTTTTTTTTTTAACCTGTGTTTTACATTTTGCTTGTCACAAATTTCAAGAGTTTGAAACTTGATGATCCATTAGTCACGGTTTCATCCAACTCTGCAGGTTAAATTAGGAGTTGTAGAACAAAAGAAACCTAGGGGTGACTTGGTAAATGTAGGCATGTTTTAAGTGATATTGTGTCTAATTTACTAACTAAACAAGTACCAAAAATAGTGCCACTGTCAATAAATTACTGAAGAAAAGTCTGATCTGCCCCAGGCCACTCTTTTGCAGCGGTTTTGTTTGTTTAGAAAAATACTTTAGCTCATGTTTATTCAGCACTTGAGCAGCACTTCCATATTAAATTTGTCAGCTCACCCAGAGCCCAGAGACTCCAATAAATTATTAAAGAGCAGCACTGCATAGCAGGATTTGTAGTGACACATTGTGAGTTCTCACGGAGAGAAATTAGGCTTTTTTTTCCTGTAGCTCCCTTGAGGATGATTCTGTGCCACACTAAACATTTACTTTAAATGGTTGCATGGGTGTGTTTCAGACCCTAGAAAAGAAGGTTATTTCTTCTATTAGCAGTGATAAATTTTAGGAAAACAAAGATTTGTCAGTGGAGAATTATATATATGATATGTGTATAAATATATACCTGATATATTCAAAGTGCCTTTCTGCAAAAATAATTACTTTTTTTTAAGATATACTTTCTAAAGGAGAAAACTTACTTTCCAATTTGGCAAATGTTAAACACTTCTCTTTTCAGTAGCACAGTCTGAGAAGTCCTGCATGTGTTTCAAGGATTAGAAGGTTTTTTTTTTACTTCGTGTTGTAGCTGTTACATCACTTTTCAAAACTTTACACATCTAGCACGTTTTTGGTTTAGTATTTAGAATCTGAATATTTTAGTTTTTAGATTGTGAGGCTGATTTAGAGCTGGAAAATCAAAGAAACAGGAAGAATGCAGGGACTAATTAATTGACAGAAGACTGAAAATGTCTCCTGGATCTTGAGAGGGAGTGTATCAATGGTATTTCATCCATAACAAGGCAGAAGGCCTCCCTATTTAAAAAGTAAAATGAGATCATTAGACTTTTAGCCAAATATGAATAAGTGCAAATATGCAAAAACTAATGTATACTCTACCTAAGATTGTAATTATCTGCATTACATTTCCTGTTTACTATAAAATCTGGGATAATTCATTTGGTTTGGTTTCGTTTGGTTTTTTTGGTGAATATTTCTGTATTATTCCAAAATTTTTTCAGATGAGGAAAAATGTTTATTTGTTTCTACAGAGGGAAAATAAAACAATGTTTGGAGTTAACATTGTTTCATCATATCTTCTTAATTTTGGTTGTAACTTCGGAATTACTTTGACGTAATTATACGCCTGAGGCGAGGAGGCTGGAATTAAAGAGCTTTCTGAACAGGTCTTACTGACTGTTCTGCCAAGAGGCAAATCCTGACCCAGTGACAAAAAGGAACAAGGAGTTTAAGAAGGTTTTCCAACCTCTTCTTCCTGTGATTATTCTTTCCTTAGTAGTTGTGTTGTACAGGAAACGAACTGCATTTAGAAGTTTAAGTTTCTGCATTTAAGCGAGTTTCTGAAAAAGGACAAATTAGACTTTTTGGTCCCATGTGACACTAAATTAATGTCATCAAAACTGGCAAATCTGTAAATAGTGGGTTACCACTGTTTTTGTCAAATTTCTTAGCAAATACTCTTTGAAATCTCACTTTTAAAAATTTTATTCTGTTAATTGCATATTAGACAGTGAAAATAGGATTGTATTATTGGTAATAAATAGCTAGGATTAATATTTTAGACATTCTCCAAAATAGTTTGTCCAAAGGGGATTTTCCTTTTATAATAAAATCAGTCCATTATAAAAACCAGCAAATTGGTAATGCAAGGTTAAATCCATAACAACTGGCAGGTCATCAGAAATATATTGTTTTTGCTAAAAGGCTTTAAGTCACTACAAATACTGTAGTGTTATGGCATTTCCACACGATATCTGCATCAGGTCTTTGCTTTTGCAGATACCGAATTTTGAAAGAAATGCCATTTATCATTCCTGGCAACGGAACTAAAACAATGTAATACAGAACTGGCAGATTCTGCAGAGAACTGTACACTTGAAATGCTTATTTTTCAAAGCTCTTTGTGTGCTTAGCAATTACAGCTTGCCTGCAATACCAGACTTTTCCAAAGGTTGCTATGTAAATGTGAAATGTGTGCTGACTGCTCTACATTTAGATATGTAGATAGAGTATGAAAAGCTGCAGCTGAGTTAGTTGTAGCTTCCTTTTTTCAGTCAGTGGAGAAAAACAGGCTGTAGCTGTTATTAAAGATTTCTCAAGCCTGTTGTAGAAGTAATTTTTCAGTGTGGCAGAAGGACTGTGTAGTGTGAATAAAGATCTTTGGCCTCTTTCAGAACTGTTTTACTGTAGAACTCATCAGGAATTAAGGAATAAAGGAATAACCATTCAAAATCCCAAAGGAGTGAATGTTTTCAAATATTGACTGTGCTTCAGAAGTAAGCTTGCAATACAGGGGAAATTCTATGAATGAGTTTAATTAGTTAAGGATGATGAAAAATAAGAATAGAATATTATTTCTTCCCTCATTATCAATGCAAAATATTTGTGCAGTAATATACCTATAATAAATTTCAGTACTATCAAAGAAGTTGACCCTAGTCAATGTTTTGGTCAAAATACTTGGGAGTAAGAACTAAACATTACTGAAGATAATAATGTTTATAGAAAATCATTATTCAAAATTAAAAGGAAGAGCTTCTTGTATATCAAACCTGTTCAAACTGCATTTTATTAAGGAGATTCATTTTATGTTCAACTTGTGCAGATGATGTGCAGGACCTTTATTGTGTGAACAATTGAATTTAGTCCTGAACAATTACATATCCAACAGGGTTATCCACTTCATTGGCAGATGTTAATAAATCTGTCAAGATCCTCAGTCATATTTGTTTATATCTCTTGGAAGGCACACACAAGATGCTCATGAATGGGAATTCTCGAAGTCATTGTCTCCCTAACAGTGATTAGACAACATTTTCATATATGCATCATCCATAAAAAATTTAAAGGATCATCACCTCATTAACAGTATCACATCTTGAGAACTTGTAAATATTTGAATCTTTTAACCTTGAAGAAGCATAAAGAAAGATATCTCTACATTAAGAGGCAAAGGTTCAGCTGTGTCCAGTTTTGTGGTTTTGTTGTACCAGAGTGTTTCAAGCTCCCTCTTGTATTCACAAAAGAGAATTTCTAGTTCATATAAATAAGATATTGATGTTCACTGGTAAAGGAAGTTGTGGTACTTCCAAATCTCTAGAATTCAGCTATATGCAGTGCAGTTGTACAGAGCATGAGTTTAACAGTCTCATTTTTCTTATTACTAAGACTTGCAGAGACTACACAACTTATTCTTTTTTCTCCATTACTGTCTCACTGTTCCAGTGCTATCAGAGCTGCTCAGGTTGGTAGGCAAAGGCATTTCCTGAACAAACAGAGCTCTTGGAAATGATCCAGCATTTAAACTGCACTGCTGGACGCAGGAGCAGCTCAGCTGGGTTGGTAGCACAAATGAAAGTGCTCTGAAAAACTCAGAAATTGTTGTGATTCTTATTTCATTTTCTTGCACTCTTCATCGTTGCCGCAGGTTTTTTGAAATGCAGGAGAGGACACAAACATGGCCCTTTGAGGTAGCCAGGACTTCCCAGCAGAATTTCTTCCCAGCAGAATTTGGCAGCACTGATTAATGTCCACCACCATCAGCACCAGGACTATGTACAAGCTACTGAAAGCTGTAAATATGCATTAACCTCTACTCCGACTGATAGTAAAGAAAGTATTTTTTAGAAATGGTTCTTTTGGTGTCATGGCCTCAAAAATACAGAAAAGGAAATATTGCCTAATTTTTCAAAACCATGGGATTACCATGGGGGAATTATTAAATCATATTTCTGACAATGAAATGGAATAGGAGCCAAAAAGGAACACGAACATAGAAAGGAAATCCAGCCATGTTAGCAATTTTTGTACTTATTTATCCATTAAATGAAAGGTATTGTATTGAAAAATATTTTAAAATTCATATGTAATACAGTAAATCATCAGAAGAGAGCATCATATTACAAATATAAAAATCAGGTCGCACTCAGCAAAAAGGAATATTGCTCAGGTATAGGTTTTTACTTGCAGTAAAAGCCAGTTCTTAAAGCCCATAAAGTATTGGTTTGGAAAAACTCCCATTTACATTTGTGAATGTTTGATTCTCAGGGCCATTAACTGGCAGAAAATTGCATTGAATTAAGTATGAATTCCATCTACACTTTTACTGAGAATTAATGATATGCAACATATCACCGGCTTTAATGTCTTGCAGCTCATTTAAATAGAACAGCCATTAACATTTTGCAGGATTGCTCTGATTTTCAAAGAGAGGCCATCTCCTTGTTATTTGTACTTGACTTCCTCCATGTTTCCTCTACTTGTTTATTCATGATAGAAATTATGTTAGGCCTGTCACTTCAGATAATGAATGATGCACAAGAAAAATCAGTAAAGAATACCCTTGGCTGATTATTCATAATTACTCAGATACTGCAATAGTTGTGCTAATGGGGAAATCTATCTTTGATTTAATTATAAAACTAGATTGAAATTGTTTTGGAAAAGAAATTGATCTGCTCTGTTTCTGTCTTTTATGATAGAACTCAGCAGAGAGAAAATAAGAGCCTCTTGATACTTATTACAATTGTTATCTAAATACTTCATTTTTAATTAGTTCTTATTTTCTCAGACAATAATGAAGTTGGCTTATTTTAATTTGGGTGATTGGTTGTCAAGATGCAATAACTGTTTCACCAGTCTACACACCACACACTGTTTTTATATAAAAGCACTAAGCAGGAAATTGCTCCATGAGATAGGTTGGCATCACTAAATTCTTTTTCCAGAGAAAGTCATAGAACAGGACTAAAGAAATGAAATTATGAAAATGAGAGATCTGTATCCGCTAAATACTGTCTCTGTAGGACAGAAAAAAATCTTCACTCAATACACACATCTGAAAATAGAAGAAATGTTTGGGGTTTGTGGGTAATTGTCATCAAAGTGGTGGCATTGATCCATCCATCCATTACAGTGTGACACCTAATGATGGATTTGGAACTCTCTCTTCCTAAAAAGGGGAAATGCCCTACATGCTTTTTGGGATGACAATATTAGTTATTTTATTATTGATTCTAATAGTATTTAAACTAACCAAATTTGGAATATTGTTTAATGCCAATTCATGTGTAGGGCTTTTTATTTGTGCATCTCCTTTTATTTCCACAAGTTTTTGTCTTCTAGATGAGGAGAGATCTCATGCTCAGGAAACAGAAAAACGGACAGGCAATAAACCTTTACCAGAACATTGTAGAAAAATCACAGCTATATAACGTTAAATAAGCTTGAAGATTGTGATTTTAGTCAGATTTCCACTCCAGGTTTTTAAAAACTAACTCATGAAAATGTGAAAACTCTGTTTTCTTAATTTCACTCACAAAATTTCCCCTTTTTGAGTAAAATCCAGGCTTTCACAGGAGTTTCTGTAGTGTGACAGAGAATTAATAGATCGGACAGTTTTGGAAGAGCTTTCTACTTCTAGAAGCTGGACATGTCAGCAGAATCTGAATTCCTTTTGGCTCTGTGGCTCTGCCGTTATTTCTTTTAAAAACCTTGCCCTTTCCCGAGAGGTAAGCAATATTGCTGTATCTGATCAATTACAGACAGAACAAAACAAGATCTGCATGACTTAAGTCAATATTTAAATTTTTCCAGATCTGAAATCAACTAAAAAAAATTACATAAATTCTTTGAAATGTTGAAGACAAACTAAATTTTGGAATCTGGCTATAACTCCTTCAAAGGACTCTAATGCTGGTAAGGCTTGCAAGGAAATGTTTGTGGATTTGGGATTTTCAGAGCAAACCTCTGTGCCCAGTTTGTAACCCAGATTGTTTGTAACTGGAATCTGTTCACATCTTTAGTGATTTCCCCATGTTTGCTCAGGGTGGGTCACTGCAGACGGAAGTGTTAGGGATGTGTGAGAGTGTTTGGCACAGATCTTTCATCCTGCACAGGACTGTGCCTGCAGCACTGGATGAAAAGCACAGGAAAATGGTCACAATTTCGAGGTGCAATTTTTTTACCTCTGAACATTGGTGTCCAGCTACAAATTCAAGCCCCTCAAGAACTTGCTGTGCTGAAACTGTTGGAAAATATACCAGTTTAAAAATTTTGTATAACTTTTAACTTTTTATTTTTGTCTCTCCAGTTAGGCTTGACTTGACTTTGCTTTGGGGAAGGGAATTTTCTTTAGTTTATTTAGGAGATAAAGCATCACTCTAAGGAGATGGGCTCAGCATAGGGACAGACTGGGAATAGCCCAAAGATACCCAGAAAGACAAAGGCCATCAATGGAACATTGACAGAGCATCGGTGGCCATCTCCAAACATCCACCCCAGAGCACCTCTGACAGAGCTGAAGTCCTGAAAGGACTGATAAGAAAATTGAAAAATGAAGATCTAATTTACATTGGAGGCGAGGAGAGCCAGATCCAATAGAAAACTAAATATTGAGGGTTCCTCAACTCTGGACCAATGAACTTTGAAACAATGCATCTCTATGGGGTTTGACTGTATAAAATTTGAACGAAAATCCTGTAAAACTCGTGCATCATGGAATGATTCTCTCTGCACAGCCGGGCTGTGTGTGGATGAGATGATTTCTGTGGTACATCTTGGCCAGATAATAAAGTAATGCCTTGACTCTCTAACATTAAAAATGTTGTTGAAGGGTTTTGTGTTTTTCCCGCAGTTTTGGTGACAAAATGGGAAGGTCTTGCTCCTCCTCCAGCCTTAGTTCTTGCCACACGGTCTCAGCTCCCTCTTTAATTCTGTGCCTGATTCAGCTTCCTAAAACAACAGCAAAAACAGGAACACATTTTCCTTGTTTTAGTGAATCAAATCATTTCACCCTGCGAGAGGAAAGGTTCCAGGGCTCAAGGCAATGAGGAATCTGTCACCAGGAATAGAATGATAACAAGTCACTTCTTTTTGCAGCAACAAGCTGTCAGAGCTGGGCCATGCCTGTAACATTAGCCTTGGCACAGCTGATCGTCACTCCGAGCTGGGTGAGCACCTGGAACGAAGAGCCACGAGTCAGTGCCCTAATGCTCCTCCGATAAATTATCCTCCCCAGCTGCTCCCAGGGATTGTTCCTCCCAGAGAGCGGTTTTTAAGGGGAATGCAGTTCTTTATCAGCAATGCTCTTTTTTTTCTTTTTTGCTTTTTCTTTTTTTTTAATTTTTTTTTCTTCTTCTTCAGTGCGGGTGTCTCTTTGTGAATGGTGCTGAACAGCTCGGTTAACACCTGGCACGACCCATAAAATCTCTCGCTCGACAAAGGAAGCTTTGTGCATTTAGCAAAGCTCAGGGGCTTGCCGCGATTTCAGGGTGAGAGTGGGAGCATCAGCTTGGAGGTTTAAGGGAGAAGTTTGGAGAAATGCAGGCATCTGTGTCCCGGGGAGAGATTTGAGTTGGCGGCTTTCCAGCAACACATGCCATTGACAGAGTTTAAATTTATTTAATGCCTGACAGAAGTACTTCATTAATTGCAGAAGCACTCCTTGTCTAAGCATGTAATCAGAAACAAGGTACTTAAGCTGTCATGATTCAATGCAAGAGTTGTGGTACTTGGGGAAAAGTAAACAAACTCATTTTCCTCCGAGGCTGACTTCTTCCTTGGCAGAGTTTATGTGCTTGGTGCCTGATTTGTCTCTTTTTTAAGTGGTTGATTTTACATTAATCTGTGCATCAGAACTGGCAAGCACATGATCTGTAAAACTGTAAGAACTGTGAAGCTATAAATGGGATATGAAGGATGGCATATGTATGAGAAAAGCTGTACATTCATCAATATATTATAAAAAATTCAACATCTATTTGAAGAAAACCATGCACTTATTGTTTATAAATTTATTTACAGATGTATGCTTACTGTAAATATTTAAAAATTCTCTTTTTCTACAAAGACTTTTCTATTTTATTTTATGGTGCTTTCTGTAGGTAAATATGGAAACTTCATGCTAAGATTGGTCAGCCTCTGCTTTTTCCAAAATGGCACATGGACAATCTAATCAACCTCTGGGACAATTTGGCAAAGCTGGAAAGGACAGAGAGCTATGAACAGTATGATTCAGATTTGTCCAGATCCTCTGGGGCTTTGGCTCTTCATGTGGCATGGGACCACAACTCTTCTGACAGACTGTTTATAACTTATAGGAGTGATTTTTCTGCTCTGGTGAGCTTAACTACTCCTCCCATCGTTTGGGATAAAACTACATTCCCGAGCTTTGTCTCTCTCCAGTCCAAGACTAGTACATGTAGGGCTGTCTCTAAGGAAGGTTCGCTGCTATCCTGAGGTTTTCTTGTGTATTTTCATTTAACTGTGGAGTACAGAACTCTTTTGTGGGGTCCTTTTTCAGTGCCTGAACCAAGTTCTTAGACTTTGGAAAGGACTAATTTGATTCAGCACTTTCAAGGAGTTACCCTCTTACTCTCCAGGGAGAGAACAATGTGCCACCGTGTCCTCAACTCCTTTAAAGCTCACAATGTTCTCCTTGCTTCAGTCACTGTGAGCCATTCAAGAACAGCATGAACCTTTCTTTCAGAAGCTGGCAGTACCGGCAGTATCCTGTGCTTTGTGCTTGAGGCCCTTGGCGTGGCCCTTAGCGCCAAAACAAATTTTGAGTTCTTGAGTTCCAGGTGTCAAAGCCATCTTCTCTTTCCATTCCCACCTTTCTGCACCAGCACGTTTTCAGGGAAAAGCTGTCAGCTCTGTTTCCACAGACCTGTAAGTGTTCAGCATCCTACCCTGAAGTTGCACAATTCAGTTCTCCTGCACTCCTTTGCCTTGGATTTCTCAGGGTGGGAAGGAGATTCCAATCAGGACCTGCCACTGCTGCAGGTGAACATCTTACCCAAAAATACCAAAACCCATCCAAAAATATTTGAAGGGCAGAATTCCTAATAGTTATATGCTACTATTAAAGAATAGAGGAGGCTGGGAAACCACTGAGGATTTGAGGAACTCAGTAATTCAAAAACTGTTGTTAAATTTTGCCATTGGAAATCCTCATTAGGACACTGGTTTGCTGACTTCTGGTCTCAGTCATGTTCAGTTCTGCTGTTTACCATGGGTCAGAACCATGACCAGTAGAGAGCTCTGATGTTCAACTGCTTTGCAGCATCCAAACTTTTTAAAAAGGTGATATTTCTCATCACACACTTGAGGGCAAAAAGATTAATTGCATCGCTTTGCATCAGCAGCAGGCTTACAAAGGAGGCATCTGAGCAGGGTTTCAGCTGATGAAAAAGACCATTCTGAGCCTATTAGTAACCAAATGGGTGGCACACATTATTTGTTCCTGTGTCCAGCCAGAAAGACACTTCTCACATCCATGTGGTTAAACTCTTTCCTCTCTAAACCAGGGTGTGTGCAACCCAGTTCCCCATTGGTATCATTCCTGGCCCACATTATACATTGAAATATGATCAAGTATTGTCTGGGACTGTGGTGGCTGACATGGGGCAAAACCACACCAGGAATTGTGCAAACAGTTTCACAATGTAGGCAGCAGGAAGAAATGCCAAGCCCTTGGCTCTGGTGCAGTTTAGTTCTTGGTGTGGAAGGAGTTCTGTGTCTGAAGATATGTGTGGAAAAGTTCCCTTTGAGCCAACTAAACCTCTGGATTAAACCTTTGCCTTGGGATTGGTGATGCTCAAGATGCAGAGCACAGAGCTGGTCACTGTACCAGCTCTCCTGAGCACTTCTTCAGTTGATCAGCATGAATATTCCTCTTCTGGAGAAAGCCCTGGGGTTTTATTTATCCGTGGCAAACGTGGAGAAAGGATGTATCAGAATGCCTTTCACATTGTCTTTGCTATTCTAGTTAATAGTCATGCTTGCCTCTTTGGCTGGTTGGAAGGTTCATCCCACTGATCTGAAAGCTCAGAGTTTGTCATGCTTGGGAATATCCCAAAGCCCTGCAGGGAGAAGATCCATCAACCCTGCCTAGTAACAGGTGACACCACTGCTGTGGTATCAATGGATAAGATCCTGCAAGATTCCCATCTTCTTTGCCAGCAAGCACTTAGCATCAAGTTTAAAAGCAAGGAACTCATTTTCCTAGAGCTCCAAACACACCAGTGAAAGTGCTGATTTAAAGTGCTGACCGTGAAATGGGGAGTGGGGGAAGAAGGGTTGGGGAACTGCATCCTAAGCAATGAAGATCGAGCAGGACAAAGTGCAAGGGCCTGAGCAGCAATTGTGGGGCACAGCCCTGGATGATGTTTCTCAGATGTTTTTCCTTCTCATTTAGCATTTCCTCCAATGGAGCAGTTTCCAGAGCAGTGTGACCCAAGGTCTCAGATACCCAAGGTATCAGAGCTGGCCCTGAACTCAGGGAGTTGAGTGCCCAGGGCTGGGAGGGCAGGGCTGCAGCACTTGCTGGTGCACTCAGCCCTTGCCAAGGAGCTTTTGGGGGTACCCAGTGAGTCCAAGAGCCCTGTCCTTCCTTCCAGCCCTTCTTGTACTCGTTTCAGGCCATGCTTGCCATCCCCGGCCCTGCCATCCCTGTTAATGTGCTAGTATTGGTTTTCCTGCTGGATGAGGGCACACCTGCAACTTCCCAGCCAGGGAAATTCTGATCCCCAGACAGAAAAAACCTCTCTGTGCATCCAGATACACGTGTTCTTCAGCTGCTGTCTTCTCAGGGGCTGTTGTTGGTTTGGCTGGAACGCATGGCACTGCAAACACAGTTAAACTGCAGCTAAACTGCAACAGCCACAGAAAACTGAGCCACCGCCTCGACATCCACACGTGGAGGCACTCGGCTTTTTCCTGCTCTTTATGTTGAGCTTCCTGAAATTGGCTGAAATCCTGTTCTTTCAGATATGTTTTTGTGTGTGTATTCCTACATCCATCGCTTTGAGGCCACAAATTGGGGTTTTTTTTCCCAGAAATTCTGATGTTGAGAGAAACAGGTATGGCAAGGTGTGTGTCTTTCTTTTTACAGCAGCCTGAGGGATGTCAGAAAGAAGAAAGGAGGCAAGATAGAGAAATTTGCCTTGATGTTATTCCCCGAGCACACAACTGAGATAAAAATTTGTCAGTCTTGAGTGCATGAATATACATGCAGGATAAGCACAAATGTACACACTGACAACCCACTTAGATATCGAATATTAATTTCTAGTCTTTCTTTTTTTAACATATTTTCATTTAAAAAAAAAAACCAAAAAACGAAAGGCAAATGCAGCACTTCTAGAACCCTCCATGCTTGCAAGACCTGCAGTAGGATGGCATCAGCCACAGAGCAGGTGTGCAGGTTGTAGCAGTTTAAGGTGATGAATTTCTCGTCTGGGGCACGGTGTGATTTATGAGATCATTAGGAAACCAAATGCGTAACCACCCTGTTTACACGTGGGGCAGTCAGGATTTATAGACAAAAACTGCATATTGCTTTATATTAGTCACCGTTTGGGAAACCGGGAAATGCCATCGAGAATTTAATGTTGCAGTAATTGAGATAAATTGAATGAAGAGGGGCAACAGGGTGTAAGAGCAGCAGAAAAGTTATTAAAGGAGTTTTGTCCTTGTTTGCAAGAGGGCCCAAATAATCTAAAGATGTTACAGGAATGCTATGTAATGTCTACTACAGACAGAAGAGATGTAGAAAAACTCTCAGTATACTTGTAGAAAATAATTTTTTAAAAATAGTTAAAATAGCCTTTAGATCTTTTCAAGCACATTCCCCCCTGTTGCAAATTGCATGTAGGCTCCTGACTTGCTTTTTCACCTGTTTTTTCTCCACAATGAATAGTATTTTCTTCTTAACTTTAAACTAAAATCATGGGAATTAAATTAAAATTAATATTTAAAGACTATATATGAATGTTTTTACTACTTTTCCCATGTTGAGTAAGGACTAAGAGACAGCATGTAAGCTGTTTATGTTGTACTTTTTCCTCTTTACTTAAAGTCCAAGTGAACTTTTCCAGTAAGCACAGTGGGCAAGATTCTGATGTCATAAATACTAAACTTTTCCTTTAATTTCAGTGGAGTTAGGAGTGTTTGTAACGTTCCACAGACTAATTTTTCCAAAGCATACCATTTATTTGCTTGTAGAAAAATCATACTCATAACTCGTAAGAGTTATGAAAACTGTGGATTTCAGAGAACTGCTTTCTGGTGCAATGGTTACTTAAATACTGAAACAGGAGATTGAGCTACAGACTGAATGTTCTGCAGGATCTGGAGCAAGTTTAAGCTACTCTGCTGTTAAAAGTAAATAAATAAGATATTATTTCTCAAGTCTTTTCTTTCAGTTCTGTGTGGTGCTTAAATAATTTGAATTATTGATGTTTTGCTCCTTCCTTTAGATTTTTTGATGTAATCAAACCAATATTGGGAAATAACAGAGTGAAATTACACCTAACTGAGCACTTTGGTCTGACCCAACAAAACGTTTCATTACGAGCTGCAAATGAATACTTAATTATTTTAATGGAGCTTTATGAATGCTCTAAATTAATCATCAATCATTAAACATATTAAAACAGGTAGCAAGTTTTGCTACTTAAAGGAGCCCTTTGACCTTGGTTTGATGAGCAGAGTTTTGGGTAATTAAGAGTCTAACCATCCAAATTCTTCATACTGAACTGAGGAAACCTTGTGACACTGACAGCACCCAGCTGCAAAATATTATTCCTGAAAATTGTATCATTGCCTGTCCCAGGGGAAATGGTTTTCTTTTTGTATCTTCCATGCTCAGACAAACTGAAAAGCTTTTACAGGGGTGTAATGACAAGAATTTTTGATTCATCTATTCCATCTAGTTTGTTTCCCTAATATAAAGATTTAATATATAAATTTTATATTTAATATATAAATTCATCTTTCTTATGGGATTCTGGGAACCTGTCTGTAGGAATTCTGGTGTGCAGCTGTGCCACTGCCTCACCACCCTCACAGGGAAGAATTTCTTCCTAAATATCTAACCCAAACCTGCCCTCTGTCAGTTTGAAGCCATTTCCCCTTGTCCCATCACTCCAAGCCCTTGCCAAAAGTCCCTCTTCGGCTCTCTTATATCTCCTTTACATGCTGGAAGGCGCTCTAAGCTGCTATATTTTTTTTGAAGGAAAATATTCACATTATTTTGGCAGTGACCCAGGTCTGTGTGATACTTAAAACAGAGTGCCAAGGCCAGAACTCAACTCAGACCATTAACAAAAGTAAGCTGGGTGTTGTCAGATGCTGCTGACCATAAAAAAGTGGGGTGTTAGTTGTTGTTACTCATCTCCCCACCATTGAGCCCTATGTGCTGATTTACTCTCTGAGTAAATGTGACAAAGCAGTCCTGAATCCATCACCTCCCCAGGTGGTGCAGAAAGGTTTGAAATAAAACCACTAACTCTGTGATTTGTCTGTGTTAAGAACATCATATAAGGCCTGACATGTGCAGCAGCCTCCAGGAGCTGCTGCTGGAGCCCAGCCTGGCGTGCCCTCAGCGGGAACCTGCTGGGTGATCTACTTGCCTCCTAGTCATGGAATCATGGAATCATTAAGTTTGGAAAAGATCTCTAAATCAAGTCCAACCACTTTTCCTGCATACCCCACCTTGAATAGCCCAAATCCTCAAGTTCACCTTCTTTTTTCCTTCTAATCAGTGGCACCACCCAGGCTAGCTCCCTCCAAAGCTCAGCCTGTAGTTCCTTCATGGCACATCAGTGCTGGTCTGGACATTTTGCTCTTCATCATCACCCTGTTTATCTCTTGTCTCCCAGATTTGTGTCCCTGTGTTTAGTTTATCCCTTTCCCTTTTACTTGTTATCCCCTGTGAACTAAATTAGTCCTTGATCTTGTAACTTTATCGAGTCAGATGCACTCCTGTTCCATGTGCCCTCAGCAGTCTGTACATCAATCTTGTTTAAAAAATCACTCTCAGAGCAGAGTTTATGTGTGCATTAGAACTTCCCCCTGCACCTCTGCTGCCCTATAAATTTATCAGGCAGCATTTCTGAACCTCAGCTGCCTAATAGATGTATCTCTAACAACATTTCTCATGAATTTGTACATCCCAGTGTGTGCTAAACTGGGATGTTATTCAGTCCATTGCCCTTTCCATCAAACATCATCGTGTGACACATCAGTAAATATGGATTCAGTGTGTGTATTTCATGAGACCAACTTTAAATTTGATAAACATTTTTACCATTTAAGTGAGGATATATATGTATATGGTATGTTTAGAATTCAGTTTGTGCTTTAAGGCCTCCCTGAAAGATGACTTTATTCTCATCTCTGTGCTCAGTAACTCCGACTGGATCTCATCAAGTCCACCCAAATATCCTTATTTTGCTTGTACAGTCCTGGAATCTTTCCCCACCATCCATCCTATCCCTCACAATCGCCCTTATGCTTTCCATCACTCTTAAAATATTCTGCTCACCCAGAAAATGCTTCTGTCATCAAAATATTTAATTCTGATCCTGTGCGAACAAGGACAAAAGGCTGCATGCTAATTAAACTGGGCTAGATCACTAATTAATGGAATGATGCCAGAGGTCCAATTAAGTGAACAGTGCTAGAGCACAAACTCAGATGCTGTCCTGCTTTCTTCTGCACAGAAAATTGTTAACACAGTCTGGCACGGCACTGCTTTGCACCAGCCCGTGCTCCTCAGAGCAAGTTTTACACACGGTTTGGAAAGCCAGTATGGGTAAGGGCACAGAGGCAGCATGGATGGGACCTTTTTCTTTCAGAGGTAAAAGGATTTTGCCATATGGACACAAAGAGGGCCGCTTGAGTTGGTTTTGTGGTTGCTGGAGTTGGATGCGATGATCCTTGTGCATCCCAGGGGGAAACACAGACATCCCTCAAGAGCTCTGCACTGAAACAATGCCTGGAGTGGAGGAATTCTGAAACCAGCTGTAATTCATCATCCCCAGTGTAATTTATTTCTCCTTTGGGCATTACAGCGCAGCCCAGCATCAAAGCCACAGCGATGATAGCGTGTGGATGGCTGTGGAGGACAGATTGTGGACAAGCAACTGCTCAAGATAAATGCCACAGTGTCCAAAAGGAGAATAAACAACTGCATTCTTAAACGACACTGTATGTAGGGAATACATAAAACCTTTGGAAAAATAAATGAGTGGTAGAAAATGAGTGAGCTGGCCAGGCCTAACAGGGATGATGAATGCAGGGAAGGGGAGGGAAGAGACTGCTTGGGTAAGAGGCCACTTTCTGACCTCCTGCCAGAACTGAAAACTAAAAATGATCTGTGGTGTAGGGGGGGAAATGTGCTCAGTGACTAAAAGAGGGTCTCAGTGGTGAAATATCACACTGAACCTTTTACAGCTCCCAGTAAAATAAAAATGGTTAACGAGGACAGTTGGGATTCTATGGGAAAGGTCCTGGCTTGTGCATTCCATGGAGGGTGGATCCCATTTCCACACCTGGGTGGGTGACCCATGCTGTCCTCTCCATCTCATTTCTTTAACTCTCCCTTTTTTACTTGACAGCTGCTCTCTGACTGCAGTTCCAGGTGAGCTTTGCTTTCCACCCCCTGATTATGTGTCCCAAGGGGATTTCCCCTGACCACGAAAACAATTCTTTGGGTTCCATCAGCTGCAGGCATTTCTTGTTTTCTTCCCCTCCAGACATGACAAGAAGGGCTGTATTTATACTTATTTTTACTTTTAGTTATATTTATATTTAACTGATGAACTTATGCATCTGCTGTGATCCCAGATCGATCCTTTAACCACTACGTGGATATAAATCATGAAGTTCCACAAGTACAAAATATAAAGGACTGCAGTTAATGGGGATATTAAAAAAGCTATGGTTTATCTGTTTGATGAAGATCAGTTCATGTTAAATGGAGTAGCAGAAAGCTGGACTGACAAATAAATCTTGTATTACAAGGGAATAATACAATATATGCACTCACAATTGCCAGTCTGAAGTGTTGGCTTCTCGATCCTGGGTCTGCCCAGCCTTGTTTTTGACTTGATCTGAGAGAACTCCAAGTTTTTTTCTGCCTTACGGCTCCGTGGGAACCATACAGTGTGGAGGTGTTTGTGTAACCTTGGGCTCTACACAGAGCATTTGGGTTTTTTCCACACAGAGAACATTTTTGATCAGTTTAATGAGTTATGAGTATAGATAAGCCGCATTGATCCCAAATTTAGGCACAGCTTCTTAGCAGACATTTTCGTATAAAAAGACATTTTATTGGAAAAGAATGCGACCACTTCATTAAAGATGATTCAGTTTCTGGTTCTTCTTGGTTGCCTGGGTAAGTTGCAATTTATTTCAGCTGGGGAAGGGTGAACCTCTCAACCTCTAAGTGGTGCAGATTTGAGCATTGCAAATTTTCCTCTGCATTTACTGCGCTAGGGCAAAACCTCATGTGGAAGGGTTTTCCTCTGTTGCAGGAGCATTATCTCAATGAGAAAGATCTGGAATTCTCTGAGGGAGCAGAAACCTGCAACCCAAGAGAAAGGGGATGTAGGTTGGTGCATGATGGTGGGGTTGGAGTATGGGAAATGAGTCAATTTATGTGAGAGCTTTGTATCTTGAAGCCTGTTTATGGTCTTTTTCACTCATGGAGGCTTCAAGAAGTCTCCAGGATGGAGAGTGATCACAGTGTCACCACGTGCAAGCCTCGACCACTCCGTCTTCCAGACCTGGCTGGCTGTGATGGCAATTTCTCTTTAGGAATCCACACAACAAACTGTTCTCCTTCCTTTTTTGTGTTAGGGGCAATCTCTGGGACTCCCCTGAGGGATGCTCTTCACGAGGATGTGCTGGCTGGGCGAGTAATTGGAGGCCACGAAGCCCAGCCAAACAGCTGGAAGTGGCAGGTAATGCTGGTGTCTTATACTGGGGAAAAAAAGCCTTAAATTTGAAAAAAAAAAAAACAAAACAACCCCACAGTGAGAAAATAACAGCCTCCACAGTCCAAAGCCACACATTTTTGTAGAGGCATGGCACGGCTTGGGTGTAAAATACATTGTTGTTTGATCCAGGTATCACTTCAGATTTCCTACCCCAACGACCCGGGGTACTATGCCCACATTTGCGGTGGAACCCTTATCAGCAGCAAATGGGTCATGACTGCAGCCCACTGCCTCAGCGTGTGAGTAGTGTAAAATGTGTAAAAACCCCTATTCTAGTCCTCGTTCCTGCTGCAGATGGGAGCCAGACCCTTTTCCTTCTCAGAGCTCCCCACTGGTGCCGTGCCTCGCACAGCTGGACATCTCCCTGCTCGCTTAATCAGGGGAGCTGGAAAACTCTGCTTTAGCCTTGATTTTACATATTAATCGCTGACTTCCTGGGAGTGGAAATCAAGCTGATTGCTGATTTGCATGAGAGGAGGTGCATTTGCATGAGTGTGAGCGTTCCTCGTGGGTTTGCATCCCGAGAAGGCTGCGCGGAGAAGGAAAGATGGAACAAAAGGGATGTTCTCATGGGTTTGCATCCCGGGAAAGCTACACAGAGAAGGAAAGATAACACAAAAGGGATGTTCTTGTGCTCACAGGCCGTGTCTGACATGCACCCCCTCAACAACACCATGGGGCACAAGCAAGCCAGCACTGCCCTTTAATTGCTCTTGCCTTGAGTGATTGCACTTACAATAAATGGTAACGAGCTGGGCCTTCACACTCTGCTTCAGAAAGGTGCAGAAATGCAAAATGAACCTTCTTGTTCAAGATAAAGCTCAGCACTGCGGTAGCTGATGCTGCACCTTCAGTTTCTTCACCAGCAAACTGCAGCCAGTGTGTGCCTGATTCATAAAACCACTTAGAAACATAATTTAGGTTAGAAAAGGCCTCTAAAACTGAGTCCAGTCATTACCCAGCACTGCCAAGTCCACCATTAAACCCTGTCCCCAAGTGCTACATCTACACATCTTTTAAATCCCTCCAGGGATGGTGACTCCACTACTGCCCTGGGCAGCCTGTTCCAATGCCTAACAAGCCTTTCTGTGAAGAAATTTTTCCTGATATCCATTGGCCATTTCCTCTCATTCTGTACTTCTTACCTGGGAGAAGAGACCAACTCCCACCTTGCTAGAACCCTCTTTTCAAGTACTTGCAGAGAGCAACAAGGTCCCCTGTGAGCCTCCTTTATTCCAGGCTAAACACCCCCAGCTCCCTTGGCTAATCCTCATCAGATTAGTGCTCCTTCACCACCTTCCTTTCCCTTCTCCACACTCGCTCACAATGAATTTGCCTACAGTCTATTGAAAATTCTCCGATGAAAGTTGCTTTGGAAATGATGACACTGGTGGGAGGTCTGAGTGGTGCAGGAACTGCACTGCAAAGCACTCAGTGGGGAGTACTTTATGCATTTATCACTCTGTGATTCGTTTCTAGCCCCCCAGGAGCATCCTACCGTGTGGCTGTGGGCGAGCACAACCTCCTGGAGGTGGATGGCACCGAGTACTACCTTGGTGTGGATTCAATCTTCCTCCACGACAGCTGGAATCCCAATGACATTGCCAACGGGTAATTATTTTTAATGACATCGGACGTTTGAATGATACTCAGCATCCTGTCCCACTCGTGTTTATGTCCGTGTTCAGTCCAATTCCCAGTGAGGCTGGAGTTGTGGGAAGCTCTGGAAGATGGTGCAAGGGAGGTTTCCCAAATCGCTTCCTCTCTTGGAGGTGTTTCATGGTGTCCATGTGGATGACCTCAGTCCTGTTTTTCCCAAAATGGCAAAAAGATGGGTCTGTTTTCCCCATCTTGGAAAAAAAACCAGATGGAACCAGGATGCAGAGAAGATTAGTGGGCTTGCCAGCAGCCACAGCACTGTGTGCATCTGATGAAGGAAAGCCAACAAGAAAATGCTGAAGGATTGTCTCAACACCCCCTCAGAGATATGCCTGTCAACCCAGAGTCCACCAAAATTCACTCCAAAGCTGTAGGAGACTTTTGGGGAGCGTTATCCTTTCATCAATCTGTACCATGGCCTCTTCCCTCTTAATTGCTCTTATTTTCCTGTCACCTGGGATAGATATAAGGAATAATCAATGATATTCGCAAGGTGCTTGTCTATCCTCACGCAGAGGCTGGAGATCTGCGTGAGTGATGAAGTGGGTGTGAGGATGCCTGATTTATGCCTCCTCCAGGATTTCCAGGAGGGAATCTTTCACCTGTGCCCTGTTTCAGCTACGACATTGCCCTGCTGCGCCTTGAAACTCCTGCCAGTGCCAACGGGTTCGTGGAGCTGGGAGCGCTTCCACCGAAGGGAGAAATTTTGCCCAATGCCTATCCCTGCTACATTACCGGCTGGGGAGTGGTCAGTGGTGAGTAAGGGGGAAAGAGGAGTGTCCAGAGGGACCACCATACAGGTAAATCTTCCTTCCTGGAGCTGCTGGGCCAAGGTGTGGCCCTTTCTCATGTCCCCTGTGTGTGCAGCAGGCGGTGGCAGCGCGGACAGGCTGCAGGAGGTGATGCTGCCCGTGGTGGACCACGAGATCTGCTCCCAGGAGGACTGGTGGGGATCCCAGGCGAAGGACACCATGCTCTGCGCAGGTGGAGACGGTGTGAGGGCAGGATGCAGTGTAAGAGCTCTTATTATCAGATGGTTTTCAAGCTGCCCTCTTTCTTTTTCCTTCCTCTCTCACCTTGCTGTGCCTTCAGTTCTGGTTTTGCCATTTCTCCACCTGCAATAGCTCTCCTAAAAATCCTGGCCCCTTTGCTGCTTTCTGCTGAATATCTTCTCACCCAGGCCTTCTCCACAATCCTCCAGGGATCAGTGAGCAGAGAGAAAAACCTCCAGATCCTCAGGGTGCACCTCTCCCCTCTGAATGAGGAGAGTAGATTGGCCCTGTCTTTCAGCAGCATGTCCCAAGGACCAGGCCCTGGGGACAAGGATGAAACTTTGGCAGTCACCTCTGCCCTGACCCAAAGGCTGAAGCTGCAGGGAAGTTTGTCCCCTCCTCCAACGCTGCTGTATTGTTGCATCCTGGGCCAAGAACTGTTGCTCCCTGCTTGTCACCCTTCTCCTTCCCATCCTCTCTGCCTACAGCTGAGGTTGCTGCAAGTTTTGGCTATGTCCAGCTGCTCCCTCTGGCTCAGTTTAGGTGGGAAAAGGAGATATTGTGAGCTTCCCGTTACCCCAGGGGCTCCAGGTGGCCTCAGCATCAAGGCAAGGAGGTTTGGCACCTGAAGTCAGGGAATATTTGTTACCTCTGCCTGTATTCCCTTCTCTGCAGGGGTGGCTTCTGATAAAAGGAGCCATGCAGAGCCCTTAAAAAAATGCGGTAGAGTACATAATGTGTGATTATGTAAATATAAGAATATAATATAGAAACATATAGAAATAAAACATGTACAATTATACATAGTGCAGTTACAGGTATAGGATAATTCTCGGTCTGCAGATATTCAGTGTATTTTTTTGTGTGATATAATTATGTCAGAACCTTATTACAAAGCAGGTTTTAAGCCAAGAAGTAGCCTTTATCTTCCCATGTGTTTTAACTCTCTAATACTCATTAATCCAACCCAGCCATTGCCCAGATAATTTGGCTGAGTATGTTCCTTTCCCTCCTCTGATCCAGGGGGACTCTGGGGGCCCTCTCAGCTGCTACAGGGATGATCACTGGGAAGTCCATGGCATCGTGAGTTTTGGGTTAGCTCCCTACTGTAACACCTACCAGAAGCCCACGGTCTTCACACGTGTGTCAGCCTACGTGGACTGGATCTACAGCGTAAGTTTTGTCATGCCTGGGAGGTGACCTGCTGCATCTCCCCCTGAAACCAAGGGATTGCCAGAGGGATTTTTCATTTGTTTTTCATTCGTTTTTCATTCAGAAGAGTTTTTTTGTTTATTAAAACATTAAAAGTGGAGCAGGGAGATCTGGGGAGGTCTAAAATCAGGATATTTGATGCTACTTTTGATGTAGTCAAACAATTGTAAGCAAGGAGCTGCTGCCTCTGAGCTGAAATGCTCTGCTGAGGACCACAGACAAAATTCAAGCCAGGCAGGAACTGGGCTCTGTGTCCAAAAAATTATCATCACCATTCACCCAGACAAAAACTTGCTGCAGGAAACCATGGAAGGAATTAGCTGGATGGGGAATGCAGCAAACATAAAACATCTCTACAACTGCAAGTCCTGCAGTGCTGCACTATCCACCCTCAGCTTTACCGTTGGGAATGAACAAGCTCTTTGCTCCCAGAAAAGATGAGAGGCACAAGGAGCAGCCTTTTCCCAGGCACAGGGGATGGTTTGTGGAGATGGCTCTGTAAAATTGTGGGTCCTGCTGGAAAGAAAGGTGGAGAGAGGTATTTTGAATCAGCGTGGGGTAGAAGGAGGTCCATAAACCTTTTTGGGTGGGAATAGGCTGTTAGAGCAATCCCCTGGCCCAGCAGGGAACAAGCCCTTCTTCAGAGCATTCCCTGGGATGGAGACTTGCCTTGTTCTTCCTCTCTACTGAATTAATCTCTTTTTTGCTTTCCAGACTATGGAGAATAACGGAGGTTTCTAGAGAAGGATTGGCTGGTGCATGAAGATGTGGGATAGAATGAACTACCTGTGCTCATTAACCCTCCTCTCATCCTTTCTGCACTTCTCTGGGCTATTAACAGCAAGATTTGGCCAATGTTGGTGTAATAAATTCTCAGTGAGTTCACCTGTTGGTGTTTTTGCTCAACCTTAGGCACCAGCTCAGACCCTGTCAGCAGGGAAGGAGGCTCAGGGAATGCCCCAGTCCGTGACACTGTCTTTAACCTGGGGCTGGGCAAGGCTGTTATTTTGGCACCAAACCTGCAGAAAATGGTCATGATGGATTTTTCTCATGGAGGGTGGTGGGAGCAGAGCAATGTGTGATGCTGCTGGGCACAAGTATAAATGTTCCTGTCCTGATCTGTTCTCACAGCAGCCAGCAGAGGTTTTGCTTGCAGAACTGGGTTCTCTTCATATTCCCAAACAGACAGCTTCAATCCATCACTGCTCACAGAGGGAGCATTTGCCTCGAGTGCATTGACAAATTCAACCCACAGAAAGCACAGTCCATCCACCTTATTCTTAAATTCACTGTGCACAGGATGATTTTTTTTTAAAATTCATTTTTTAAGACTGAGATCATAGAAAAGGGCATTTCTGAAGGGTGCTTTTCTAGGCAGGAAGCAATAAATTCCAGGTAAAACAATCCCCTGTGCTGTTAGGTGTGCAGGGGCCCTTATTCAGTCAGCTGGGCAAACCTGTCTGCAGTGAATAACATTTCCAAATGTTATCCACTCCCTGCTAGACACACAACAGAGCTGGTAAAGGGAGGGAAGGGGGAAGAGGGAGGAAGAGATGTGTGTGAACAACATGAAAGAAAGATTTGTCTTTTGCTGATCTGCAAAGCCATTCCTTCCCCATCCCTGGAAGAGTTCAAGGCCAGGCTGGATGGGGCTTGGAGCAACCTGGGACAGTGGAAGGTGTCCCTGCCATGGCAGGGGGGCTGGAATGAGGTGATCTTTAAGGTCTCCTCCAACCCAAACCATTTCATGATTCCATGAACTAAAAAACCATCTTCTTGGAAAGCACAGCTAAGCCCATCACCTTCCCTCTTCCTTTTCCTGTGTGTGATCTGCACATTTATGGATGAAGAATTTCGATTTAGCTCTTTAATAATTTTAGAGCACCTATGTCCTATGTCTCCTAAAACCTACACCCACCTAGGGCACAGCACTATTTTAGCAAAATCCCCTCTCTTTGGGGAACGCACATTTCGCCTCTCCGGAAGCCACTAGAGGGCATTGGCCAACCAAGGGATTGTCCCACACGGTTGTCACCGACTGCTGAAGGAGTTTTGTGGGCCAGGGCTGATAACATGCCGTGTCTCAGCCTTACACTGTCCTCCGAGTTTGCTTGCAGACCCACAGATAAGCAGTGACACACAGGAGCTGCTGTTATACGTGAAATGGGAGATTTTGGCTTTCGCATGAAAGGTGACAAGGAATTAAATAACTAGTATAAGCTGAACCAGTTGAAGTTGTTGACAAAGTTCAGAACAAGGAGTTTGTAAGTAAAAACTTGAGTTTGAAGACGCAGGGGTCATATAAAAGAGAAAACTTTATAAAATCTTCTGAGTTCTTTTTGCAGATCAGGCTGTCCTTGAAAAGAGACAAAACCCCTCACCCATGGCCGAGAGGCTAAATCAGCTCCTGACATTGACTCCATGGAAACCTGAATTGTAATGAGAGAGTTTCCCGCCGAAAAGCCTGAGGGACAGCTCTGCCCGGAGACAGCGAGCCATTGGTCAGAGGGCCTGACATCACCCCGGGACTCCATCCAATGAGCTGGGCTTTAGAGGAGCCCAACCAATCAGCTCCTGCCTGGGGGCGGGACAGTGGGCGGGGCTGAGAGGTGCCGGGGGTATAAAAGTGGCACACAGCCTCAGGACCCCGAAAATTTCCTACAGCCTCAGGACTTTAAAAGTGTTACGCAGCCTCAGGATCCTAAAAGTGACACACAGCCGCAGGACTCTGCTCTGTGCGTGCAGAAGTTATGAGAGGGGCCGGTGGGTATAAAAATGACCCACAGCCTCAGGACCCTAGAAGTGACACACAGTCTCAGGACTCTAAAAATGACGCACAGCCTCAGGACCCTGCTCTTTGCCTGCAGAAGTTGTGAGAGGGGCCGGGGGGGTATAAAAATGGCACACAGCCTCAGGCCCCTGCTCTTTGCCTGCAGGAGTTCCAGAGTCAATTCTGCGACTCTCTGCTCAGAAGTACCCCAGGCATAGCCAGGTGACTTGGAGAGCTAGGCTGGCTTTCCAACCTTTCTCTTGCTTGGAATTGAACCCAAGCGAGCTCCAGCACTGCTGGTCTCCTTGTGTCTGGGTCATTTTGCCTTTTTTTTGGCATCAAGTGTCTCTGATCACTGGGACCCAGATTTCTTTTATTATTTTATTCCTCCTGGTTTTGTATTCTTAATAAATTTGAGTTTTGTTTTTTATAAAACAAAGAAAGTTGCCTTGGTTTTGACACTGCTTTTCACCTCTGTTTGCCAGAGCTCTGCTCTGCAAACAGTTAAATCTTCCTTGTTTCGGCAAACGAAAATGAAACCAGGGGTGTTTCCTGTAAAGCTTGGGAAGGAGCAGAGTCTCAGCTGTATTTTTGTCTCTCAACTTTATCAGGCTGCACTTGACAGCGTCTCTTGGGTGCTCAGCAGTTCTCTTCTTCTGACAAGTGAAAAAACCCCTTGAATCTCAGCTTTTTTACCCCTTAATATTACTAAATGGTTCTCCTTTTAACACAGCATGTGTGACTTCTGCTGCTACATCACAGATCACAGAATCACGGAGCAGGTTGGGCTGGAAGGGATCTAAAGTTGTCATCTGGCTCCAAGCCCTGTGTCACGGACAGGGACATGAGGGACACTTCTGAAAGAGCCTGGATCTGCTCTGTCCCCACAATGTCCATTCCAAGAGCACTAAACAAACATCTCAGGGGAACACTGGCACCTGAGGTCTTGGCCTTGACTGCATTCAAGTTTTTCCTTCGAGTTTCAGAAGGAATTAAAAAGATGCAGATCAAAGGCTTTGAGAAATGGTAGTTTTTAAAGGGAGCCTGTCAAATACTTCCAGGAATTACTCAGATGCTGAGAAGTGAAGTATTACCGTGCCTGATAACCTTGTGTGCTTGGTGCGTGGGGGGATTTGGGGATGTCCCAGGGGGTCCCAGTTTCTCATCAGCTTCCATCCCTGGCCAGGGCTGAGCAGAGCTGGGAGTAATTTGGGATATTGTTGCTACTGGGACCACGCTAGGAATTTAGTGAGTGTGCATATGCCTTGCCACAACACAAAACACCACAGCATCCCATTTGTCCCCTGATGTGACAGCAGTGACAGGCTGTCCCCACTTCTGCCCACAGCTGTGCAACCACCCCTGTGGTCTCCACAGGCCATCAGGTGCTTGAAACCTCTGGTCACAAGCTGCCCTGAAATCCAGGCTGGACATTGCTCCTTTAAATCCTTCCTCCACATGAGCAAGGCCTGGACCTGTTCCCACGACAGCCAGGAGGAGAAACCTCAGGCTGTACCCACAGGAGCAGGAGAATCAGGTGCTGGAGACGTACAGCTCTAATTCAGGGTCATTATCACATCCCCGGTGCCAAGAGCAGCATTTTCTTTCCGCGTTTTGCTGACAGGAACAGCTTGTGCTGCTCAGCCATGATTTATTGTGGAGGATAAGAGGGAGGCGGGAGCTGGCAGCACAGGGCAGGGAGCGTGTGCCTCTCTGTGCCTGGTTTGCCTCTCATATCCCAGTGCCTGGCTAGAGCTGCTTGTTCCCCAGCACTGCTGGGCACAGCTCTTATCCCAGGAGTGGAAAGCCTGTGGAAAACGCAGCGCTCCACAGGATTTACTGTGTGGAGAGGATAGGTTTAACAGCAATGTGGTACTGGGAAAACACACTGTTCTAATGCTCATAGGGAATATCCACATCTTTTCCCCAAAAATGCGTGGTGGGGATGCAGCTAAACCAGGGAATGAAGCAGATTTTGGAAAACTGGTACTTTCCATGTCTTTATGGAGAGCAGGGAAAGGAGACAGCCATGGCAACAGCAGAGTTATCTCCTGGGAGGCTGGCTCTGCCAGGTGTGGGGTGCTCTGGTGAGGTGTAAGGCTGGCTGCAACACTTTGAGGTATTTTGGGGAGAAAAGGCTGCAAGTGCTGTTGAAATGGGGGGTGCAGGGATTAAATGCAGCGGTCAATGACGTTAGGGGTGTCTGAGAACGTTCCATTTTATCCCATCCCATCCCATCCCATCCCATCCCATCCTTCTGTGTCAAAGGGGCACAGCTCTCCTGAGGTCCCTTGTCCTCTCACCAGCCCCATGGGGATGTCTTCACACCCTCCAGCACCTCAGCTGGCCCAAAACACAGCAGAGCCGAGGAGCTTTCAAGTCACACCGAGAAAAGCTCAGCAACAGGGCCCTCGGCCACACCATGGCTGCAGAGAGATATTCTGGTTACAGACACCTCCTCATCCAAATCCTACCCTGACACTGCTGTCCTTTATCAGAATAACCCCCAAAATCTCTGTAGTTGAAATTGTACCACTCCTTCACCAGCCATTCCTTGCTTACTCTCCGGCAAAAGTGATGGATATTTGGGAGTGTGGCTATAAGGGGCTCTGTTGCCTCCTGACAGCCATTCAGCCTTAATTACCAGGCAGCACTTTGGGATGCTTTGACTATGAAAAGCACTTAGGTACCATTAAGTTTTCATCTCTATTTACTCCAAAGTAGTAGCCAAGTATTTATTTCCAGGGAAATGTAATAGATAATAGTTTCCTTTGCGTGGGATCTCGGGGGGAGCAGGTTTATTTTGGAGGAAGATTCTTCTATACTATTCTCCCTGTAATATCTTACCGTGGTGTGTCGCTCATGTGATCCCCAAGGAATTGGGTCCCCATGTCATCTCAAGTCTTTCAACCTCTTCAGCTGGACTGACCTGAAAGTCTTCACAGCTTCTGTGTTTGTGACAGAATATTTCAGCTCTGCTGGTTGCAGATATTCTGATTTTGGTGGGTTTCATGCACCTACTGATGTAATGGAGTCAGGCATGTCCAGCACAGGCATTTTGGTCCTCACTCAGCTTCCCTTGTCAAAATTTTGGGAGATTTGATCATTTACCTTCTGGAGATGGTTTCATCCAGCTGAGGATGTGTGTGCCAGGACAGCCAAGCCCCAGGAAATCCCCATCTCTCCTCCAAACCCTAGTGGGCCATTTAAGCCTTGTTTTGTTTTCGTTTACTGTGATATCTTAGTGCCATATGTGATGCCTCTGGTGCCACAGAGGAGGACAATCTCCGCCCAGGAGCAGTTTGGCGAACTGAGAGGCTGGGAGAAGGAGGCAGCTGCCCAGCAGATGGCAATACTGTCATTCATTCAGGCTTGGAGGGGTAGAACAAGCTGATGTGCATTGAGCAGCCCTGAAAATTCCTAATAGTCACAGCTGTGAAGGGGAATCAGAATCATGTCCTGGTTTGGGTTGGAAGGGACCTTAAAGATAATCCAGTTCCCATCCCCTGCCATGGACTGGGACACCTCCCACTATCCCAAGGTGCTCAGACCCCAGTCCAACCTGGCCTTGGACACTTCCAGGGATGAGGAATCCAGAACTGCTCTGGGCAGTGTCTCACCACCCTCATAGGGAAAAATTCCTATTCCAAACTTGCCCTCTTTCAATTTAAAGCCATTCTCCCTTTTAATTTTAAAGTCATTGCCCCTTGTCCCATCACTCCATGCTCTTGTCCCGAGTCGCTCTCCTGTAACACCTGTAGGCGCTGGAAAGGGCTCTAAGATCTCCCTGGAGCCTTCTCTTCTCCAGGTGAACACCCCCAGCTCTCGTAGCCTGGTTCCAGAGCAGAGGGGCTCCAGCCCTTGGAGAATCTCCATGGCCTGCTCTGGACATGCTCTAGTAGCTCCACAGCCTGGAAGCAGCAGTTTATCACAGCCTGTGTTCCAAGAGGAGTTTAGGTTTCCTTTGAAGTGTGAGGCCGGAGAAGCCCTGGAGGAGTCTCTGGGCTGGCTGGAGATGGTGCCTTTGCTAGGTGCTTTTCTTAAACCCGTGGCCACTCTGCTTGTACAGGGCTTGTAAAGGAATGGAAAGGAGGTCTTGGAAAAGGTTAAACCAGCTGCAAGCCATAATTTTCCCCTGTCCTCGTCAGGCTGACACCACAGACCTGTCCCAGCCCGGTGACACCCAGCTGGCACTCCCGTCCCATTTGGCACCGGGCACCGCTCCTCCCTCCCATCCCCGGGCACGGGTGATTCACTGACCCCAAATAAACCCGTCCGTCCGTGCGCTCCCCACCTCGCTCAGGGCTCCACCACCCTCTTTATTCCCATTTATTTTCCTTTCCTTTCCCAGCACCCGGAGGCACAGCATTACTCATCGCTGCCTTCCTTCGCTCCCGAGGTGCCAGCACGAGTCGGGCTGTGCGTGCCGCCACCACACTCGAAAGCATTTTGTCCCCGGGTGGCGGAGCTGCCTCCGGAAAAGGGATGAGTCACTTGGCGACCCGGGGCCGCCGGGGACGGGAACAGCCTGTGACGCCAGCCTCGGTGACTCCAGACCTGGCGCCGTGCGGCAATGAGAGTGCCGGGGACTTTTCTCGTCCGGAACGGCTATAAAATGACGGCTGAGATGGACTTTAACTCCGTCAGGGAACAAAAAAAAAAACCAAACTAAACAAACAACCAAAAAAAAAACAAAACCAAAACCAACCAAACAAATAAACAAACAAAAAAAACCCAACAAAACCCCACCAAACAACAAAAAGAAACCCAAAACAAAACAAAACAAAACAAAAAACCACCAAAACAAAAAAAAAACCAAAACCAAAAAAACCCCAAAAAACCCACAAAAAACCCACAAAAAGCCCCCCAAAAAACCAGAAAAACACCCCCTCAAAAAAATCACAACCAAACAAAAAACCCCACAAAAAACCCCTAAAGAAACAAAAAACCCAAAAAAACCAAACAAAAAAACCACAAAAAGCCCCCAAAAAAAACAGAAAAACAACCCCCCCAAAAAAACCCAACCAACAAAAAACCCACAAAAACAAACAAAAAAACCAAACAAAAAACCCACAAAAAACAGAAACCCCCCAAAAAACAACATGCAAACAAAAAACAAAAAAAAACCCCAAAGCAAACCAAAAAGCAAAAAAAAAAAATTAAAAAACAAAACAAAACAAAAAAAAGAAAGAAACCCAAAATACCCCCACTAACAAAAAACAAACAAACAAACAAAAAAACAAAACAAAAACAACAATCAAAAAATCGAAACCCAAACCAAAACAAATAACCTGGGAGCTGCAGGGCAAGGTGAGGGCAGGGGTGTTGGCTCTGCAGCACTGAGGGCATTTCCATAGGGCCAGATCCTGCACGCCGAGGGCTTGTGCTTGCCTCGGAGGCAGGAGATTTGGGGGGAAAATCCCTTTTCTCGTGGCTTGTCTGGCTGATAAAGGCTGCCCCATGTCTTCTGCAGAGGTAACAGAAGCATCCCAAGAGATGCATTCCTGGGGCTTCGAGACTTCTGTCACTGTAACAGGAACATTCTCTGCCCATGCCTGTGTATTTTCCATGGAATTAAGCATTAGTTTGCCAGAGCTGAGGTTTTAACTCAGACCTGGAGGTCGTCTTGGCTTTCCCAGGGAAAGGGAACTGCAGAATTGCCAGTTATTGGCGTGTTCCCAATTGACTTTTGGTCCGTCACTGGGATGGGATGGGAAAAAACCCAAGGTCCTGCACCTGGGTCAGGGCAATCCCAAACACAAGCACAAGTTTGGTGGAAAATGAATTGAAAGCAGCCCTGGGCAGAAGGACTTCATTGATTGATGAAAGGCTGGACACAGTCTGGCACTGTGCACTGGCAGCCCAGAGAGCCCCAGCCATGTCCTGGGCTGCGTCCAAAGCAGTGTTCCTGAAGGCACTGGAGAGGGACTTTGGACAAGGGCACAGAGTGATAGGACAAGGAAGCTGCTTTAAACTGACAGAGGGCAGGTTTACATTAGATATTAGGAGGAAATTAATTACTGTGAGGGTGGGGAGGCCCTGGCACAGGTTTCCCAGAGATGCGGTGAATGCCACATCCCTGGAAGTGTCCAAGGCCATGCTGGATGAGGCTCAGAGCAACCCGGTATAGTGAAAGGCATCGGGAGAGGGGTTAAACAAGGTGGTCTTTAAAATAATCCCTTCCAACCCAAAGCAACCTAGGATTCTGTGATTCCCCATGGGGATGCCCATGCCAAGGCTGCTTGATGGGATGCAACACCTTGGGGGATGTTTCAGTGCTGTCCCTTGGAGGTGATGCATCTCCTGGGCATGACACAAAGTCATCACTGTGAGCCAAAAACCCACCAGTGCTGCAGCTGAAGCTGTATGTTGGGGACTATTCCTCTCCCAATCAAAAAATAAATAATGCAAGAGGGAATTATAGACATAAACCCCATAAAAGAAAAAAAACCACGACCAAACACAGCCTTCTGGGTGGGTGGAAAGGCTGGGCTCCACCCTGTGTTGCAGAGCCTCCATGGATGAGCCTCTTTTCAGTATTTCTGCTTTTACAGCTCAGTAAATAATTTGTAACAAATAGTTTATTCAATTAATTGAACTTCTCTGCTCTGGGGGCAGATGGCAACTTTTAAAAATGGATTCCCAACGGAAAACTAGACAATGGCATTCTTTGGCCAATTTCCCTTGCTTTCAGGTCAATGGCAATGGTTATGATTTATGCCTGTGCTGACAGACACAAACCCGTGGGAGAGGTGTGCTTTTCCCCATCTAGATTCCTGGGATTTATTAATCTTTTTTCCTTTGTACCATGGGCTGCTTCACATCCTCCCTGCTTCTTTCTGTGCTGTTGCCAAGACCAAGAGTATTTTCTGTTTTTTCCCCCAGGGGCACAGGACCATGGTGATGCTGCTGTCCAGCTGCATCCTTCCAGGTCCCAGGAGTGCCATGGGGCAATGAGAAATGGGTTGGAACCCATGAGAGAAAGTGGTTTCCAGGGTTTCCCAAGATCTCTCCTTGGTGATGTGGATGCTGCCATGACTGTTGTCTATTCCCTCATCCCTTAGAGACAAGCAGCCACCATCCACAAACCCAAAAAGTTTGGGAACACCACATCCCACGCGCTGAATTTTACTTTATTTAGGGAAAAAAGATTATTTTGTCACACAAAGGACATGGGTGAAGACACTGCCGTATTCAAACAAAATTCTTTTATTGAAAGTGTAATGGAAATTTCTTCATATTGCTTTGATGAAATGAGAGACAGCAGCTGTAGACAAATATGCTTTTCTTTATAAACAAATGCAAATGGATAAGGTAAAAATAAAGCTTTTTTTTTTTTTAACTTGTACCTTTAAGCAACGTAATCACAATATATACACAAAGAAAGCTAAAATAAAGCTATGTTGAAACCAAAGTGTTTCAACCAATACATTAGATAATTACAGATTGTGTCAATAAATACCCAGTTTTTAAACTGTTTAACAGGCAACTTTTTACACAGATACCAAGAACAAAAAAATTATATATTTACAATTCAGTGCCCTAGGGAAAAAAAAAAAGGAAAAAAATCTTTTTTTTTTTCTTTTTGGCACCAACACAAATAAAAAGAATAAATTACTGGAAAAAAAATCCACAAAGGCAGGAGTCAATCCCAATCATTCATTTAAAAAAAGTGTGTATAGATATATATATAAAATATAGGCATATATTTTATATATATAAATACATATATGCAGAGAAACCTAGGAATGTTACAAAATATATTAGTGCCAATAAATACAGAACTGTACCAGACTTTCAGCTGTCAGTATTTTTGATGCAGTCTGAAGGATAAGGAACTACCACCTAGGAGATAACTGAAGGGGGATTTTTCAGTCTAAAGAAACAATGACGATGAGAAAAAATAATAATAATAATAAAAATAATAATAAAAATAATAATAATAATAACAATAATAATAATAATAGATATATCCAGGAAATCCTCCATCTGCCAGTAGTACTCCTATAGTCGCCCTCCTGCCCCAGGGGCGATGCCTTGCGGAAGGAAGCGGCGGTGAGCGTGGGCTCAGGACCCGCCCGTGGCCGTGGGGGGTCAGCTCCACTTCCAAGTTGACCGGCTCAATACCAGAGAAGATGTACAATTAAATAGCAATAATAAGGATTAAAAAAAACCCCAAGCAACCCACGTTTCGTACGCCAGAAGTTTCCTAAATCGCCGGCAGGTTTGCAGTGAGGCACCTGTCGATGAGCAGATATCCAAGAGCACCATCCCTGTGGCTGGGGACAGGAACTGTTCAGCCAATAGAAAAATCCTCAGATCCGTGTTTTGGGGTTGTTTCCCTTGTCTGTGTGTGTCTCTGCACCCCCAGAAGTTCCCTCCAGCTGCTCCCAAGGCAGCAGGGCTGCGACAGCAGAACTGTCTCCTCCTCCTGTGCTGGTAATGCCAGGAATCACTCCCATCACCAAATTTTCCAAGGGGAAATCAAAAGCTGGTAGGTTTTAAATCCGTTTTGCTTTTTCCATACCACTGGTGTAGGCACTTAGTGTATCACTGATGCAGAGATTTTATGTCCAGTTACATCTCGTGGCCAAACAGTGTCATGTTCTCAGACTGATTTAAACAGCAAAAGGCCAAGGCAGCCTCCAGTATCCTTCCTAAACATGATGATTTATCTCATTTTAAAAACCAAAAGCCTTCAGTTTTTCAGCTTGGTCTTCAGGTGTTGTTCTTTCTTCCCTCAAAAACTCTGCTCACAGGACAAATAACCCAATAAACTTCATATCCATCTGTTTTGCTTGAATTACCCGATTCACCTACGTAAAAAAATAGTACAATCAGTGTGACCCACTGGATTTTGGAGCTGCAACATCCTCGGTGCTGGGGAGTCCTAAGGAGCACTTGCTGAGGAGCTTGAGCGCAGTGTTGCTGTTCTGGCTTTGCTCCTCTCCCAAATCCCCCAACGAGGGCTGCCAAGGTCCTTATGGTTACACCTCCCCACCGCTGCTGACAGTTCCTCTGCATATTCAGGCACCAAAACTGATGGGGAAAGATCTCATGGCCAAATCCTCAGGAAATTAAATAAATTATAAAATAATTTACAAAAAAAAGGGCTTGGGTTTTGTTTTGTTTTGAGCTAGTTCATGTTATTTCTTAAATAGTTGAAGGTTTTGCTTGTTTTGCTCTCCACAGTGATATTATGGAGACCAGACACCATTCTCACGTCTATTACAAGGCTGGGGGAGAGACCAAGGGATGTTGCATGAACTCTTCCCTCATTCCTCCCCTGCCACCCACTTCTGTTCAGCGTTTTTAGAAATGTGAAGTGAAGACCAAACAGCCAACATCACTCAGACTCAGAAAAACCAGGGTCATTTTCCTCTTGAAGACCTTATTGCCCTTCCAGGTCGTCGACAAACCACAGTGCTATTCACGTACTACAGGTAGAAAATAAATAAATACAGATATATTATGCAAAAAAAATATGATTGTACACATAATACATCTGAGGTATTACCAATTTAAATAAGGTTTCATGCTAGTTCAAGCTTCAGTGGCTAGTTAAATTCTGGAATTTTGCAATAAATAGATGAAGAATGATTATGTATATAGTGTATGGATCTCTTCTGTAAACCTCATCAGATTTAAACGTAAGAGTGTGTTGGGCCGACTCTTACGCAAACCACAAATTTTCACAATAAATACAGCTTCAAAAAGTTGCCTTAAAAAGTTCCTGCAACACTGAAACGTTTCTAGAAGGGGCTGTATGGACGACTGGCAACGTTAGCGAGGAGTATTTCTCAACAAGTCTTTTCATACAAAACACAAGGAAATTCTTAGGTGAAAGTCTTTTTCCCTCCCTCCCCTCCCCACCCCATCATGAAAGTTTAGAAATTTTTGCACAAACAGCGAGAGAACTGATTGTAGCTGCAGTATGTCAAAACGTCCACGTTCTATAAAGACCAAAAATAGTTCATTTGCTTAGAAAGTCTTCTGCTGTTGATGTTTTTTCATCCTTTTATACTTGAGAAGCACATCACCCTTTCAGTGAAAGTTTGCCTGTCCAATTGTTCCTGTGTTTTCCTTTCGGCACCAGTTCTTGCCCAAGCCACGTGGGTGTTTCACACTTTCACTGTCTCCATCAGCGATGACTTGATGGCATCCTCCAAAAGCTGATTGTCTGTGAAAGGGGCTGGGGTTTCAGGGACGGATTCGGACAAACCAATGAGGGACTCCAAGAAACAGGAGCCCTGATCTCCGGCTTGAGGGAAGCCAGGGAAATTAGGCAACTGAAACTGTAACGCTGAGAAGTTATCGAGGTTCTCATACTCCTTTAAGGAGTTGTAAAGGGGTCCCAAGTTATAGTCCGAGAAGGACTGGAAGAAATCCAAAGAATCGGAGGAAAGGCTGAGGTCGGCGTAGCTCTTGGAGCAGGGCTCAGTGGAGGACGAGGCGCAGCAGGACAGCCCATCACATCGCACGTGGGCTGCGTCCTCCAGCAAACCCCCACTGTCCTGGTTGGCATTCTCATCCAGGCACTCCGAGAGGTGGGACAAGTGGCCAGGGACAGGCTTGGCCTCGCTGCCGTGGTCCTCGATGAAGAAGTCGGTGGGGTGGAAGCAGCCGAGGTCATCCTGGCCACGCGTGCTCTCCTCCTCGACATCCGAGTCGTTGAAGTGAAGGATGCGCGCCAAGCCATCATCGTCCACATCCGACTGGGATTTGTCGGAGGGGAGGCTCTCGTAGGGCTCTTCCAGGTCCTCGCTGGGGTGGGAGGAGATGGAGGAATCTGTCATGTCGCTGCTGCAGCTGTTCTCCCCCAGGGCCTCCAGGTCGGGACTGAACTGGAAGGCGGGAGCCAGCGGCACCGCGCGCTCCTCCAGGGAGCCCTTCCCCACCGCGCATCCCAGCGGCGCGAGCCGCTCCCGGAACGGGGGCTCAGCCTCCACCACCTTCTCGCTGCTCTGCTGCTGCTTCTCCAGCTCCAGCTTCATGATGGTGTGGATGAAATGTGTCTGCACACGGGCCTGGTTGAACTCGATCCTGCCCTCGGTGTTGCCACAGCCATCCTTGGTGCAGCCGCAGGGGAAGGAGGTGTGATCCATCTGGCACAGGGAGAGGCAGAGGGGGAGGGTTAGGATTGAATGTGGCAGCATAAAACTGAAACTGCCCATGACTCCTCTGCCCTGAGAAACCAAGTAACAGCTGAGGGGTATAAAAGCAGGGGGGGGGGGGGAAAAAAATAAACAAAAAACCCCAACCCCCCCAAAAAAGATTTAAAAAGACACTCTGCTCTTTTGAAGAGGTGTCATAAAAAGTTGGATTTCAGTACAAGTGAAGGAAATTAAAAGATTCCAAAAAAAAAAAAAAGGTAAACATAATGGTCCAAAAGGAGACATAAAGGGCCAAAAATGCATTTTCTATTTATTGCTATTTAATGATCTCACTATCTGATCTGCAGCAGCCACTAGAGGGGGGCTGTCACACACACATGGAGCATTCATGTGCACCCACCTCCGCCACCCCCAGCCTCCAAACACGGCACCAAGCAGCGCCCAGAATAGGGAATGAGGCTCCCCAAATACAGCTGGGTAGGCACCCACAAAATAAACCCAAAAAATGTAACTCACTAATTGAATACACAGGGATTATCCCACTGTGCAGGTGGCCTGCACAGCTCGCCGTGGGCTGACGCTCAGCTGACACTCCCACGTTCGCCTGAGCGCGCTGGGATTTGTGCCACACACCAAAAGAAAATAGAATTAAAAATAAAACCTGGGGGAGGGGGAGAAAGCACAGCCTCGTGTGAGGAGCAAGAAGCTTTTCCTTGCAGACGTTCCCACGTGGCCCATCTCCAACAGGAGATCAAGCAGGTATGGCTGTCATGGGGATGCACAGCGGGGACACTCTCCCTGCAGGCTCAGGCAGGGTGGGGATGGCAGCACATGTGATCTGGGGAGAGGACACTTCCGAGCAGTGTCTGCCTTGCAGCCTGAGGGATGCTCCAAGAGCTTTCCTCGCCTCCAAGTGCAGGTGGGAGCAGACAGATTCACAGGCTGCCCTAACTCTGTCCAGCTTGCTCACACCCCTCTGCTCTAACGCCCAGCTGGAACCACGGCATCCCCCGTGCCCGGGGGGAGGGCAGTACCTGGCATTTAATGCCGGCCAAGCTGCAGCTGCAGGTCTCAGGGTCGCAGACCTCGCGGCAGTCACAGCCGCAGTCCTCCCGGGACAGGCGGATGTTGTGCAGCTCCCGCTTCTCCTCCTTGTCAATCTTCTTCACCCCCACGGCCTTGAGCAGCGCGCGCCTCTTCTTGGCAGGGTAGGGCTGCAGGAAGAAGCCATCCTCCAGGTCCATGTTGCTGACATCGATGTCATCGTCGGAGATGTCCTCGATGGTGAGCTGGTTGGCCTCTTCGGACTCCTTCGTGCCGTTCATGGTTAGCTGAGGGCAGAAAATGGACAAAGCATTAGGGGCTTGTTTGGGACTCAGAGCCACTGGAACCCCAGCTCAAGGGAAACAAGAAAGGAATGACCTCTCCCCCGTGGTGGCCAACCCCAGGGCCAACATTGGGGTCAGAGGCCCCGAAGATCTGACACCTGACTGGGACTGTTTCCTGGGATATCAAGTATCTAAATCAGAAATGAAAAGACTTTGGGAGATACCAAGAGGAGTCCCAAGTGGATCCCAGAATAGTGAGGTACTACCAAAAGAGCAAAAGTGCCTTCAGTGTCTTTTCCATCACTTTTCAAAGGTGGAGAACTAAATGAAAATCCCCCACTGGAGCCTGTGTTTCTTGGAGACCCAAACTGAGAGCCAAGGATCGATGCCCCCAGCTCTCACAGGCTCTTACTGAAAACTCACCAATTAACTAACAACATCCACCAACTCCTCATCAACCCAGCCCCACGCTCCTACTCACTTTCCATTTCAATGCTTCCAACTTCTCCTCTTTCAATTTTTCCTCGAGTTTGCCCCGACGGACGTTTTCCTGCTCCTTTGAAAACTCTGCCAGCGTGAACTGCCGGGAGGAGCTGTGTTTGCTCACCATGCCCAGGGTACAGCCCCCACGGCTAGGCACGCTCGTGAAGCCCTGGCAGCGTGGGAAGTAAAACACAGTGACCCGGTCAAACTCCACATTGTTCTTCTTTAGTCGCTTGGATTTCTTCAGGATAGACGTGGCTAAAAAGGGGAGAATTAAAAAAAAAAAAAGGCACAAAGTCAGTGCTGTCATGCTGCAGATGGAATAGAAATATTACTAACGGGCAGGACTTGCAATTACTCTCTCAGCAGGGACATGATGGGACAAGGCTACGTTGCTTGGTGGTGTTTTAGGAGCTAACACTCCAAAGGTGGGACGAGGATGGAGAGGAAACCAAGCCAAGTCCCGCTGCATCAGAGTCACTGATGAGATTCACCCTATGAGGAAGCTGCTGCTTCTCCTTCCCGCTTGACATCCCCCAGAGAACATCCATTTGCTTATTCTTCACGTGTGGCAGAGCATAACGAACAAGCAACCAGCGATCCTACACCTCAGTCTCTCTAAATCCACTCTGCCCCCCTGCTCTGCTCCTGGGATGCTGGGACATTGGCATTCCCAGTGCTGCACTGCTCTAGCCTCTGTGGCAGGGCAGAAAATAGCCCAAACGGCTGCTTTTTCTGGTACTTCCTTTCGCCATCCACTGGGAGGAACTCTGAATCTATGATTTACTCTCCAGAGACGCATTTGAGAGCAGCTGCAAAGATGTTAATCTTAGTACAGGCGATCCCCGGGTAAACATGGCAAGACATGACTCTGGTTTATCTTAAACTGCTGAAACATGCTACACACCATTTAGAGCAGAGCCTCTCCGGAGATACCTGGCCCTGCACATCTGCACATGCAAACACAGCAGATGGAGGGGGACTAATTAGTCAGGGCAGGTTCAGAGTGAGTGGCTTACCACGAGTGTGGCTGGCCAAGAAGTAAAGGCACAGCAGTCCTGGGTTACAGAGCTGTGTGAGTGTGACAGGAACAAGAGCCAGTTACACCCAAATTTGTGGTGAGGAGGGATTTCTGGTCCCATTCTCTGCTGGTGCGTGGGTGCTTTGGTTGTCGCCATGGGAAAAAACAACCCTGAAAGGATGGGTGACTGTAGAGCTGGGATCAAGCCCTGCTCTTGGGGTGGCAGAACCACAAGCAAGTCTACAGTGGGATCCAAGGAAAAGGACTGCAAGAACCCAAGGGGTTCTGCTGGTTTGGTGGGCCCCAAAAGCTGTGAAAGTGCAAGACCAGACAGTTAACTGCACCCACATTTCACAGGTCTCACTTGCCAAAATATAGTGTTTCAGTTTCATGTGGAAAGAAAAAAAAAAAGAAAAAAGAAGTGTTCACCCAGCTGTGTCAGCAGCTTCTGCTCAATAGCTGGGGGTTCACACTGGGCCCCGCAGTCACTGATCATATCTCTGCACTGTGTGTTGCATTTTCACAATAACCTTGACTCAATCTCCTAAAACACGAGCTCTTTATCAGAAGTCAAGTTAACCACCACCATCATCTATCGGCCGAGCTGCTGCACTTTGGCATTTGCTTCTCTCTCCCTGCACCCCTCCTCCAAAATTGTTTTCCCATTCCTGACCCTTTTCCAATTGAGCCAGAGAATACAAAAAGTTCATTGTTTTGTCACAAAACCTGGGAAGACAAGCAAGAATGAGACTCTTTATTATTACAAGACTTCTAAAGCCTTTTCAGACCACTGCATGTTTGTGTATGTCTGCTAAGTGGACCTTAACTGCTATATACAGTGGGTGTTCAGTATAATTTACTAGGTTGGACTATTTCTCCTCCACGAAGATGTTCCTCTATTGTACATTCTATTTTCCCCTTCACACGGCAGATAAAGGGCTTTGCAACGCTGCCTTCTGTGTGTTTTCCTAAAAGCTCTCAAAACTTGTATTGCTGGGAAAACCAAATAGCTTTTATCTGTACTAGCAGCGGAGGCAATGTCAAACGTGTCATGTTCTTTGGCAAAGTACCCAATTTACGTAGGAGACAAGTTCTGAAATGGTAATTACGCTACTGGTTAATCATTTTTAAAAAACAGCATTACTGGCCTTCGCTGGCTGATTAGTTTTTGCCTATGAAACAGCTTGACAGGGAATTGAGGGTTGGTGGGATGGTCCTGCAGCAGGGGCTCGGCGGCACCCACATGCCTCTGCACCCCCAGGCCCTTGGGTTTCTATTCCTGGAAATCTGGACTTCAGCAAAAATATTACAAAGGAACTAAATACTGGAAGGAAGGGCTGAGGAAGACCACTGTGAGGAGGCTGGGTGATTATAAATCGGTGTAGTGACAGGCAGCTGGCATCACAGCCACTTCTGCCCAGAAGGGTGTGCTCCAAGGGGGTCTCTGTGCGGTGATGACCCATCATCATCCTAAAAAAAACCCGTGCAGAGGCGTGGCTGGTCTTGGGAAAGCCAGAGATACTCACGGGTGAAGCTGGACGTTAAGGCAGAGCTGGGCTTGGGCTCTCCACGGGAATTCTCCTCATCAGTGTCCCAGCCTGAGGATGCTGAGGAGAGGGGCGAGCAGGAGGACGAGGAGCAGTAGGTGCTGTCATCCCCCAGCTCTTCATACTTCCTTTTCAATACTCCGCTCATGGTGATGCCGTATTTGTCCTATAACTGGAAAACAAAGGAGAAAAGCAAAATGAAGCCAGGGAAATACTGGAATATTCTGGTGATGAGCAGGACGGCTTTAACCCCCAGCAAGGCTTCCCCATCAGATCCACTTGGCCATGCAGATGTGACTCCCAAAAAGTGCTCCCCCCACCCCAAAATACCTCATATTACTACGCTTGCTGTGCACACCTTTAAATTTCTCTCCTGCTTTACAACACTGCAGAAAAAAGCAACTATCCCAGACAACAAACTGTCCAGAAACCAATCCAATCAACACAAACCTTATCAAACAGTAAGTATTACATTTTGCTTACTAATTCTTTAATGTTCACTCCTCACCCAGATCGCTTTCTATGCAGTTACAGCTTTAACGTCTTGCTAATTACAAAAATAAGCCAGTTTGCAGAAAACAATCTGCTGGCATGATTTACTTGCTACAGCCCCCCCGGGGAAACAGACTTATTAAATGAAGCACTGAAATACAAATATATCAACTGTGAAGAACAGCCCTTCTCCTCACGGTGCCTTTCATAGTCAGTCCCCCATTCAATAAGCTATTCTTGTTTAGGCTGGGTTATGTATCAAGCATAGTAGCAATTAAAAACAACGCAGCTAATTAAAAACAAAGGAGCTCTGTACTTGCCTAGATTCCTAAATTTCCTGCATGCTTTGCCCCTGCTCATCTTAAAGGGAAGAAAAAAAAAGAAAACCCCAAAGTAACTGCGTTGCATCTTTTAAACTTTGCTTTTATAAAGTTTGCACAAATTCAGGAGACAAAAAAAAAAGCCCCACAAAAGCTACAGACTTTGCCTACAGTAGGTCTGGACAATGCTCTCAGGCACAGGGTGGGATTCTTGGGGTGGTCCTGTGCAGGGCCAGCAGATGAGAGTTAATGATCTTTGTGGCTCCCTTCAGCTCAGGATATTCGATGATTCTAATGGGTATCAGCACCCACCCAAACCTGGGATTGCTCCTGCACCGATGCTGGACCACTCCAGCTTTCAGACTCTGGCAACACTGCCCCAGCTGCCCCTGCAGGAGCCACTGCCAGCTTATTTTGGAGCCAGTAAGCCATCCCCAGAGCCGAGAGCCAGGCTGCTGCCAGAGGGGTGACTTGCTCTGACCCCATCCCACCAGGCTGTAAGGCACAACCACGGTGGGAGAGATGCCTAGAAACTCCTTCCAGCAAGGAGGGGAGAGCCCCAGCCACCCCATAACACACAAAAGCTAAAGCATCCCTAGGACTTGGCTAATGCTGGTACAGCAGACAGCCCTGGGACGGTGGCAGGGGTACCAGACATCTAATCCTCATCCCCTCCCACCACACAAAACTTCACTGGCCAAATTCATTCTTTGCAACCCAAACACTTTTCGCACTCCACTTTGCTTGTCTGAAGTTTAAGTCTCTGAAAAAGAAAAAAACCCAACAAAACACAAAACTAAACCTGCCCTTCTGGCAGCCCTGAGGAGGCAGCACAGACACCACATCAGTTTCAGAACCTCCCCACGATGGGATTTTCAGTGTCCTGACCGTGCAGTATCACATTGCAGGATGGGAGCACGCACAGTTCCTTCCAAGTCCTGCACCAACCCTCCCTAATTATGTTTACCACAGCTTCCCAGGAGACAATAGTAACCTAAAAGGTCAAAAAAGTCCCTGGATGAAGCACTTTGCTAGCCTGAAGAATTTAATCATTCACTGCAACTTACAGGGCCAGTGTGTTCCCCGCAGCCCCCTGAACCTGGGGAGAAGTGATCCCTCCATTCCTCCTGCTCCTCCCTCAGCAGACCTGGAGCTGCAGGTGGTTTTGCCACAGAGGGGTTGTTGTTTTTTTGGCTTTAATCCAAAATAGATGCAGAGAAGGTGGATTTGGCCACCCTCCAGCCCCAGCAGCACATGTCCTACCCGACACCTGGATTAACCCCTTTCCTGCCTGCTCCACGGCAAAGCTGAGCTCGCGGGCAGCTGCAAAACACAGCGACTTACAAACCTTTTATTTGTATTATTTTTGCGTATGTGCCTCCTGCTCTGTCTCATGTCTGCTTTAAGAAACAACCAGGTGCAGAGGAACTCTCCAAATCCATGGCAGGGGTCTGAATCAAAGCCTGGGCTGCAGCCAGAGCTTTGCAGACCCCACTGTCCACCTGGAACAGGCAAAAACTTTGCAAAAAAACCCCCCGCACGTGGCTACAAAGAGCATCAGCTCATGCTGCAGGCAGAGTGCTCCAAAGGACAGGGAGGGATGACTGTGAGGGATGCCACTATAGCCAAGGGAGGGAGAAACCAGCTCCTTAAAATGACTGTAGAACACACATCCAACAGCAAACACCCTCAGAGGCGATGCTGACCATTCCCGTGGGACACACCGGAGGGTGCTGGAGCAGCCAAGGTCACGCTGCTGAGACAGGGAGAACTCCCAGGTCCAGACCAAAGATGCAGCAGCTCTGAGGCTCAGGTCACCTGCCAACCCCACAGCCCACCGGGGGCTGCACCACATCCCCCCAAACCACCCCACAGGGAAAGCTGGAGCGGTTCCTCCAGCCAGCAAGCCGAGCTCACACAAACACCAAGCTGCAGCCAAGGCAAGCTGTGCATAAGATGGTGCAACTCTATTTATTTATTCTTTAAATACTATCGTCAGCCAGAAGGATGAAGGGAGGCGTGTGCAGCTCCCCATCTATGAGAATGAGCCAAATGGATATGGAAAAACCCCACTTTTGGCATGCTGTCTTCTTCAAGACACCTATTGTTTTGGTAATGCAAAGGAGGTGTCGTGCAAACAGGATTCCCAGCTAATGGGAAAAAGCTGGTGAACCTGCTGCCCACCAGCCAAAATATATTAATTTTCCCCCATTACACCTTCCCCCTCATTGCTGATTTATGGCTGTGATGTTTTCCAAGCAAAGTTTTCAAATCCTTCTCAGGAGCGATGTAGTGGGGCTGCACTGATTGGTGTCTGCTTCTATCCTACCCCAAAAAATCCTCCAAATGGGAATTTTACTGTCCAAGCCAGGATGATCCCCTGCTCCCCTCCTCACCCTGGCACTTGGGGACAGAATTCACACCAGCAATTTGGATGCTACCTTTAAAGCCATGTCACCGAGGCCACTGGCCACTCAGCCAAAAAAGCCCAGAGGCCCATTCAGACACAATGAGGATATTTTAATTGCAGTAATTTTGCAAGGAACCTTAAACCCACAGCGGTGTCTTACAAGCAAGTCCCAAAAATGTCCACAGCAGCACAGAAAAAAGAAGCATCTATATCTGAGCTTGCCATTGCAAATCTCTACAGGCATCACCAAGTGCAGGATTTTACCACCTTCTCCTTCTCTTTTTTTTTTTTCTTTTTTTTACATAACCTGAAATAAAATAATCCTATCTTCCTTTCAGTTGCCAAAAAAGACATTCTGTTCTTGGCTAAGACTTCTTACTCATCTATTTTACTGAAAACAGCTTTTGGAACAAGTACATAATGCAATGGATCAAACCCGCAGGAATTCCTCTCTGGCACCAGAACTCCCACTATCCTGGGAATACTTTCTAACAAATATTTAGCCCAGATGTGCATTCCTTTCTTTCTCTCTCCCTACTTTTTTTTTTTTTTTTTTTTTTTTTTAGAGCATTAAAGTTTGGGTGGGGGGAGTAGTGGGGGCAGTCTAGTTAGGGGGAAGGGAATTGAATCTGCAAAGTCCCATTTCTGGCGCCCAGCAAGTCGCAGGGTAAAGCCCTAATACACTGGAATGCAAGGAATTAATGTTCTAACTATCCTCCTCTTGGACGACGTCTCAACAGTAAATATTTCGAGTAATTTAGATTTAAGAAGGTTTGGCATTTGTTTAGCCAAATGCTAAAGAGGAAGGCAACTAAAAACCCCTATCAGTGTCCAGTCTCCAGTACACTGCACAAAGAGGCATCATGGCTTTGGGCAGAATTACAAGGAGATGTTTCAGTGTTGTATTTTGGGGCTGTGGATGTGCTTTGAAGCATCAGGAGATCGCAGCAGTGCAAGCAAAGCAAAGGAAACTCCTCACAGCAAGTCCAGCAGCTGCTTTTGCTTGTGCCACAATTCCCATGGTATCGCAAGAGAACACCCAGGAGCAAGAATATTTCAGATTCTGGGGGTTCTGTCGGTGGAGCATCCTAAAGAATGGAAGGATCCCAGATCTGTGCATGAGCTACTGAAAGCAAAGCTTCTTTTGCCAAGTGATTTGGGGAACACCAAGAAAACAACAATCCCCCTGACCCCCCAAAACTCGGCACAACGCACTAAAAGTATTTGTTTCCCAGAGACTTTTCGAGGTGGTTTGCTGCCTCTAAAGCACAGCTGTCTGCCTGCAGCCCAGGAAGACAAACAGGACTCATCCCAGGACACCAAGGTGGACTCTTCCCAGCACACCCCAGACAAGGGCTCGGGCGCTGGGAGCGAGTTAAGGACTGTGCTGAGCCGTGAGTCAGAGCGGCTCCCACTCCCTCCCCCAGAGCCGCAGTGGCTGTGCAGGTCTAGCAGGAGTAAATATTAGTTTAAAAAACACCACCGCATATTTTAGCCAGGTACGGCTCTGAAGGCAGCTCGTGGAGCAGAGCTGGGGTAGTTGCTGGGGTTGGTGTTTGTTTGCCGTTTGTTGTGGGCACAGAGACCTCGGAGTGAGAATCACTAAAAAGTGCTGTGGAGCTGAGCTTCCCGCTTAGCTCTCCCACGAATCTGATGTCTGACGGCAGTGGTGACCCCAGTAACACCTCTGGGTTATTTAATAATCACTACACTATCAGCACTGATTCATTGCTCGATCATTTAACTATTTTAATTCTTTGCATATTTACTTAAGTGGTTTCCCCTTGGCTGCCGTGAAAGCCTCCCGATGACAACACTTCCCAATTTCGGGGCTGACTGGAGCCAAAGGGAGCAGGATCATCCCACCAGGACCCTCCAGGGGACAGTCCCACGCGTGTTCCCAGCCACATAAAGCTGTGCTTTCCAGTTTAGACCAGATTATTTTCACCCAGCTGGGTCTAAGGTTTCATAACCTTGCTCCGGTTAAAAATAGCCTCTGCCTACTATGCAACAGCAAAACCCAAAGTACGCCGTGCTGCGGAGTGGGAGCATGAATCAGTCCGTAGCACCACGAGTTTATTCTCGTGTCAGACACTGAACAGGCAAAACACCTTCCCCGGAAAGAGCAGCAGAAGTGTTTACTCCATCTCCTAATTTTTGGAAGGCCACAAAGACAGGGGAAAAAAAAAAATGCTTGTCAGATTTTTCTGCCAAGCCCTTACTTCTTGCTGACAGCTTGATAGGTAAATAAGAAATTTTAGCAAATACATTAAAGATTATCTGACACGGCCCAAAATGAAAGGAGGTTCAGATGTGCTCAGCGCAGACTGTGCTGTAATAAACAGGAAAACAGCAAAGTGTGCTTTGTCTAGGAAAATCCTCTATTTGATCACACCTCATGAATAATTCACACCAGGTTTCCATATTTGTCCTCCTGTAGGTACACGCTGTGCGTTACCTTCCCTGCTATATATACGCACGCATTTCCTGTGCTGAATTATTAAAGGCTTTGCCGGGAGCTGCGGAATCTCTCCGGGAGGAGAACAAACCCAACCATCCTGAAAATAACCCCACCCCCCACCCCACACACACACCTTGACGGGCTACATCTGCAAACTGCTCAGTGGAGGAAAACTAAAACAATTTTCATGAAAAAATTAAAGTAATAAAATAAAACAGTAATTGGTCATCAATTCCTGGTAACAAATGACAAGATTTGACCTGGCAGTGCTGGGTTAAGGGTTGGACTCTGGGTTCTCAGAGGGCTTTTCCAGCCTTAAGGATTCCCTCATTCTATGACTTCGAGGTTTGTAAAGGGCCGTGAGGGTTTTCTCTCCATCCATCCCACACAGGCGTTGGCATTCCAGGCATTAGTAAGGCTGAGCTGCTTTAGGAAAGGGCTGTCCCTATGTGTCAGCCTCTTCCTACAGCGACATTATGTAACTCGGAGGTGACAGACACTTTTGAGGATGCCGGGGGTGGGGGGGAGAGGCAGGCAAAAAAAAAAATTATAAAAACCTGAGAAAACTTAGTAATTGGGGGCGGGGAGGTATCCCTTTTTTTTTCCTCCTTTTTTTCAGGTGGGCTGTAAAAGCCGCGATGTTTTATTTCGGGAGGCGGGGGGTGTGGGGGGTGCCCCGCTCCGTCTGTCCGCCCGTCGGTCCCTCCGTGCGCCCGTCGGTAGGTGTTGCTGTAGCGACGGGAAAGCATCCCCAGCCGGGCGGATTTGGGGAAGANGGACTCACCGGGGCGGGGGTGAGAGGAGAACTCCGCGCTACTCCTAATAAATATTATAAAGGTGCTCGTGTGTCCGTACGGCAGAGCCGATGCGAAAGTGCGGGTGGGGGGCTCGGGGGCGCAGCAAACC
>VZRL01004629.1:229377-309899 GCA_013397895.1 Origma solitaria | reverse complement strand
CAGCGGCGGTGCCTGGCGCGGCGCCTCCCGCTCCGCTGCCGGGGCCGGGCCGGGCTGCGCCGCCCCGCGCTGCCCTTTTCCGTCAGTGGAAAACTCCGGGCTCTGACGCAGGCGGTGACAGGAGCGGGGCCGGCCGGCCCGCCCGGCTTCCTGCCCCCGCCGGGCGGGGCGCTGAGTCAGGAGCGGCGGGAGGCACCGCCCCGCATCCCTCGCACCGCCCCGCATCTCTCCGCACCGCCCCGCATCCCTCCGCACCGCCCCGCATCTCTCCGCACTGCCGCCGCCGCTCCGCACCGTCCTCTGCACCGCTGTGGGTCCCATGGGGGAGCGGTGTCCCACAAGAGGATGGGGAGACACAGGGACATGTTGAGCCCCAGAGTGGGTCTGAGTACTGCCGGGGCTGGAGACCCCAGATGGGTTTGGGTCCCATGGGGAGCTGTGTCCCACAAAGGGTAGGGGAGCCACAGATACAGCATGGACCCCAAAGTGTGTCTGAGTAGCACAGGGGGCTGGGGACCCTACATGGATTGGGTCCCACAAAGGGGGGTCTATACTACAAGGTACCGCTTGGACCCCAAAGTGGCCACAGGGGGCTGGGAACCACAAAATGGATTCAAGCCCCATGGAGGAGCTGTGACCCACAAAGAGATGGGGAGCCATGGGCACAGCATGGACCCCAAAACACATTTGGGCACCACAGGAATCTGGGGACCCCAAAGCAAGAGGGCGTTGGGTGCCTCAAGTAGCTCAGAACCCACAAGGGGTTGTGAATCCACAGGGAAAACTTGGAGCCTGACACACAGTTGTGTCCCACAGGGGTTTGAGCCATGCAAAGGTTTGGCAACCCACAGCGAGGGGTGGACTCCAAACAGATTTGAGTTCCACAGCTAGTTTGGGATCCATAAGCGGGCTTGGACTCTGAAAGAGATTTGGACCCCACAAATGGCTTGAGTCTCTGCCTGGGATTTGGGACCCACAGGCACAACTTGGACCCCAGAATGGATGTGGGTGTTTCAAGGACTTCGGAGCCCACAAGGGGTTGGGGACTCACAGGTGAATCTTAGACCCCAAAACAGATTTGGGCATCACCGGGGCTTTGAACCCCACAGTGCTTTGGGACCCACAGCAGACTTGGGCCCTGGAAAGCATCTGGACCTCACAGATGGATGGGGACCCACAGGCAAATCTTGGATCTTAGAACAGATTTGGACACCACGGGTAATTTGGGACCCGTGAGCAAGGCTTGGAGCCTAGAACAAATTTGAGCCTCACAGGATGATTGGTCCCGCAGGGATTTGGGATCCACAAGCAGGATGTGGCCCCCACAAAGGGTTTGGGCCCTATAATGTGTTTGAGTTCCACGGGAGAGGCTTGGCCTCCACAATGGGTTGGGAGCCAAAAGCAGGGCTTGGCCCACAAGCAAGAATTGGACCCCAAAAGGGTTTTGGCCCCTGGTGGTTTGGATCCAGAACTGGGAGTCAGGCTGGATTTGCCTTGCCTAAGAAGGTGGATGAGGATGGATTGGGGTGTGTGGGATGATTCCCGTGCTCCATTGTGGGCTCCTCAGCTCCAAGAGGCTTCCCACACAGTGCTGCAAGCCAGAGTGCTGACACTTCTTTCCAGGAATATTATTTTACTTGTACACCTCTTGGGATGCCTCTCATGGCTTTTTTTCTTTTTTTTTTTTNCTTCTTTCCAGGAATATTATTTTACTTGTACACCTCTTGGGATGCCTCTCATGGCTTTTTTTTTTTTTTTTTTTTTGGTAATACGGGTGTCTCACGGGAAGTAGTGCCATCAGGATTTTTGCTTCTGGTCTTGCCCTGGTGTGTGTCAGTGACTCCTGTGGACAGGACAGCCCTTCTGGTCACCCTGACAACACCACTGCAAGGCTGAGGGTGAGCTGAGAACATTCTCAAGCCAATTTTCCTGCTGTACGTGGTTGATTCTTCTCCTCTCCAGGTGCTTCACCCCTGTACCTGACTCACCCTGTGTATGTCTCCCAAGCCCATGAAACAACAGCTGGGTACAGAGGCAGAGGAGGGATGAGCTGAGATTTTGCCCCCAATTTGCAAATATCAGGGAGGCAATCCATAATTCGAGGTAGTGCCCTGGTGCCGGGTGGGTCCTGTCTTTGAGGCACAGGGCCTTCCTGAATATACCAGCGGAGCAGTTTCCCTGAGGTTTCACTTACCATGTTTGCACATGGCCGTGATTAATATTTCCTAACAGGAAGATGTCATGCGTGCAGGCTTTCCTCTTCGGGGTTTGGGTCCAGGGTGAGCGAGTTCAGGTTGTACCCTGGCTCCTCACTTCCTCCGCCTCGCAGGCTACACCCTCCCAGCCAGCCCTGCAGTCCCCCTTGGCTGATCCCAGAACAGGTCCTGGCGCCAGGGAGGTGTCACCACACAGCCCCTGGGGAGGCAGAGAACTTCGATAGGACTAGACCGGGATATAATATCACCTGTCTCTGCACGGTGTCTGTGGGATGAAGGAGGGGGTCACTTGCTGCCATCCCTGAGCTGAGTTTGGCATGAAACCCGGGGTTTGGGGGAAAGAGGATATCCTGGAAAACAGCCGGAAAGGCTGCCAGCAACCCCCAGGTTACACATTTTCTCTTTTGCTTCTAATAGTTTTAATGGTAGTAAAGCCACTATGAGATAAGGGTCCCACACAGGGCAGAAATTATTTAGAGATTCAGTCAGGCGATGAACAATTCTGCCTCCGCACTGCCCGTAGTTGTGTGTGTGTAAAAGAGAAGGGGGAAGTGAAACAAAACTTATTTTTAGAGCGGCAATTTTTTTTATTTTTTTAAAATCAACCTAAAAACACTACTACCTCAATAACTGGAAGCTTATACTGGAAAATAAATAGCCCTCAACCAATCTAAGGTGTTTTCCTGTGTAGGTTAAAACATCTCAGTTTGACTCAACATGTATTTTGTTGCTGCTTCTCTGAGCCTCATTCCTCCAACAAATTAATTCACGAGAAAGAGAGTGAGAGAGAGAGAGAGAAAAAAAAAAATATTTTTCTCTTTAACCTGAGCCAGGTTGGTGTAGTTTTTAACACAGCTTTTCCACCTCTCGAGGAGCATCCTCCTTTCCCCGCAAAGCCGGAGCAGCTCGCAGCCCCTGCGCCCAGGAAAGCCCTCTGAGCTTTGGCAGAGGCTGCTGGCAGCAGGGCCTGGAGCTGGTTCCCCTGGCCAGGCGCCATGCGAGCGCTGCTCCGGCAGGAGGAAATTCCCTGCTGACCGGCCGGGCAGGGATATGTGCCCTGGCACGGAGCAGCGGCAGCACAGCGAGCACAGGGAGCACCAGGGGAGGATTCAGTGCAATACGCCAGCAGAGAGATAAGAGGTGTGAGCTGGACGAGCTCGGGATGTCAAGCTCCTTGCTGCTGTTGGTTTCGTGCTTGCTCTGCAGCAGAAGCACTTTCCCTGGGGTTTAAATCTTCTTGGTGCTTAAGGATGGATAAACCAGGAATATCTGGGCTTGGAGATATGAATTTTTTTGCTGTTTTTATGTCACATCCCTGCTGCAATTCTAAAAAGGGTTATCAGCTGTAAGTGGCTGTGGTTGTGTTGCTGGGTGCTCTAACAGCCCATCTGAGAGTGACAACATGGGGACATGGGAAAAGAAACCATGGCTAAACCATCCCAGCTTGAGCAGTCAGGTATGCAGCATCACCCCCTGTGCCCCCAGCTCGCTGCCTGACCCCGGCTCCTCATTGATTTTACACCAACACAATTCCACCATCTTCTGCAAAGTCGCTCCTGTTTCGAGCTGATGCTCTAAGTCAGTCACATCCATAGGATTTAAAACCCTGTGTGCTGTGCTGTTATAGACCTGCTGGGGTAATTATTTATGCATTTACCGAAATGTGCTTCCTTCATGCTGTCAGTCCTCGGTAGAGATCGGGACAGGGTAATTCAGTGCTCTCCTACATGTGCAGGCACCCTGCGAGCCTGAGCGAGATGCAGAATGTGACCTGCTTGCTGGTGAGCACTGATAAAATTGTTAGATTCCCAACAAACACACAAAAATCGTCACCCTGAGCGAAGAAGTGTGAATTTAAAACACTGGCATGAAGTGGGAATTGTGAAAGCGCCGTGTCGCTTCAGCCACTCGCTGGCGATGGTTAGCGGGCAAGGAAAATAAAGATGACAAAACCCCATGTTATGCAGACAGCTGGGTTCGAGTGGGGCACCTGTGTCCTCAATTAACCCAACTCACAGTTAACTTTGGTGCCATCAGAAAGCCTCGCACCAGGGTTTGGAGGTGGGAAGCTCAGGAGTGCTGTGTTTTTTGATCCTTGACATTTCGTGAGTCGTCTGTTTTAGCGCTGAAACGTCTCAAGTGATGCGACCGCTGCAATTTCTCTTTCAAGGGTATCGCTCTCACACAATAATTAAATCTCTGGCTTTCAAGCATAATTGCCAATGACAGTGCCTCCGAAATTGCTTCTTTATGCTCGACTGTTCTGTCTCCTGGCAGAAAGGGCTTCTGTAAGAATAAGCCAGGGAAGAGTTGTGAGTGGCAGCAAAGGCGAGAGGAAGCAACACAAACTCCATCCTTTTCCCCCCAAAGGACAGCAGCTGTCCCTAAACCTTGAGGTGGCCCAAAACCTGCCGCAGTCCTGGGTGCCTGACAGGCCCAGGAGGGAATGGGAGCTCACAGCACAGCTCCATCATTACCAGGCCTCTTGGAAAACTTCAATTTTTCTGTGCTAGGACCTGTCTCCTGCTCCAGGTTGGTAATTGGTGGTGTTGGCCGTGTGCCAGGCAGCACTCGCAGCTCTGTCTTGAGAGGACAAAAACCTCCATTACTTTATGTTCTCTAATTCTCCCAAGGTGTGCTGCTGTCTATCAATGGAGTCGCCATGAGGTAATAGAAATTACAAACCTCCCCAGACTTATTTGTCTGAAAGCGTTTCTTGTAAAAATACTTATATGAGTCTCCGGAACCGTGGCACATGAGAATGGCAGAGAAGAGAAAGTTTGCAAATTAAATTGCAACAAAAGGCTCTTTATCAGAAACTATGGGGGAGACCGGGCGAGAGAGTTATTTCACTTCTGCTAGGCTGGCTGGTGGCAGCATTTAGGCAGAAAAAGTGATTTTTGTTGTCTGTTTGTCACTTTGCAGTGAAGCTGCTCTAGACCCTGAGCTTGGTGGGACGATGGGTTTGGCCAGACACCCCTGGGGATTTGTTTCCTGCCCTTGCCAGTGCCTCCCTGTGAGCTCTGCTAACCCCTGTGACTTTTGTGGCTCACACACAATGGCAGCATCACAACTCCAGCCTCACCCTAAAGCCTTCATCACACCCCATTCTTAACCAGCAAAAACCATCCAGAGCAGATGTATTTGCAGTGATGTGACAGACCGAGCTCTGGAGGAAATACCTGAGCTGTCTGAAAAAGTTACTACCCCCCTGCCTCCAGCAAGGGCTGATGAGTTGATTCCGGGATCTCAGCATGATCCTATTTTGATGTAAAGTCGGAGCAAATGGGCTGGACTGTGAATGGGAACATCTGGGGTGCCACACACCTGCCCCCATGAGTGCTGGGGTGAAGCCTCCAGTGCAGGAGAGGGCTGCAGTGGCTCCTTAAGAGTAAAGAGTTTCAGAGCAGAGAAGTCAGGATCCAAATCCATTAAAAATAACAGTATGACTAAAGCTCAATTTTCTCCTCTAACAAAGGTTTTTGTGAGCCCACAGTATGGGGCAGGGGCATTGCTCCTCCTGGGCAGCTCTTATGGTGCTTGAGCTGGATTGAAACAGCAGTGAAATACATGTGAAAATCATATATATATATATATATATACAAGTAGGTGTGTGTGCATCTCTTTTTATATTGCTTGACAGAATTCACAGCAAATGTCCCAGTTAAATAATGCTTCTCCTGTGTCAGCAAGAGCTGGAACAGCGTTTGGTGGCCACAGTGGCTACAGGTGATGCTTCAGTGTTTTCCCTTCAGTGCCAGAGCTCTAGATGATGGTTCTTGTTTAAAATTGGAAGCTACAAAAAGGGCACCAGGCCCATATTTGTGTGCTGGCTTTATCTGTGAGCTGTCATTATCCTTCTGACACTTGCAGGACGTCCAGGGTCACTGGGTTTTAGAGTCAGACTCTGGTGGCGTGAAAAATTTGCTCTGAAAAGGGCAGCTGTGTGGAATTAGGTACAGAGAGCTAATTGTTATTTGTCTTTGCATGTTCTTTATGTGTTTGGTGGCAGGTCTTGCTCCCAAAGTCCTTGTGGTCAGTGTTGGGACTTCTGAGCCAAATTCTCCTCTGCTGTAAAGCTGTTTAAGTCCCTGCCATTTCCAGGGGTCTTGGTGTTCCCAGTGTAACTGTGCCACCCTCACTGCTCCCTGGGGGGAAGATCCTGGCTCTTACCCCCACTTTTACCAGCGGGAAACTGAGGCAGAAGGGTGGGCACAAGCTCGAGGTTTTGAGGCTGAGCCTAAGCCAGCTATGGCCAAGCTGCTCTGACACCAGTGCAGGGGGAAAGCTCCAGAAACAGGGACTCTGGATTACCCCATGCAGGAGCTCAGAGGTGTCTGTAGGAATCCTAAACCCTCACTGCAGGCACCTACTGAGCACAGGTCCTCAGGCAGGACAAGCACCACCCTGCAAGGTGGGAGTTGCAAGGGAAAACTCCCACTGAAGTTTATGGCAAAATATTGAATCTATGGTAATTTCAGATTCATAGATTTCATAGACAAAACAGATGACCTTCAAAACCCAGAGGCTTGACCTCAGAGAACCTGGAAGCATCCACCTCTCCTCCAATCTGCACCCAGGAGCCACTTGCATCAGTTTTGCTTACATAATTTGTGATGAGCTGGGTTTTTCCCCTTCCCTGCAAACGCTGGCCCCCTGGCATGCTGCACTTACCTCGAGATGCTGTTCAGCTCTGGTTTCTCTTCATGGAGCGGCTGCTGTGCTCTGAAAGGTTACACAGCCCTCAGCTCCCTGCTGCTGGGTCTGCAGGAGGTGATTCCTGCTGCAGAGCCAGTGTGGAATAGGATTGTGTCCCCAACACGGAATGGGACTGTGCCCCCAGCACGGGATGGGGCTGTGCCCCACCATCTCAGCACCCTCCCAACCTCATGTGGGATGCGAAGGACAGAAATTGGGGCACAGGGAGACCTCCTGCCTCTCTGTGGCTGCTCTGTCAGAGCCATTGCCCTCCTCACTGTAAATTAGAAATCCACAAAAGGGGTGGAAAACGTCACTGTGGTGGTGGCAGTGTGACTCAGGTCTCATCTGGGGGCAATGCTGGGCTGAGCTGGCCTCGTTCCCCTGCATGAGGGGACATCTCTTTTTGGGACACTCCATCAGGGTGTATGTACATCCCCTGGAGGACAAAACCTTCTGGCTCACACAGCACCCCATTAACCCTGCAAAGGTCTTAGGGAGCCAGACAGCCCCACAAGGTAACCTGTCCCAGGGCAGCAGGATGGGTGATTTGGGGTTTGATGCATCTCACCCCACCCAAAGGTTATTTTACCTAGTCTTCCTGTAAAACTGAGGAGCCGCATTTATGCTTCTGCCCCTCAACTTTTCCCAAAGAGTAAAAACGGAGATGTAAGTTATAGTAGACACACTTACAGCTACACTCATTAACGTAATGTGTGCATTGTGGTGACATCTGTGGTTGGGAGAAACCTCTATAAGACAACAGGATAAATGACTGACACCTCATTTAACAAGAGGCAGAGGGAGAAATGGAGATGAACACCGTTCTGTTGAGGCTGAAATACCAACAAACTCATAGGAAATAGGAGCAGCTTGGCCAGTCCATCTTAAACACAATCGTGCTGCAATTCAGAGGGATTATGGAAGGGAAATAAACCTGAGTCCGTTTGGTTTCCATTCTGGATTTTGAGTTCCTAAACATTTGCACATACAGGATTTTCTCCTAAATTGTGGCAGCTGCAAAAAAGAGTTCTCTCCTCCATGCAAAAGCCAAGATTACCATGTAATGACCTGACCCCAGGAGACAGACTGCTGAGAAAAGGACCAAAAGTGTGGCAGTTTCCCTGCACGGGCAATGTGCACATGTGTGTCCCGACATGGGATTTAGGGCAAGGCTTTGGTAAGCCAGCATCGACTGCATGCAGTCTGGAGTGCAGGGAAAAGAGCAGGCTTCTTGTTTCATAAAACTCTATTTATTTTATTTTTTAAATTAATGCACTCAAGGCAACAGAAAGAAAAAAATGGCAAGAATAGTATAAAAACAGAGACTGAGTTTAATTCAAATGGTTAATGTTGCAGGAGGCCTGAAATAGCTTTTCAGGACTCAGCTTCTCCCCACGGGTGTAATTTTCTGTTCATCCGTGGACCTGAGGAATCCCTGCCCTGCCCGGCTCTGCCCGGGGTGCAGTCAAGGTTGTATCACCACAGATTCAACTCCTCAGAGAAACACTGCAGGGGAGAAATAGTTCTTGAAGTCAAGCATTATAATTTACTAACAGGTTTATTAAAATCTTATTAGAAGATTATTTTTTAAAGTCCGTTTTACACAGCTGTTGTCCTTCTGCTGGTGTCTAATCCTGGAAAATCTCGGTGAATGAGTCATTTGCACTTACTATCTATTACACCCTCTTATTATAAGCCTGAGTGTGTTTGCATTTGCTTCAAATAATATCACTAGAACCACAATGGTGCCATAAAATCTCCCTCATCTCCCCTCTTGGAGCCTCTCTTGCTGTTGCAAGAGAGGTGCCTCACCCAAAGGTTTCATGGGGTCGTTCTGGTGCACAGAAAGACTCAGGGAGCATTTTGTTTGGAAATAACCTCTAACTTCACCCCCCCCCAGTCCTGATCTTTTCGTGCCAGGCTTTTAATGTGTGTCTTTTGGGTTTGGTAGGTCAGAGACACATTGTGGAGGGTCAAGATCTGCGAAGGACATTCCTGCTTCCTAAAGGTGACCTCAAATACCAAATATTTGTGTGTCATGACAAGGAGGACATCTGGCAGTTGTGCATCAGCAATATCTGAGGGCCACGTTGGGGTTTTTTGCTTGTTTTTGATATCTGAAGGCTGTTGAGTATTAAATGTGGCCTCTGGGGCAGGACCCTGCATCACTGCCTTGTTTGGCTCCAGGACATGATGCTCCTGCTTCCATGAGCATTAAAAAGAGGATGAAGGAGAACCCAATACAAGGACATCAATTTCTGGAGAAGTGTTGGTTAACAGAATGTGAAAACACCACCATAATAATAAAAAATAATATTGGTAGGTGCAGAGTGTGGTTTGTCACAGCTTTCATTCCCAGCAGTGCCCTCTGCCTCTACCAGCTGTGAGTCTCACCCTCACTTTGTGATGCAGCACCAGGGCCGTTTTCAAAGCCCCAGAAATGCACAAACTCCCTCAGCCCATCCTCGTCCTCCTCTTACCCACCCAGGAGGACTGAGAGGGAGCAGGGACATGGGGGGAAGCTGCCCTGTCATCAGATGTGCTCTCCCAGGCTGTGCAAGCCGTGTTCTCCTGACATCCCAGAGCAACCCTTTCCTCTGGGTCACTTGGCCAGAAGTCAGGGGAGGAGTGTTGCTCTGAATGTAACTACAGGAGGGGGAAAAAAATTCATATCCAAGGTTTAAAATCACTTGCTTCAGGGGATGTTTCCATTGGCAGAGTCACCAGAACCAGCACAAATGATTCAAAACATTTTGTTAAATGAAATTCTCAGATGATGTCAGAGCTGAGGCTGTTTTAGCAAAACCAAAAGAGAAGGAAGGTTGAAACCAAAAAGAAGGGAAAAAAAAATTATACCATTTGACAGGGAGGGATTAGGAGCTTAAAATTATTTTTATAGGCTATCCAAATATTTGAAAGCTTGGAAGTTCAGAGTTCCAGTGCTTTAGCTCAGCTCTAGAGTCCTGCCAGCCCCTCAGTGCAAGTCACACAATGCAGCCAGCTGGGCTGGACTCACCAAACTCACAAAGCCTATTTTCTGTTATCCAGCCCTGGCTCCCACTTCCTATAGGCTCACCAGCAAATCCCACCACCTTTCCCTGCCTCGGTTTCCCCCTCTGTCAAATACAGAGATTTTAATTCCCTGCTGTAAAGTGCTTTGAGATTTGGCAGCGAGAAGAGCAGGGAAGGTCTCCTCCTGTGTGGGTCCCGAAGAAAGAGCAGACTGATCCCTCAGGGTCCAACAGCAGCTCTTTGTGTGAGTTTTTGTTCCACCGCCCATTTCTGTGGTGCACAGAAAGCCCAGGATGATGCTGCTGAGATGCTGTTTTCTTTCATGCCTGGCACCTGCCTGCTCCTCCAGGGCCGTGCAAGATAATCACGTCTTTGTCACAGCTCGGCTAACCCACTTCGTCTTTATTGATTAATAGGTCATAATCCTATTTTAGTGAAAACATAACCATGCCCATGGCCACAGGATTCAGATATCACCGAGGTGGAGATTACAACCTCTTAGTCTGAACACAGAGAGTGAGATGGACTGTCAGAACAAGAGCACTTGTTAAGAGGAAAATCAATAGTGAGCTATTTGGGGAGGGAGAAAAACAAATCCCCATCACCACAAATGCATTAAACATAGGCTGCAGCGCTCCAACTTTGTATAAGCTCAAATTAAACGTGACCATAATAAACTGTTTACTTTCTTTGGGTTTACCCAGCAGAAAGGAGACGCCAATTTGCTGTAATGCCTGTGACAGTGCAAGTGTTGGGCGTAGTTTGTGGGGATATGGTCGCTGTTACTAAGTTTTGCTGGAAAATACTTCAATATTTTCCCCTCCTTCCTTTGGAATTGTACCTAATTGTAAGTGTGGGAGCTGTAGCCTCGATTACTTGCATCCTCACTGAGGGGTTGGTTGCTCTTGAGAGTTTGGAGATGGGGAGATGAGGTGTCCTACCTTTTCTCTTCCCTTCTTTTACCTTTCCCTTGTTTCCCTTTGTTAAAATCCCACTCTGGGGCTGAAGGGATTCCTGACAATCTGAGTGTCTTTGACGCCCAGGCGGTGCTCACCTTCTCATCCCCCACCATTTGAAGGTTCCCAGGGACTGCTGGTTATGGCATGAGCACCCAGCCTGGAGCATCAGGGAGGGATCCAAACGCTGTCCTTTGCAGGCAGCCCAGAGTGCCGATTTCACCCCTGGCTCTCAGGCAGTGCTGCTCCTCTGAGTTCCCTAGCAAGGATGCATTTAAGCACGGGTGACCCCACAGCTTTGCTCCCTCTCTGGAGCCAGAGAGACACAGATTTAACAGTAAATAATGAAAAAGAACTAGATTTCCTTTGTTATGCAGCTCATTGAATGAGGTTTCCCACATCTGTAGAAGTCACCACATCTTTTATGAGATTTGACTGTCAGCAAGATGTTATAAATCCCAGATGTTAAAATATGGATTTATTTATAACTCAGAGCCTATAATAGAGCACTCAAAAAGATTATATCCAGCCCCCCTCCTCAAAAGATCTTCCTGAAATAAAAGCCTTCACTTTTATTATTTTAAAATTATTATTGCCATATGATTTATCTTGGGTATTACCTCATTAAATGTCCCTTAATTACTGTGGCTTTAGGACTGGCATACATTTGGCTTCAGGGAGCATTGGGCAAGGAGAGCTCAGCACCAGTTCTCCCATCCTGGGTGAGATTTTTGCTGCTTGGAGTTTGGAGGGCAGAGTGGGCAGAGGGTGGAGGATGGGGAGAATTCAGCCCCAGGAGTTCCTTGGCAAAGTGCGAGGAAAGCACAGCCAGCTCCGGGCACCTGCAAAACTTGGAGCTGGAGGTGTTTGGTATCCATTGCAGCCCCAAGGAAATGCTCAGGTCAATAAAAAAGCAGCTCCTCACAGCTGGTGACCATTACACCGAACACAGCGTAGGACGTGCCACAGCTGCTGCTCTGCCGGAAGATGGAAATGTTTTTGGAACTGCTTTTGGAGCATTTGTTCCATTAATGCTCTCTCCCTCCCTCCTCCTACCCCTTGCTTTTCGAATCGCTGCAAGGAAAACCTGCGAGTGGAAAAGGAGGGGCCCTCCATGGGCACAGGCCACACTGAGGGTGCAAATATTCCTCGGAATTAATTCTCCAACACCTCCAGCAACACCTCCAGGTCCCGAAGGAAGTCTGCAGCACTGGGAGCTGTGCACACAGCAAGAGACACTCCCTGCCGCATCTGTCCCACGCTGCAAACAAAGAGGACAGGTCTGAAGGGAAGTTAAAGAGCCTCATCCTGCACAAGAGGAACAGAAAGGCAGTGATTTTACCCCAGTTCACACAAGGTGCTGGTGGCAGCCTCAGGAATCAGGAAACAAGTGCTGGAGGCAGTGGTGGCTGAGAGCAGCCCTCCTTCCCACCCTCCCTGCTCTCTTCTTGTGCAAGGACCTTGTTTAGATTTAGGAAACCCTGTCTTCCATTCCCTCCCCTTTCTTTTTTTGAAGCTAGGTCACCTCCCAGGGCCAGCTGGGAGAGTGGATCCAGTTCGGAGATGGCAGAGGAGCTCTGGCCAAGTGTGACCGTGCCATCAACCCCTGGCGTGCCACCACCGCAGCCTTTGAGGATCAGACCCACTGTCCACCCTGCAAAGGTGCTGCAGCTTTTAGACCATGCCCAGCCCCTTCCAGCCTGCGAGGCATGGGCTGGAGCAAGGCTGGCACATGGAATCCCAGGTTCTCCAGGCTGAGGGCAGGCAGGAATCACACAGCCCATGAGGCCTGCCGGAGCTCAGCTCTGCTCTCATGCCTCGCCACGTCCATATTTCACAAGAGAACGGTGGCTCTCTACAATTTTCTCTCCTGGGCTGGGGCAGTTTGGCTCTTTAAAGGCAAGGCAGGAAGAAGAATGCCATGAAATCGCACTTGGAGGTGCGCCTCCTGCACTTTGGGATCTGCAGAGCTGGAAGTGAGTAACTTGCTGGGAGAAACTACCTGGGCTTGGCACTCCCTGGTATGGAGAGGAGCAGAGCTCTGGTGTAAATCAGCACAGCTCCTGAAGAGAAAAATCTCCGGTGGGAGTTTATGGGACACTCACCAGCTTGTAAATATCTTTTTGGCATATCAGTTTGTGTGTCACGAGGTTTAAAACCTTCATCACCTTAATGTTTCCCATCCCGCAGAGAGCTCTGATCTGAATATGATAGGCACTTGAGAAGGTTTGGCAGCAGTGTGATGTTACAAAACTTGCGAAATGCCTCGCTTAACCACAATATTGTGCATTTTCCAAGCCACATACCTATCTATTACAAGGTCTTTCAGATGGAGCTATAGACAGCCTGTGGGTCATGAGATCCTGACCCTGGTGTGTTTTTACTCCCTTCTTCTCATGAATTAACTCCTGAACTATTGACTCTCTGTTGAATGGATAGCAGAGTTCAGTCACATTTTACATACGGGCTGCTTTTCCATCCTGTATCTCAACAACTGCAAACCCCAAGGACGAGTAAATACTTCAACCTCAGCCATAAAATTGATGTGTTGCAAAATGAACAAAATGGGTTTAGTAACTTACAAGGCAGATACCATCAAGTCCATAATGAGCCAGAACTAAGTTATCCTGTCTCTCTCCTCAGCAGTGAGGCTGGGAGCAAATCACCCCTTTGCAGGTACTCAGTTTATTCCTTATATCTTCTTCACTGAAAGCAAAATCAACCCGTGGTTGTGTCAGATCTCAGCCTCATGAGCCCCCCAAAAGGAAAAGATTGACTTAAGAACCACAAGGTGTTCAAGAAAAATTTTCAACTTTTAAGTTCTCTTCTTGCCTTCTGGCTTTTGAGTCTGCATATGACTCCCTGGTAGATTAAGGAGCTTTCCTCTACATTCGGAAAGGCCAAAAAGTCATCAATAAAACATAAACTTCCCAAGATCTTGTGAAGCACCAAAAAACAGCAGAAAAAGAACAGATATCCAAATTGCCAATGCCTCGTTAACAGATCAAAAATCACACTCTGCTGCTGCAGCAGGGTTCAAATGGGCAGGATAAATGGGGCTACAGCTGCAGGTTGAACCCCTATTTTGTCATTGAATGAGAAAAGGGCCCTAAAACCTAACATATAGCACTGGCATCATTGGAAGCTGTGCAAGCTATTTCTACACTGTACATCCTAGTAGACAGAACCCTTAGAAAGTCAAAAATTAACACCTAAAAATAAAAGGTTCTGTTTTCTTAGAGATCAAATGGAAAACATAGCTTAAGGTCTGGTAAAGAAAGTCTCCTTAATATCTGAAAGGTGCTTGACTAAGTAGTGAAATAGCTTCATGTATTCCCAAGGCTTCCTGGCCAGCCTGGCTCTGAAAAATATCCCTCTGTGCTCCTCTGGCATCAGACATGAAAAGTTTGAAGCTTTTCCTGCTGAGTCTTCATATCTAACTGAAAATGAAAACTCAACATCCGTCTCCCCACTCCAAAATGCAATAGAAGCAGTGGTGGCATATTAATAAATATTCTCACTAGAAAATATCATGAAGAAATAAATAGTAGGCTGAGCAGAATGTTTCCATCATCTTGGCAGGGCAAAGTCCCTGGTGTGTACCCCAAAAATAAGTGGTAAAGGGGAGCAGAGCGGGACTGAACCCACCGCGGGTGGTAGGGGTTGGAGAGACCTCTAGGATGGTTTTGTCTTCCTTCCCCTGTGATCTCCCCCAGGTACAAACAGGGCAATAACACTTCCCTGTCCCAGATAGGCTTATCAGGAGGGGCTGGCGCTAGACGAGCTCAGGTCACAGCCACGCTGCCTGCGCGTGTGTCACTGGGGCACCTTCTCTGCCGAGATCAAAGGGCTCCTGCCACCCCCGGCTGGCAGAATGCTTCCTGCTTCCTCCCCGGCCCCGAGCAGGGAGGTGATGGCAGTAGGTGGTCTGAATGCCCTGGTACCTCCCCAGAACCTGGGCATGGGATCCAACACCCTCGCAAAAGCACCAGGGAGTTTCTCATTCCCTGGCGTCGCTTTTGGCCTGTGCTCAGTCTCCCCTCTGTTCAGGGCGGTGCAAGGGCCAGGGTGTGTGACCTGATAGGCAAGAGCTCTCTGTGGGATGGTTTGGAGGGTCAGGGGGAGGTAACTGTGTTATTATGAGTCGTGTTCTTGTACTCATCTTTAGGGCCAGGTGGGTCTGGGTCAATCTGGCCCTGCGTGGTTGGCTGCTGTCACAGCCCAACCCTCTGACTGGGGTTACAGATGGCCCCTAAAGACTAAAAAACCCATATTAAAAGAAAATTAGGCAGCTAAATTAGCATCCCATTTAGGCAAGCATCAGTTCAGCTGTGACTCCTAATGCCGAAAGCCTTCCTTGAGCTATGGCCAATCACAATGAATTCTTTCCCCCCCAACAATCCTAAAAAACTGATGTCTTGGTTCCTTATAAAACATCAAAGTGAGGAAATAAAAAGGAGAGAGGAATGGGGGAGGTTACTATTTCCCCAGGTTTTCTCAGCCAGCCTGTGTGTCTCCAAGCAGAGATCAAGGCTCTGTGTGTTTGGGATGTCAGACATTTGCCTGGGATTTCAGCCTGCCCCAGCCACAGATGTTCTGTGTGCTCAGCCCATCCATACAGAGCATTTTCAGCAGTCTGACAAGCCCAGGATATTCATGTGCTGCATAATTTTTTCCCAGGAAATCCTGTGAGAATCCTACAAAGCGGGAATAATAAAATATACATGATACATCAGTGTTCACTGAACGAATTAGCCTTTGCTGCACTTCATCTCACTTCTTGCTCTTCCTCTGTCCCAGCTAGAAGATCCTTAGGACACGGAGTGTGCCCCTGCGTCCTTAAAGTGTGAATGGTGCTCTGGAATTCCTAATTTTTGGGTATGTCTTGGCAACCCCACGGCTCCACTGAAGCTGGCTGGGCTCTCTGCAGGGGGATAGGAGATTTAATTTAAGCAAGATGGCAAAATGTGGCTCCTGTGCTTCCAGGCTGGATTCTGCACTTCCATTTGCATGTGGGCAAAGCAAAAAGGGAGAAGGAACGTAAATGGAAGCACATCAGGGAGGACGTGCTACATGGTGAGTGTCTGGATTCATCTGAAGGGCTGTTTTGGAGGTTGATTTTCATGTTATAAGGAGCATCGACATTGAAAATGCCCTCTCAGAAGGACAATAGAAGGTTTTAAGACACATATACAAGGCAAGGCTCATTGAAATTGCAAAGCAAATCAGAGTCCTCCCCAGCAACAGCAGAAAAAGAAATTAAAACTAAGAAAGTAGGTTTAGATTGGCTCTTTGGAATAAATTCTTCCTTGTGAGGGTGGGCAGGCCCTGGCACAGGTGCCCAGAGCAGCTGTGGCTGCCCCTGGATCCCTGGCAGTGTCCAAGGCCAGGCTGGGCAGGGCTTGGAGCAGCCTGGGACAGTGGGAGGTGTCCCTGGCCATAACAGGGAATTAGAACTGGGTGATCTTTAAGGTCCTTTCCCACCCAAACCATTCTATGATTCTATTATAAGTCTCTCATAAGACATTTACGGACTTTGTTTTGACATTTTTGTGTAAGTTCTCTTCCATCATTTGTCCATAATCAGTTACCCATTTAATAAAATTAATTTTTCCAGTGAATCTAAGTATCTCATTTTTCTACCATTCAGCTGAACTTCACTCCAAAAACATCTGAGCTCATATTGCAATAGGTTCCCCCTCATCTTTACATCCTGGGATGCTCTGGTGACGTGGAGAATTTCCCTTTCCTCCCGCAGCAGAGCAGCTTTGTTGGAACCACTGCTGAGAATGAGAAAATAAGATGTTTTATATGGATATCACGTGCAAGCTGCCCAGACCCTGCTTACCTAATCAAAACCACTGCAACTTGTATTCAAATCTTGTCTGGGACGACTGAAGGGGCTCGGAGGGCCACTCTCAATGTCCACAGTTAAATATTCACTGTCCTTGCTCCGAGCCCAGCTGGCTGGAAAACTCCAGGGCTCTTGAGGCAGTGCTGTCAACCAGACATGTGCTGTGACAGAAAAATAGGTCAGAGTCATCATGTTGTGGTCTGATTCCCAGTGTGTAGCCAAAGGCATTTCTGTGACTGAGTCTTTAAATATGGGGAAAAAAAAAAAAAAAGGGGATGAACCTCTGGGATGCTGCAATAACCGCTGTGACATTTTGGCAGCACAGGAGTCCTTTTGTCACAGGGCCTCCTGGAAACAGCAAAACATCCCAGGAATGGCTGTGGGGAACTGCCTGGAGCATTTTAGCCGAGACGAAGCTCTTGGACACGAAGGAGAGCTCTTCAAAGGCACAAAAGGAAACCTAACTCCTCTTGAATTTCATGCTTTGGAAAATTGACCTAGCCATAGTATTTTTTGCTTGACAGGCAGACCTAGGCTCGGGTTTCTCCTTTTTAAAATAAGCTTGACAAACTAATTAATTTAAAAAATCCAGCTATCATGTTCTGCTCTTGCATGTGACACAGTAACCATTAAGGCATTAGGAGATAAATTTATCTGAGCTCAGAGGGAGGAAGTTCCAGGTTGTACCTGGTTTACATTAAATAGTAGGTCAACCTGCTAAAGTGTAAAGTTAAGCACAAGCAAGTCTCACCAGGACTAGGGAAAACATTAATGTGATTAAATATGTCATTAAATGATGACTCAGAAGAGCCAGAGTAGAGGACACAGCAGAAATACTCCAGATTTATTTCCTCTATTGTTCCGTTTGGATGAACACATCCAGGGGCTCAGGCACACAGCTGATCCAGGTAAATCCTGCAGAACCTGAAAGGCAGAATGTAAAAAACATGGTGGAGACAATGTCCATGACCTGGCAGATAAAGACTGACCTGCAGAAGAACTGATTTAGCTGCGAATTTTCCATCAGGTGATCTCTGTGATCCTGGCTTTCCATCCCAGGTCTAAGAGGCAGAGTAGGTTACCTCATGGTCCTTTAGGTATCTCTTGGATTCTGGGCAAATATAAACCTAAAAAAATTATATTTTATTTAGGTTAATTCATTGTAAGGCCTGGAGGAAAAAGTTCTTGGTTTTATCACTTAAATATGTATAATTTAGGAAAAAATGAAAAACATGTCAGAAAAAGAATTCTATAGATGGAAAATCAAATACAAACCTTAGAAATTGATTCCTGGGATTGACAGTTCTTACTGTTGGAAACACAAATAAATAAATAAATAAATAAACAAAAAAAATAATTGTTTCTAATACAGAGTTTTCCATCTCAATTTTTTCATGTCCAATCTAATTATGCCCATGTCAGGTAAGCAGAATATCCTTCTGTCATCTTTTAATGCCCTGCCAGAGTCAAGTCACCCCTTAGCTGTTTCCTTGCTTTTCTGGACATCTTGAGGGCCCTTTAAGCCTTTCAGTGCAAGCCATATATATTTAAATCCTTTCCTCAGTCCTGTGACACTCTCAATTTATTAACACTTCTTCAATTTTCCCTCTAAACCCCTGGAAGATATTCTGCAAAATTTTTGCTTCCTGACACACTGTGCTGCACAGTAAATGTGAACAGAGAGATCTTCATTCCTCAAAAGATAGATGTACAATATATATTAAATATTGATTGCCTGCAATGAGCACAGAAACCAATTCAGGGTCCCACTGCCCCAACCTCTTCTTTCTTTGGCAGTTCCCAGATTTTCCCCATGACTTGCAGAGAGTAGGAACATGTTTTTCTACAGAATATCAGCAAAAGATGTTAAAGTATAAGGCCAAAGGCGAAGCACCACTAGAAGCACAGGAGCTCAGTGAACTGTCTCCTGTTGCAATTAAAGTTTGAGATCTATCAAATGTCCAGTTCTTAACAGATTTTACGTATGCCAAGGGGATTTAATCAGCTTAAAATACCTAGTGCTATTGATACCTTTATAAAGTGCCAACTCTATTAGCACTGTTGTCCCTATCAACAGGGAAAAGGTAAGTTTACTTTGACAGGATCTCCTTTCCACGAACCGGTGCTGATTGGTATTGACTACATTAGTGTCTGTATTAATCTGGTACATTTGAACTGATGTACTTATCAGCGGTTTATTATTGTGCTAGAATTGATACAGTCTCCAATTGTAACTCGCAGACACTCTGAAAATAATGAAATTCAATACCAGCAGCCCTCGGGCAGCTTGGTGAAAATCCTGGGGTTCGAGTTATCCATTTAGCTTGAGTCACTTGCTGCTTAATGACCACAACAAGTACTGGTGGAGCGGAGGTATTTAATTTTCAGCACACAGTAAGACCCTGTCACTGGGCTTTTTCACCAATACAGCACAGAGGTACTCACTGAACAATTCTTCCCTCTGTCCTTTTGTCTCCTTTAGCAATATCCTACAACTTCTGACTCCTCCTTTTTACTTTCTGTTAGAATTAGCTTCTCTTTGCTCTGGATGTGCTGGGTTTGACTCTGTGAGTGGGCTCACAGACATTACCCCGTAGGTAGTACACGTGCATTTTGGGGCAAAGGCATGCTTCACTGAATTTGCAATTATCAGCCACTTTTTTCCTAAATTCTTTCCTTTATTTTTTTTTTTTTTTGGCTTGTAGCTGCTGTCAGCCTGAGGACACTGGCCATTTTCAGCAGCTCAACATGCATGTAGTGTGCCCACACGTGTGTGTACAAAAATGAGGATTTTCTCCTCAATCTGCTGCTTTTTGTGTGCACATTAGGAAATCTGCATACTCCCAGCTCAATCCCTGCTTCTGTTTAATTCAGGCAGCAAAGGAGTAGCTGGAGATGTCCTAGGAAGATAAAGGAACTGGGCTCAGGAGCTGTAAAAGCCAAACATCGGTTGGAAAGGAGGACAGTTCCCCCATGGCAGAAGCTGGTGCTGGATACCTGCCAGCTTCTCCTGTTTTCCCACACCAGGATTTTTTCAGCTGTCCCTGCAGCAGCAGCAGCAGCAACTTTAACTTGCAGAAGAGGGGAAGGACTCAGAGGTATCTCAGAGGGATATTTCCCCCATTCCCATGTGCCAGTGGGAACTGCGGGAAAACCTCTTAGAGCAACTTTGATGGTAGAATTGATGCTCCTATAAATATATATTCCTATATATATTCCTCTTTTTCTTACCCGATGAATGCAATACTTGTCCCCTGTCTGGGAGGGCATCTTCCTTCCGTGGAGGAGGAGCTTCAGAAGTAGACCAGGTTAATTACAGGTGTGACCTAAAAGTTCGAGGTGTGCTGGCAAGGTTTCAAGAGTCAGCATAAAGAAACATCCTTCCTTTGGAAAAATCCATGCTGGGCTGGCCAGTGTTGGAATAAAGACCTTGTCTGTTCAACATACCTGGGGCCGGTGGGATCCCTCTCCAGGCAGCAAGGGCTGGGGAGCTCAGGGAGCTCAGACAAGGAGCTGACCTCAGGTAGTGCAACAATAAAGGTAAATAAAATGGCTGTATTTCAATTTCAATGAAATGGCTGCATTTAGGTTTTGTCTGCAAGCTGAATGTTATCCCACAGTGCCTTGTTTCAAGCCACAGTTTACCCCTGAATTATCATATCTACACCCCATTATTCTGTGTACAGCCTTTCAAAGATCTCTGCTAACCAGAGGTGTCTCACCACCACCTTGGTGTCCTCTCCCCTCCTCATGCTTTCCATGGGCTCCTGATTCCTGTTTATTTTGGAAAAATCCACATTTCTCAGGTGTCCCAGACCAGCCCTGTGATTTTAGCTGGACTTGGACCCCACCCCATCTGTAGGGGACACCAAAGCTGTCCCTGCTTGAGCTTCACCAAATACCTTGGCCTTAGAGGACTCAGAGCATCGATATTTGATGCAATTTGGGGGGACAGCCCCGATCCATGATGACACTCAGTGAGTGCCCCAAGAGCTTTCCCAAGCCTTTGGGTGTCATCAGTAACGTCACCAAGGAAAAGGTCAGCACATTTTGTGGGCAGATCTCTGACCTCCTGTGCAGCTCATGATTTCCCAACGCTGCTGTGCTGCGACAACAGTGATACATTAACTTGATAAGCTTGTGCAGCTTTGGCCTCAGGAATCTGTCCAGCTGTTTGTCTTCTGCCATTCCTTTTCTTGTTAGGCTGGGAAAGAAACTGAGTTTTCAGAGAATTGTATTGTTGCTGTAGAGCTTAATTTGCTCTGCAGCAGAGCAAGCCAGGCAGAGCGAGCTGTGACTCTTTTCCTTCCTTGCTGGCTGCCTGTCTGGCATCACTTTCCCTCATAAGCTGGGCTCTTAAGTGGAGACAGTGCATCCAAGGTAAGGATATTACCTCAAACCTCCTCTCTATAAATAGGCCTGGCTGCCGCCCCGAGGTTGCTTGTTCTGCTGTCAGAGTATGGCTAAATGGCCACTTACGAATTCCAACATGTGCTTGATGTGGAGATTACAGCTGCTATCCAAAACAAAGGAGCTTTCTCTCTCACATCGTGCTGCTCCCTTTATGAGGCAGTTTGGAAAACTCCCGTCTCTTGAGAGGGTTTAATCCATGCCCTGGTGCTTCCTTTGTGTGAGGACAACGCAGCTTCATCCGGACCTAAATGAAAACAGGACCCTTGAGTGTCTGTCAGAATATATTTGGTGCCCTGAAAATCACAGGGGAGGAAAGGTCTGGTCCCTGGGGGGTCACCTATGGAGCAAAAGTGAAAAGATGCAGAGTTATGTCAGCACAGCATGGGATGGCGAGTGCAGGGATGCCAGCCTGGACCCCAGAACGGCCTCGGTGCCAGAGTGTGGATTTGCCTCTGTACCCCCCAAGACCCCAAAGAAAGATGCTTGGTTTGGGCTCAGGACTGTGCTAATGGTGGTAGTGAGGATGTCAGAGCTGTGATTAGGCTGAAGGTGGCTAGTGAATATTGGTTGGCACAAAAAAGTAAGGTTTTACAAAGAAAATAATTTGTTCAATGCCCAATAATTTGTTCGGTGTCCCTGCACAGCTGCGTTGTCTCACAGACAGAGCCAATGAAAGCTCCGTTTTCCTTGTACTTTGTCCTTACACTATTCTTTCCTGCTTGAGGCATTTTTCAAAGGAAGTGGGAATGGCTGTGTTCTCTTGATGGATGTGGGAACTCGGAGATCAGGTGAAGGGGTGTTTCCTCCTGTCCCCCAGCAAGCCCAGGCAGGATTTGAAGCAGACTGCCCCACCACACATCCTCTGACAGAGGAGAGCTTCCCTCTCACTGAGGCATTACAGCAAAGCCTGAGCACGACACAGCTGCAGCCCCTAAACACTTGGACACACACCTGAAACCCTTGGAAAGCCTTGTCCTTGCTGGTGTGGTGGGGCTGAAGTGTGCCTAACACAAAAACAACTTCTCTTCGAGTTCTGGCAATGGAATTTGGGCATGATTAATTCACGTATGCTGGGTTGGCATCTCCAGCTGCCGTGGCGACTCTACAAAAAAATATAATTAACTTTCTCCATGGCAGCCCCAAGGCAGATGGCCATCACGGGCCTGGCAACAGCAAGCCAGATGGCACAGGGACAGCAGTGGCTGAGGGGTGGCCGTGCCTCCCCACCCACCAGCTCGGGAGCTGGGTATTCTGTGGGTGGCCAGTATTTATATTTGCTTGTAAATTACGGCCCTCCAAACGCTAAATGAATCTGGCTGCAGCCTCAGAGCACAGCCTGGCTCCTGTGACCACAGGTCTGAGTCGTGCAAGCGGAGCCACACTCTGCCTCGCAGCACAAAAGAGTCCTTTGTGCATTTTCTCCTGCTCCTCAGGCGTGCGCTCCTCGGCTCCTCCGCCGACCCACTGCCTCCAGCCGTGCCAGGGCTTGTGACTCAGCTGGACTCAGGCACCTAGAGCTCTCAGCTATCAATCATGACACCTACCTCTCCTCTCCTGCCATCTGCTCCCCTCCTTTCTGACATCTCCAAAGCTTTGCTCCTCACCCACGTGCCATTTGGTTCCACGTCTCATGGAAAGTGGGCAGTGTTTCCGAGGGAAATGTGGCTCTTGGTGGTGGGAATGCTGATGGTCTGCCTGTGTTTCAGCCTCCACGGTCATGCCAACGCCAGCAGAGTGTCTCTCCCCCTACAGCATCCTAAGGGATGCCTGAGTCACTGAACGAGGATTGCCATCGTTTTGGGAAGGGAGGACTCATCGTTCAGGCTCTGCTGATGTTGCCTTCAGCACTCAGCCTGGATTGCTCCCATGTCCTCGATTCCCCCTCTGGCTGTGGCTGGATCAGCCCCTCAACCTCGCCACAGTACATGAGAGGGAAACCTCAGCTCATGTCTGCGACCGTGCGCTCGGCTTCCTTCCCGCTGCACTCGTGTCCCGGCCTCGGTGACAAGCAGCTTCGATTCTCTGGCTCCCAGGGAGTTTTATTTTGAATGTTTTATGCAAGCCAGAGCGTGGCTGCAGCCAGGGCAGGGCTGTGGTCCTGGGGGCTGTGGCATCCCCTCCATCCCAAGCACATCCGTAGGTGTGGGAAGGCTGCGCAGGGCATGTCCTTGGTGTGGACACCCAGAGGGATGCACTTTGCCACTTGTCTCACACTAATGCAGCTCTTGTTAGCTGATGATTTTTGATGGAGATGTGTGTGTACTAATGGGAGATTGCCAGGCTCGAAGTAATTAAAAAAAAGTTCCTTTCAGCATGTTATAATCATTCTGAATTATTAAACAGGACAGAATTTTTAAAGTCTAATTCACTTTTCCATTATTTATGCTGTCTGCTTCAGTTTTATTCTGTCTTTTGAGAGTTATGAATCCACCAGAAAGTTTCACTTTCGGGTTGTGACGCTGCCGGTGTTGGAGGCTGCCAAGACTCATTTAAAAACCCCGTATGAGGGCTGCATCCTTTCCCATTTCCACGCACAACACTTAAATTTCAGGCCATTTTTAGCACTGCACCTACAAGCAGAGGAATTTTTCCAGTTGCAGCGGGAGGCCACTGAGGATCAGAGAAAAAAGTGAGCACATCAAAGGTGCAGGGCAGGGAGCAGCACATGGGCAGATCTGTCCTGCAGTAGGTATGTGATCAAACAGATAAGTGCCCATGCCTTCCTCCAGCGCTGTCTTCCAGCCCCTGCTAATATATCCCAGCTCTAGCTGCAGCCTCTGCTTCATAAATGCTCTGAAACAAAAGGGTTTTAAACCGTAATTTACTGTTTCTTTTTTTGACATATTTCTAAATCGGTTCAATATGGTCTCGAACCGCTAAACTGAAGAGTTTGACTTGCTTCCAAATTGAAGCGTTCATAAAAAAAAAAAAAAAAAGAAAGGGGAGGGGGGGGGAGAAGAAAATGCAAGGAAAAGAGAAGTGCTCTGGTAGTTTAAATCAGTCAGCCCTGCACAGTGATTTAAAACCAGTGGAGCACTTCAAGTTTTCATAAGCACTTAGCTTTGGAAGCCGTCCGAGCCCTGAACACGTGCGTTTGCGGAATCATTTACCATTATTAGAGAGTTTGAATGGTGCTTGAGCTCTCCCTCTGCCCCGATAAGCTCCCCGGCTGCCTGTGATTAGTGGGGTGGTTTCAAGCTTGTGCACAGTTGAGGGTGATTATTTTCCAGCATGCCATCGCCTGTCCCTATCTCCAAAGATCTGAGATCCTCCAAATTCATTAATTCCTTCAGCTCATCTGAATGGAAATTACTAACTAGACGTGGTTCCCTCCGCGCAATTTTACAGCGTGTGTCACGGAGAATAATAAATGTTTGCAGCCAGGGCAGATGGAGCAATAACCTGCATGCCACAGAGCACTGCTGTGCTGGGTCAGACCTGTTCTTGAGATATGTGATTGTGGAGCCTCTGCGCTCTGGGAAATTCTGGTTTTAGATGCCCCAGTCCTTCCCTTGAGCTGGAAAGGGCAGAAGAGCAGTGCTTGATATTCCCATGTGTTTTATAGCATTGCGTTGTGCTGCACTGATGGACAACACTTGGCCAAGCCAAGCCCAGGGCTTCGGCACCAGCACAAAGTCAAGGAGGCTGTCAGATGAAGCTGTGCAAAGAGCTGATCTTTCAGGTTTGCTGGCTGGCTCAAGCAGGTTAAAAAAAAAAAAAAAAAAAATTGTATGGATTCAGGTTGACTTAAGATGGAAATGTTTTGCTTTTCTGAGCTAAGGAAAAATCTGAAGAAAACAGCCCTGTTTCTTGTTTTTCACTTGTTAAGCTTTTTGGTTGTTAACTGCTTGCAAATTTTGCAAGGAAATTCTGTTGCAATAAGAAAAATGTAATTGCTTCGACTTGAAATCATCTCAGCAATTTCCCTCAGGTCTTTTGGCGAGGTGGTAAAAAAACCAACAAAAAATTCAAACTCGAATTCCTACTTTTCCATGGAAATTTTTGACCGGCAGAAAGACCGCCTGGTCTGGTGTTAAACAGACACAAAATGTCCAAATTTGTGCATGAAGCAGTCTGGGTCAGCGACGCTGCTGTGCAGCCCAGCTCCCTGTGAGGGCTTTGCAGGAGCCCAGGGCTCTGCAGTTTGAACTTTGGAGAGGGTCCCTAGATTCCTCCATGTGGAAAATCAGATCAATCTGCTGGCAAAGAGGTCAAACCGGAGGCAGAAGAAAGATAATCCCACCCCTACCTCCTCCCAGAGGTGCAGCCAGTGGTCTCCAGCACCCTGGGCCACTCCAGAGCTCCCCTAGCCCATCTCAGGACACCAGGAGCTGGCTTGTCTCTAGACAGAAAAAAGAGAGGGAGCTAACCCAGGATGGGAGTGATGCCCTGCCTGCCTGTGAGACCACCAAGCCCCCCATGGAAAGGGCTATTCCTTGTGCTATCCGAGCAGGATATGAGTGCTGTGAGGATCAGGCTGGAGTCCCCAGCCCTCCCTAGCTCCTGCTCAGGTTTCATGTTATGATGGCTCCAATTTTGCTGATCGGTTTGCAAAAGAAGGGTTAGGACAGGACCAGGTGCTCGGGTGTTCCTGCTCCCACTTCTCCAAGTCTCAGCCTTGGGCTTGTGTGCCCAGTCTACCTCTCAGGAGAAACTGGTGACTCCAAAAGATACTCCCAAACCCCCATTTTCAGGTGAAATTACTGTTTCTGCAGTCTGTAAATATTCAGCTGCCTGAATTTCAGTCTTTCATTCAAAATACTTGCATAAAAAAGTTTATTTTCTTTGGGTTTTTTTGTTGTTGTTGTTAATTTGTTTCCTGTTTTGGTTTGGTTTTGGAGTTTTGGTTTTTTTTTGTTTTTTGCAAGAGTGAATTCAGAGAATATTTTTAAGAGGAATGCCCAAGGAAAACCTCAAAACCATTGATTTTACACATCCGAAATTTCAGTGTCCCAAAGAAATGCAGAGCAGAAGCTCCTCCATACCTTTGTGAGAAAATAAAACAAGTTTGGGCCAGACCTAGCAAGCATTTCTTGAAAGAAGAGAGTGAAATATTTGCAAACTGCCCTGATATTGTATAAACCGCTGAGAAATTGGAACTGAAGACGGTTAATGCTTTTTGGAAATACAAAAAAAGGTTTGAAAGATCAAGAGAGAGCTGTGCTAAAGGGTGACAACACTTGGGTAGCTGTGCTGATGTCTTCAATTCCAGGAGAGCAGGATGGAGTGAGAGCTGAGGATGAGGTGCCTGTGCTGATCACTGGCTGCCTGGATGATGCTGTTCCAGCTATTTCACAGCTCTGTGCCTCAGTTTCCCCTTCTTCGAGCTGGAGGCTGGGATTCAGTCCTGCCCTGCAGGCAGCTTTGAGCTGTGCTTGCCCCTTGCTGTACATTTTAAGAAGTTTGTGGGATTGTGGATTTTTTCCCCCCAGATGTCTGGGTCCCTCTTGTCTCATTTTACAGTCCTGATGGAGGGGGAAACACACCTGAATTTGCCCTGTTCTGGAAGGGGAAAATTGTTCTCATTATTAAGCTGTTATTTTTATGAAGCTGTACCTCACAGGCTCTCAATGCTTATGTTAGAGTCATCAAAACGCAGGATGAGATCCCATAAACCATTCTTTATGGCAACCAGATGGTCATCAAGGCTGCAAAGGTACCTGGCAGTGCCTATTACAGGGAACACCTGCAGGAGCCTTAACCACCTCTGTGCCAGTCCTGACCTCTCCTGCTAAACCGGGGTGGGTATTTGGGGGAAAATTTTCCCTCTCCACCTTCCCAGACCCATTAACCGAAGCTGTCCTGTCACAGGGATGTGTCACCAGCCCTGGGTCTTTCCCTTTTATTTTTAACCCCTTCATGGGGTATAATGTGATTAGGTGGAATAGTTACTCCAGCCTTCCTCCATCTATTAGAAAACTTGGTTGACTTTTTCTTGTCTTTCTGCTTTCCCTTGAGGGGTGCTGCTGGGAGGAATTTTTGACAAGTCCCCAGCTCACTGGGGACCCACATCACCTCTGCAACCCTCCCTGCTGGCAGAAGATGCCACATCCCACCAGCCTTCCCCATGACTCTGAGTGCAGCCCCTCTTGGAGGTCACTTTCCTCCCAATTTTGGGGCTGTTGGCTCACCTGTGATAGCCAAAATGAGCTTTGTGTGAGTGTTAGGACAGTGCTAACTCGTGTCCCCTGCCCAGGAGCAGTCAGCAAGCAGTCCCTGGGGCAGGCTGATGGCAGGAGGATGCTCGGGAGAAGGTGCTGAGCAGAGGATGTCCCACGAAAAGCATCACCCACCCAGGCACGTCCGCACACTGTCAGCCTCTACGTGACTAATAATTCCTAAGAGCAGCAGGTTCACAGCACCTGGCGTGGCAGGGAGGTGCTGTCACTGAAAGGTTTGTTGCATCTCTCCCAAAAATCAGAGATGGACTGGTTTTGCCGTGGGAGCCAGTAATTAAGCAGAACTGGTAAAAACAATAAATTGAAGTCGTCTGAGGAAATACACATCATTGGTTTTGCAAAGCTGTTTCAAACCTGTTTTGATCCATGTGTATCCCAACCTCCTTACGACATCCTGCAGCAGCCAAACACTTGATTAAAATAATGTTCAAATCCACCCTTTCAGGAGAGACAACAATTTCTGAGAAACACTTGCATTTTATTTCGTATTATTTCTTTTTGTTCAAAATGAGCTTTTATAACCTGTGAAAGCAACGTCCCCCAACCACAGCAGTAAATTTTGTGGCTTCTGAGCAAGGGGGAAGCGCAGGGGCTCTTGCAGTGCCCTTCTTCCCTGGCATCCTGATGTAACCTTCATTGATGTGCCACTGCTCTGCGTTGCACAATTCCCCTTGAAAAAAAAAAGAAAAAGAGAAAGAGAAAAGGAAAAAAAAAAAGCCCTTACTCATGGGTTCTTTCCTCAGAAAGCCACACCATGCTCGGTTTCCCAGAGGCTGAGTCACGCGCTGACGTCCATCCTGCCTCTCACCCCGAGCCCAGGGCAGCTCGGAGGAAGGGCGAGAGTGTTCAGGGTTTCTTCTTCTGTAACCTCACCTCGGTGTGCTGGAAATGGCTGGGGGTGTGCGGAAGCTGTGCTGAGCGCTGTGGAGGGGGAAGTGCAGCCCATCCTTCCACAATGGGATCGTCCCTCTGAATAATAAACATGAGCAAGCAGGCTTTTTGCCCTAAAGCAACAGGTGTGCTGCAATCCTAAAAAGGGACACTAAATGGCTTGGGAAGTTCCTGTAACAAGTAGGTATCTCTGCTTTCTGCAGAGTTTTTAAATTGTGTAGGTGTCTATTGTCATTATTTGGTTTCAGATATGCACCACTGATGTCTTTGGTCTGAACGCTCAAGAGTGACTTTCTAGCCTAAATTTTTTGAGGTCTGGTTGGAATTGATGCTCTCTGGGAAGCGGTGGAGTCACCACCCCTGGAGAGATTTAAAGGACGTGTAGATGTGGCAGTTGGGGACACAGTTTAGTGGTGGCCTTGGGGACATGATTTAGTGCTGGGGGAATGGTCGGACTCAAATATCTCAGAAAGCTTTTCCAAGCTTAGTGATTCTACGATTCTGTCTGTTCTCTAATAATCATGGGCTACATTTGAAAAGCGCAGTCAAAAGTGATCAGAGTGGGTCTGATTATTCAACTCTGGGGATGTTTTTGAAGGTACTTTGGTTGCCATAAGCTGTAAGAATTTCAAGGTTGCCTCTCCATGCCCTGCCTTTCCCAACTCTACCTCTCCATGCCCTTTTCCCTCCATCATTTCCTTCTTCATCCTCTGCCTCACAACAGAACTTCCCCTACCCACATCCTTTCCACCAGTGACACATCCAGCCCCCCAGCTGCCCCTCAGAAATGCTCTTTAATGTCTTTAATCCACCACGGAAGGACGACTTTGCATCTGTCCACCAGCATCTCCACTTCTATTTTAAACTGGGCTTCCAGGCACTTCCTGAAAATAGTTGATGGCTCATGTCCCTTCCTGAGCAATCAAGAGCTGTGAGCTATCTGGATTGGAAAGTGCAGATATCCAGAAACAAGGAACAGTGGAAAGTGTTGATTTCCAGCCTATTTCAGTGTGATATCGAAGCATGATGGAAAAATAGATGATTGGGTGTTGCCAGTGCTTTTGAGCTTAGGGCTGGTACCTATAAATAGAAACACCCAAAATTATTCTTAGAAATTGAGTCACTGGTTCTTAATATTTCTAGTAAGTCAGTGGGAGTTGTTCTTCTTAGGACAGAGGCAAAAAGTGTGTAAGCCCACACAAGAAATCAGCTTCTAAAAGCAATTACTGGCCCTTTTGCTCTTGAGCAATGTTTTCCCACTCAGGAAAATTTGTTTAACAGTGAGATAACTCATCCAAATCAGATGTGCACAGCCCTTTTTAGCCATAAAGGCACAAATCCAGGGCCTCCCCCACAACCCTTGGCTGCTCCTTTTTGCAGTTCCCAAGATTTTCTGTTAGGTTTTTGTCTCCAGGGGCACCTCAGCCTTGGTGAAAGCACTGGCCAGGGTGGGATGAAGGGCTGGAGGAGGAGGAGGAGGTCTGTGAAGTCTTGAAGTGGGGATTAGGAAGGGGGTGTGGATCCAGGTGTGCGGCAAAGGGAAGTTCGGTGGCATCTCCTTGTGTAGCGTTGGGACAAGTGTGTGTGTCCCAGCACTTCATCAGGGAACGGTTCTTCCCCCACAGGGTGGTTAGGCACACATCAGCAGCCTGACAGAGCTCAAGAATTATTTGGACAATGCTCCCAGGCACATGGGATGTGTCCTGGGGGTGTCCTGTGCAGGGCCAGGAGTTGGACTCGATGATCCTTTTGGGTCCCATCCAGCCCAGGGTATTTTAAGAACAGCAGCATTTTCTGTTGTCCATCGGTAGGTGTGTGTCAGCACACCTGCCAAGCCCAGGGATGATTTTTACCTTGTTTTCTGCCTTTTCCTCCTTGGCTGCAGCCAAACACGCTCAAATCTTGTCTCCTTCATGCTGAGAGGGAAGCAGGGATTTCCCTGCCGCTCTTGCGGTGCTGACTGCTGCATCTGGTCTGCAAAAGTCACTCCATTCACACAGGCAGGAAGAGGATGAGTAACAGAGCCCCAGAAGTTCTTCCTCTCGCAGATTTATGGTCCTTTCCCTGTGTGAGGGCTAAGTTCTTTCCCTGAGCAAAATTCCTAAATCAGTGGCTTGATTAATAGCTGAGAAACATTTTTCCCACCGAGTCTGGAAGGACTTTTCACATGTTATTAGCTAAAAGAGCCAGCGAAGACATACAGATTTTTTAATTGTATATTATTGTTTTAAATAGCATAAAGTAATCAGTTTTAAAAGTCAGACGAATAAAACAACCTTCTTGGGTGTTCAGTCACACAAAGGAGAGCAAAATATATAACAAAAGGTCTGAGATACTCTCTAAGTCAGAGCCCTTAATTCACTGCATGCCAAGATATGTGACTAATGACCATCTCAAATTGCATAAAGACCTGAACTAGTAGAGGTCACCTTAATTTCCTCCACCTTAACTAGTGCATCTCTGATAAGCACTGTGTGTGCATTAGAAGATGGGAATAAGCTAAACCAGAACATTCCTCGTCTGAGTTAGACACAGGATGGGGGGAAGGTGGCGGGGGGGAAATCTCTCAGAAATTAGTATGTCTGTAGTGTGTTTCCCAGAGTGACTCCTGTTCAGACAAGCATGACATTTGCCATTTCCCTCTAACATTTTTCAATGGGCTAGGGTTTCTTTTGTTTAAAAAAACCAAAAAAAAACAACAACAACAAAAAAAACAAACAAACATAAAAAAACCCAGCAAAAATAACCCCTTAATCTATTCAGAATACAAGGCTGGGTCAAGACTGGATTTTAGAAAATCTGATGCTACATGAAATCAGGTTCATTTATAATGACATCACACTGTGTTAGAGGATGCAGGGCTCAGGGACAGGACAGGCTGTCTCTGCCTCAGCGGGAGAAAATACATGCCACATCTGAGGTCTTTGTGCAGCTCAAAGGCAGATAATCACCACACGACAAGAGCAGGAGGTGGAAACTGTGGTGGATAAATTTTGGTGGATTTCAAAGCTGTGCATGGGTGAAAACTGGACATTTTGTCAGAAGTGCCCAGGTGTGGTCAGGGTATTGACAGCGCCAGGGGCCAGCTGGAAATGGAGATTTATCTTTCAGCTAAACCAGACTTGGTCCTCCTTGCAATTCCTGACCACTCCAAGAGGATTGCTTCGGCCAAAAAGAGATGTTTTCCTGCTGACAAGACAGGCCATTACTCCCTTTGAAGCTTGAGGAGCAGAGGAATTAATCCTTTGGTAGAGATCCATCAGTCCTTAGCTCCATGTCCTCACCTTCCCCATGGCCATGGTCATCTAACATGGGAAGGAAAGGACCTCAAGTTGCACCAGGGGAGGTTTAGATTGGATATAGGGAAAAACTCTTCACTGAAAGGGCTGTCAGCTATCACAAGGGGCTGCCCAGGGCAGTGGTGGAATCACCGTCCCGGAAGGTACATAAAAGATGGTGCTGAGGGACAAGGTTTAGTGGGGGACTTGGCACTGCTGGACTTGACAATATTAAAGGTATTTTCCAACCTAAACCATTCTATGATTCCATGATTCTATGTTTTGGGGGTCTATCCTTCCCCCAGTTCCCAAGGTGTGCTGAGCAGACAATCTCTGATCCCCACTCAGCTGGACACCAGGATCAGGCAGGGGAACATCTTCCTCCAAAGACACCCAGCTGCTGACTCAAGGTCTGGCCAAGAATAGTGAGATTTTGGCCAAATCTGCCTTGCAGAGACAAGGCTTTGCGTGCAGGCCAAGCAAGCTGAGGGTACAACCTCTCTAGTGATGGGAATGTGACAAACCACCAGGTGTTCATGAATGCATTGCATCAAATGAAAATTTTCACACTGGACACCAATCTGTGTGGGATTAAACCTGACACAGAACCAAGAGGTTTATTCTTGTTCTTGGTTTTGTTCTTGTGCAGATTGACAAGGTCTGGGTGTATCATTTCTTCCATTAATGTACCCTCCAGCATACCAGAACTCCAGAATTTGCTCCAACACAAAAAAACACCAATTCACCTCATCACAATTTACAGCCCAGCACCTCTGCCAACCACCTGGGACCCTGCCATGGTCAGGCTGAGAACACGGGGCACCAGGCCAGGTTTAGCTGCCTGCCTGTGGAGGAGAAGAGCCCCAGTCTCCCTTGAGGAGATCTCCAGTGGCTGCGAAGGGAGACTGGGGAGACTCGCTCAGATGGGCAATTTGGGTGTCTGCTCTTGCCGAGTGAGTCACACCCGAAATATTCAAAGGCATCCTACCTGCTGCAAACAAGGCGCCTTTCCCATGAAACCTCCTGTTTGCTATTCCAGCTCTGACACCACATCTGATTTTGCATGATAGAAATCAAGTCTGTGCTTACTTTGGTGCGATGAGTGTTGTTTATCAAATCGGTTCATTTCTTTATGCAGAGAGAATTTCAAGGTGTTTATGACAATTAAAGTTTTGTGTGGGAACGGCGCTGAAGCCCCAGGAATAGCATCAAACTAAAAGGAATTTATCTTCTGCTGCAACCCACTGATGATCAGAGAAACACACCAGGAGGAAAGATGAATGCCCAGCGGTTGGAGATAACTGCACACAATCCCCGGGTGGTATCCCAGCTCTAGAAATTCAAGCCAGAATTTGGATTTTTGTGCAGAAAACATTTTAATAAATTGTTTGTTTCATTTCCTGGCAGTTTTTCTGGCTGAATTACTTTGTAATCCACTCTCATGTCTGCTGGTGGAGGGGAAAGGAATCTTGTTGAAATGGTGGACAAGCACAGGGGGAAAAAAAGACAATGATCAGAAATTGTAACTCCATAGCACAAATTCAGAGCAAAGAGAACAATCAGAGAGGATGGCATCCATCCCCCATCAGAGAGTCACCACCACAGGGAAGGTGAGGAAGGGGAGCTAAATTGGATGGATCTGAGCCCCAAAGCTCTTCCAGATCTTCCTGGTCTCCCTGTCTTTTTGCTCCTCATAGGAACAAAACCAGTTTTAAGCATGTGCAGAAAACCAGCAGTATTGTTCAGGGTCCTACAAGAGCCAGCTGTGGAGAACATTCCTGTTGTGATATTCCTCATGGTGGAACCACAACGTTTGGTTTGGCTGATAAGACATGGCAGCGTGATTTGCTGTGCTGAATGTCTCCTGAAATGTGATTAGCAAAGCATGACACTGGATCCAGACAGTGCTTCTTGAATCAAGTGATTTTAGATGGTTAAAAATGACCTTTCCCCTAAAGACTCACAGCATCATCTTATTTTGACTTTTTTTTTTTAATTTTCCAGCAAAACATACCCCTAACAACAACAACAAAAACACGTTCAGTTTTCATTCACCATCCCCTTCTGGTTTTTTGCAAACAGCCAGAAAGTTTTCTGTGCGCAAAAAACTAAATGGATGGATGTTTGCACTGATACAGCTGAAAAATGTCACATTAACAAATAGCTTTTGTCTAAAAATTGTTGAATTAAAAGATTTACTATTCTGCTCATGAAAAGATCTCTATGTGGATAAATAATTCTATGTAACTGCTCCTAACTGCTGACTGCCTTTACAATACAACCGGCTCCCCGCAGCAGGGAAGGGCACAACCTATGAATGGATCTTGTCCTGCCTTGGGCAACTTAGATGAGGGATAGCTTAGGATGTAAGAGATTTGCTCGTGGGGAACTCCAGGCATGTCTTCTCTGGGTGGTCTCCTCCGAGGGTTTTGAAGCAGGCTTTGCTTTCAGGAAGGCTGCCATCATTTTACTTAGACTCCAAATGTCACTGCCGTGCTGTTCTGCAGGAGAGGACTGGCATTCCGTGCCCTGGGACTGTGGTTACCAAGCCTTGGGGCTACGCAGACCTGAACTCCCTCCTGGTCTCCTCCAAGAGCCTCTCCAAGTGATTTTTTTTGTATGTTTGTTTGTTTGTTTGTTTTCCCAAAAGAATAGCCCCAAAACAAGTCAGGCGAGGAGCAAATGCCAACATGGTTTTTTGGCTCTTCTTAGATCAAGTGATTTGAGCCTGTTAGGGAAATAACTTGTGTTGTGCCATGGGAGTTTTGCAGCAGAGTGACCTACAGTCCTTTCGGCAGAAAGAAACCAAAGTGGAGAGCAGAAACATTCCCTTTTCCCAGTTCTCCTCTTCCCCTCTGGTCTGCAGGAAATTTCTCAGTTTGCAGGTTCAAGGGAGATTGGAGAAGCTGTTGGCAAAGGGCTGTTAGACACAGAAACCCCACGTTCAGCTCAGGCAGTCCTGAGCTGTGAGAGGCTGAGGCTGGGGCAGACCCTGGGGGCAGAGTCCTACATCCCTCCCGTGACATCTCTGTGTGCTGTGCTGGGTTCTAGGCTGGCTGGACCTTTTTTCTGGCCCAGTTCAACCACTCTCATGCTCACCACAGCCTCCAAGAGCTGAGCTCCTGCAGGCCGATGGCAGGGATGAGGGTGGGTGGTGTTCGCCACCAGATCCAAAACATCAGTTATTCAATTTACAACAAGCTCTTCAAAGACTGACCCTAGTGCACAGCAGTTTGTACAGGATGGAGACCACTATTTTTGCTTTGGAGTGTGGATTGGAGGCTTTTATGTATTTATATTTTTTTATTAACCCGTTCAGCCCCAGGATCAAGCCCCTACTCGTGTATCTGTGAATATATATATTTATAAAAGTATGCATGTGCTTATGTGTTTGTGTGTGGTATGTAACAGCTCAAAACTGATTTTTCCCAAGCTCATTTACTGAACACTTTCAAGCAGTAAATGATCTTGGGAAAAGCTGGGAGAACTGGTAAATAAGTTAAAAAAGAATAACTGGGGATTTTTTTCTGTGCAGCTCCAGAAGTGAAGCACAGTTAAAAGCACAGAACAAAAACCACCGTAAGACCAAAAGCAACAATAGAGTGTTTTCCTTCCTGTATGTTTGTTACAGTTCTTGCTGGCCATGCAAAAAAAAAAAAAAAAAAAAAAAAAAAAAAAAAAAAAAAAAAAAAAAAAAAAGAAAAAAACCAAATAAAATCTGGCACACAGGTCATTATGTTCTTTGGGAATCAGAAATAGACTGAGTGGGCTTGGTAGGCAAACACACATTTCACAAGCTCCTTCTTGTCACAAAGCCAATATTTGTTCAGGAGAGAATTCTTCCTTTGGGTAATTAATATTTTTTTGCTATTTATTGCTCGCTGGATGGATGTTTTGGAATGCATGAGGAAGGGGGGGAGAAACCTGGCAGTGTTCCTTGCAGTTATTCCATTGCTGCTGAGGCCTTCCAACAAAAATCACAGCACCGAGCGCACATTCCTTTCGTTAGCAAAATGGATCATCAGGCGATGGAATGGCTTCAAAGGAATGCGTGCATCATGCCTTTGACATTTTGCTACAGCTAGAACAGAAGTGGGGGGGAAAAATGAGCTATGGATGAGCACTTTCCTTAGATTATGCATTTTTTTCTTGCTTGTCCACTGCAAAGGAAGATTTCCAGTTGGCACCTGGGAGGCTGGAGCTGTTCCTCTTCCAAGCCACACGTTCGAGAAAAGCCAGAGAGTTTACATTAGAGAGGAACAGGAGGTGAAGGAAATTGTAAACTCGAGTGAGATGTTATAGGGCAGGTTAGATGCTGGTGGGTAGACTCACAAAAGTGGAATGTTATTGCTAAAATCTGGCTCCTTCCAAAAAACCCGTAACGTTGTCAAAGCCTTGAGTTTTGTCTGCTAGTTTCAGACATTCCAACATATGCTTCTTATTTTGTTTTTAATACTTACAGTCCATCCAGAGACAATTCATGGCAACTGTGGCTATTGTAACACTATATAAAACACAGGGTTTGATGACAACTGATATGAAGTGTGATTGGAAAAAATAATGCCCCCTGGTAATGATAATATTTCCTGCTCAGATTGGTCTCACGATAATAGGGCTGCTCCAGTGGTGTTTTCTGAGTTATATACAGGACTCTGGTATTACATTACAGCTGCTGCCTGATTATACATCCGTGTGAATAGGAGGGAATAAATGCACATGCAGAAACACCAGAATGTCTGAAAATGAGGGCCAAAAAATGGCAATTCCTTGTTTGACTTGAGGTGGGGTGGGAGAAGCATTGTCCGCTTGGACATGGCTGACCAGGGAAGCATCTTAGAGGTTGGAAGATGATCTCTACAGTCCCTGCCAACCCCAAACATTCTATGACTCTGTGATCTTGCCTTGTTTCGATGAGGAAAGTGCCCCAGCACCCCTGGCCCTGCAGGTCCCTGCCCTGCCCCAGCAGCCCCCCTTGGCCAGCCCATCCTTGGGCGTTTGGCAGCCTGGCCCCAGCACTCAGAAATAGCCCAGAGCAGGAAGCTTGGCTTTCAAAGGGGAGTGTGGATGTGGATGAGAAGCAGAGCTGCTGCTCTGGAGGGAGGCAGGGAGAGGGGAGACGACAACCTGCCCACTGGATGGGGCTGCGGACGGTTCACTTCATCCTGTTCCAAGAGGAAACACGTTGGAATCCTTTGTTGTAGCTCCACGAGCAGCCCAGCCCCCCAGCTCAGGGGGTTACTCTCATGCAGGGGCAGAGTCACTGCTGACTTGGGATACCAGCACTGAAATGAGTTTGTTTCCCCATCTCATCCTTCTCACTCCATGGCACTCAATTCCAGCAGTGCCAGCAGAGCTGGGGATGGGCTCTGTGTTCTGCCCTCTGGCTTTTAGCATTTGAATCCTTGCTTTTTCCAAAGGGTTCCAGGTTTCAGAGGTCAGTGGGTGCGAGGAGTCTGAGTTGAGGGACTGGTTTCCTAGTCCAGAAGTGCACGAATATCTGCACTGGTGAAAAACATGCCCGAGAGGCTGACGCTGCAGGACTGGGACACGATGAGGATTGTGGAATTATCCATTGGCTTCCTGTGACCTGCAGCAAATTCCTTCCCAGATTAAAGGCCTAAATCAATGGATGTCAGACAAGGGTGACTCCCCTTAAACCTTTCCCTGCGTGGCAGCAAGCTCTGCGTGCTCACTGCGGCTGCAGGATGGACATCAAAACCCAGCCCTGCAAGCCTTGGGCAGCATGAAGAGCTCGAAGCTGATTCCTCCTGTTGAAGGCGACCACGACAGCCCTCAGGAAGCAACCGCAGCTGCAAAAGCTCTCTAGGAAAGATGTCAGCAAAGGAGTCACTCCTGAAGGAGGAATAAAAAGGTCAAAGGGATTTTCCTTATGACTCTAGGAGAGGGGGTTTGGCTCTCTCAACCTCATTCAGTCCCACACAGAAAAACTGGGAGCAGATAAGGGCAAACATCTCTGTTTTCATGATTGGTGGGAATGAAGCTGGGCTGTGGGATTCAGCCCCAGAAAGCAGGGATGCCTCAAAGATGCCTGGACCAGGAGAATGTGCTACCAACAAAAAACAACCACATGAGGCTGGTGAGTGCAGAAGCCCCCATGAATTCAGAGCCCTTGGACTCAGTGGCCTGAGACCACATATCTGCAGCTATCTGAGCAGGGGGACATGAGACAAAGCTGGCAAACAAGATCTCATCTCACTCGGAGAGGGAGGGAACTGAGTCACCCAGAGATGTACTAACATCAAGGGGAAACTTCAAAGACGCCAAGAAACTCAGGCTCAAGGACTCCAAGGAAATATCTTCAAAGGCTGAGCAATTTGACCCTGGGGCTGGGAACAGTGCTAGTGTCCACCCTCCTCGGGATGACGGTGGAAGGGGAAATTTTGCAACTCTCAAAAGTCTGCAAACATGCGCAAAGACACGTGGAAATTGGGAACCGTGCGAGACGCCTGGTGTCACGCCTTGGGAAAGGCACCAGCCGAGGTCCCCAGCACTCTCATGAGGGAGAGGACAGGACTTTGTCTTACCAAATCCTGATGAAAGCCTTTGGCTCTGTGTCATAAATATTGGTAGTGAAATTTCCAACTGGGCTTTTATTCTTCCCCAACTCTTTCGCAACTGCTTGCTTGCTCTGCAAATTGTGTTGAGCTGCTGCCACAGAAGGGCTCTTGGTTCCTGCCCCAGCGATGTCACACAGGGAACAGCAGCGTGGGGGGCACTGAGGGGCATCACTTACATGTGGGATTATTTCTCATCTCTCTCTAGAGCAGCATCTGGCAGAGTTGATTATCATTCTGTGTCCTCCTTTGGGTTTGTCCTCAGAGGTGTCCTTCAGCCTGAAGTGGAAGATGTCTAGCACGAGGTGATGCAATTTGTTCCAAGTTTGTTGGCACCTGGGAGGCTGGAGCTGTTCATTAGCATGTTGGCTAATGACATGGAAACTCATTTTGCTGTCAAGAATCGCAACTCAGGTGCACACCACTGCACTTGGACAGGCTTTGGGGAGAGCCCTACAGCCACCTGACCTGTCCTAGCACACACTGTGCCAGCACAATAACCTGGAGAAAGCCTCTGGAGGAGGTGGCCCTGGAGCCACTTGCCCAAACGGTGCCCAAGGGCAGATTTGCCTGGCACCGAAGGCAATGAGGACATTTGCCACTAATGGTGGCACTAATGGCATTGTCAGGTCTCAGGAGGAGAGGGAGCAGCCTGCCACAAGGTGAGCACAGCTTTATTCCTGGAGTCTGCACTGGGCCTGAGCCCTGCAGCTCAGAGGGGCAGGAAGAGGGGCTTGGGTCCCTCAGCATCAGTGACAGCCAGCCTTGGTTTGATTTGAGCATGGCCAGAGCTAAGTGGTGATGGAAAACCCTCAGGGCAGGTTTCACCTGCACTGAAGCTGCAGCCTTTGCACTGTGAAGGCACAGCCCCGGTGAGAGGTGATGGGAAGGAGGAACAGCTCAAGGGTGAAGATGCTGGGAACAGTCACCTGGTGCACCCAAACACTGCAGAATCACAGAATCATTAGGGCTGGAAAGACCTCAGAGATCATTGAGTGGAACCTTTGACCAAACTAAACCACAGCACCCGGAGCCATGTTCATTTGTTTCTTGAACACTTCCAAGGATGTTGAATCCACCACTTCCCTGGGCAGACCATTCCCATGCTTGACAGCCCTTCCAGGGAAGAAATCCTTCCTGATGTTCAACTTGAACCTCCCCTGGTGCAGCTTGAGGCTTCATTTCCTTTCTTCCTTGAAGAGAAGTGTCCACAGGGCCAGCAGAATTTTGCACGCTGGACAAGGACCCCACACCTCCCACTGCCCATCCCATGGAGCAGCCCCAACCCCGCAGCTCCATCCCCCGGGTACCGAGGATGGTTCCATCCAGCTGGCACAGGATTGTGCAGAATTGGCTGAGAGCTGTGTTAGCAAGCCCCATATGAGCTCTCCGGGGGCTGCTGCTCGCCAGGCCCTGCTGAGGCCATGTCCCCCTGCCCTGCCTGCCCTGCTTCCCTCGACAGCCAGCACAGGTCGGCACCTGGCCCAGAGCAGCCCTTCCCTCCTCTGCCCGGGCTGGGCAGACACCAGCACCCAGCTGTGTGGGTTTGCTGTCTGCCTGCGATAAAAATCACGGAGAAGAGACGGCTTTTTTTGTAGCGGCTCTGATTCTTTTTCTCTTTTATGTCTGCAATCTTCTCCTGAGCACTGCTGCGAGGGGCAAAAAAAAATTCCCAGCGACAGGCGTGGTGAGGATGGCTCACCCAGCAGCAAGCAGAAAACATTTCCGTGGCCTTAGAACCAAGCGATGACCAGAGGCCAGATCATGATTTTAGTTTTATTGGCAGGAGCTTGGAAGAAATCCACAGGGATAACTCGTGTTTGCCATGCCGTAAGTGGGATCACAGCCCCCTGCTTTGCTGCCTGCGTGCTTGCTCTGATTCTCGGGTGCAGGTTTGGCTTTCTGGATGGGAATGCAGCCGGTTCTTGCCAGCCAGGAAACCAGGCTCGTTTGGCATCAGCAGCAACCGCCTGCCAACGCTGCCACTCGGCTTTTAGCCAATGTGTGAATTTATTTTTTTTCTCAGTGGTAAAGAGAGTGCTGATCACTCAAAGTGTGTGATTTTGGGGTGTTCCAGGCACAGACATCACTGTGCATTCGTTTCTTGGTCTGATTTCTATTTGGGACCAAGCACAAGAAGCCCGAGTGAGTTTGGACTCCTGTTTTTCCTTGGCCAGCAGGTCCAGGCAGGAGACATCCACAATGCAGGGCTCTTAAACAATCTGCTTGCCAGCAGTCATGGGCTGGCTTCTCTCACCAGGCTGAAATGTTCAAACAATACTCATTCCCATGAGACAGAGACACAGGGAAGCCGAACACCCATCTCCATACAATCCACAGTTCTGCCCCAGGACAGAAAATGTTATAAAATTAAGAACAGGGCTGAAGCTGGTTGATAGAGACCATTTGGAGACCCTGCCAGCACAGTGGTGCTGAGGCTGAAAGGCCAGTCCAGCTCCCAGAACCTCAGCCAGGGACACCTGAAGGAAGCAGGATTTTCCTACACTCAGTGTGAGGCTAGGGGGCTGTGGAGCTTTTCCCACTGACAATACCTAAAAACCCCTTTGCACAAAGACCCTCACTGATAGAATCCGTGGGGTAGAGCCTTGTCTCTCTCCAGGCCTCCTACAATCTCCTTCCTTGCCCTGATTCAGGAGACTGGAGCTGCTTTTGGCTGTTGCTGCCTTTCCACCCTTGGGTCTGGAGGGTGCCAGGCAGAAGCCCTGTCTGGAAGGAGCCTCCACTTTGTAGGAATTTTGCAGCCGTCGTGTCTCTCCTCACCACACAGCCAGACTTGCAGCCGGCACAACTGTCTCCGTCTTAATCCCTTTCTTTTCAGGTGGGTTGGGAGCCGAGAGGAGGAAATCAGGCTTTGCCAAAAGAAGGAGAGCACTGGCTTTGGGAGGCTGGGGAAGAAGCAAGAGAAGAAGGTGATATAATTGTTTAGATGTGGTGATGCTTATTGCCTGTAGAAACCATGGCAGAACCATGAAAATAATTATGCCCATGCCATGAAGATTAATAAATCAGAAGACTGAGGGAGGGAATACACCCTGAAGCATGTTTCATGCAAAAAAATATGCAAATGTTGAGGAAATTGCTAATTTGGTGCCTTTTCAACACACTAAATGGGATGCTTCTAGTTTGGGCAGGGTTTGCCTGTTTTACCATGAGTCACATCCTATCCGTGCCACACTGAATCCAGCAAATATTGGCAGCACAAAGCAGGAATGGGCCCATTAACAGAGGACCTGAAACAGAGTCGTTTTTCCCAACTTGATACGGACTGTTCATCTCTGGAACTGTTATGCAATTCTTAGCATTGCGTGCCTGTATATGTGGCTTATTATTAATTTATCCTTTGGGATTGCATCCCGCCAGGCTGAGCATATTTATAAAACAGTTCTGTAGGTGTATGGAGATGCTGTGTGCCAATGTCAAGTGAAAGTGTGTTGCAGCAGTGATTTAAATGACAAGGCTCCGTGCCGATGTTTTGGCCCTATGTCTTCCCAGCAGAGGCTGTAGGGCTCTCCTCTGCAGATTTCCATATGAAACCCATAACTTCTGGTGGAGGATTTCCATTCCTTCTTACAAACTCCTCTGGGCCAGGCGCACTGTAAATTAAATTGCTTTATTTAAGGAATAGGACCAAAACCCTGGAGCCAAACAGCTTCTGTCTTCATTCCCATTTGAATTTGTGGCTTAGGCCCATCTCCAGGTGCGCTGTAAATTGTCTTTTGTTTTTCTGTGTTAAGGTGTGGTCAGGAGACAACATCCAAGGCTTTGAGCCCCACACTGGCATTCAACAGGTCCTTCTCGGTCTGTGTTCCCCTGTTCAGAAATTCAGGGTTATTCAGGGGAGTGAGTGGGACACAGCAATGAAGCCCTGTGTTTTCCAAAGCAATATTGTACAATATTTGCTCTGTCATCAGGCACGTTGACTCACAGGAAGGAGAAGGAAACCAAATCCTCGAGGGCTGAAGGAGGGAAGAGCTGCCCTAAGTCCATCAGGCTGTTTAGGGACCCACCACCTCTCCTGCCCATGCCCACAGCCTGTGGCATTTGTGACTATCAGGGCAAAAGGAAACCTGGAGAGCAAAGAGAGATCTGCCCAAAGAAACCAAACCCGCTCATCATCTGCCTTGCAAACTGAAGCACAGAACCGAGTGGGTGTGAGGACAGGGCAGGGGTCCCCCCTACTTTAGATCCAGCTGTTTTCCTGACCCTAAACCACACACCAGCACTGGTGATCTGGGTAAGAGGGCGTTCCATCCATCTCAGGGCAGGGTTTCAAACATTCATGCCATTTTCACCTTCTCCATGGTGCTCGCTAATGCAGCTGCTGTGAGGAGCCAGGTCAGCCCGTTCACAAATGGAAATAAGCCCTACAAACCTCGTTCAGCAGGAAGATGAGCAAACAGGGTAAGATGTGACTTGAAAACACTGTTGGGTAAAGCAGGGCACAGCTTGGCTTCCCTTGAAATCGGACTTGTGCTGCAAGGCAGGAACCCGATAACAAGGGAGTCTTGTGCTTTTTTTTATTGAAGGTGCCTGGGAAACAAAGGCCTGAGAGTCACACGCTGGTGGTGGTTAGGAAATAGTAAAATGCATAAATCCTGAGGTTGGGAGAGACCTCAGCCCAAGGGTACTGATGTTCTTGCAAATAATAAATCCTTCCTCCTTATCCTGCAGTATTTATGATGAAAATTGGGTGCAGGGTAGGTAAAGACACAGATCATGACTCCCAGAAAAGCGAATACTAGAACTAGGAGCTCTTACCTCAAAGAGGGTAAAAAGGGTTTAGGTGGAGAAAGTGTGGAGGACACCACTGATTTTGGCCATAGCCTGATGAGTGTTTCTATACCAAAGATGGACTTTCCCTTTGCTCTACACATGACTTTTGGAAAAAAACCCAGCATCCAAAAAGGATTGTGGTTGCTCTGCTTGGGCCCCGGAATGATGCTGAGCACTTCAACTCAGATGGAGGGAATCTTATGGTTGTCCTGTGCAGGGCCAGGAGCTGGACTCAATGATCCTTGTGGGTCCCTTTCAGCTCAGGATATTCTGTGTGTCTCTGGTTCTGCGAATGGGGGCTGATGCTTAAAATATAACAACTTTTTGCCCCTTTGTCTCATCCTTTTGCAGGTTTCCATGCAGGCTTCTTTGAGCAAAGAGTCAGGCTGGTTTCATATGCCTTGCAGAGCTGATGGAGAAAATGGAAATCGTTATTGTATCTGAGTCCCTCCAGTAAGAAGATGAATCTCTCAGAAACATGCTGGGATGCAGGAACACAGATATTTGGACTATCATACACCAGCTGTATAGAAAAATTCCCTTATTTCAGCTGCTCTGGCTTTTGAGGACACTGAACACAGTTGTTTTTTGGGCACAGAGGGGTTTAGATCAAGCAGGAAGATTTAAGCTGGAGCAGGAATAATATTTGAGTGTGTCAAATTGGTTTGTGAAGGGCACATCACCCTGTGTCTCTGTATCCTCCCATTACGCAGAAAATCCCAGAGGTCTGACGAGAGAGCCTGGGCCTTTGAGGAAGAAAAGAGGGAAAAACAGCATTAGATGGGATATTACCCACTGACTGCTATTTCATTTCTCCAGAGAAATTTATGATGTGATCATTAAATCCTCAAGAGACAAACCTGAACAGTATTTTCTTCCTTCTGGGCAAAAATCTTGGAACTCTTAAAAAGACATCGTATTTCACAGCTCAGCAACCCAGCAGCATTTAAAAAAACTGGAGGGAGAAGAGGAATTTTTAAAAAAGCAGTCTTTTTTTTTTTCCTCCCCCATTCTTTTCTAAAGACTCTATGCTGTCAGAATTCTCTTCAGGAAAAATAAATAAATTCTAACATCTGGTAATTAATAGCTTATGAGCTGGAGAATAGCTGTCTGCAGTTCACAGAGCAGAGTGTTTGCCTTGCCCCTTATCTCTGGAGATCGCTGCTCTCTCACTACCGCGAAAGCTCTCCGGATACGGCGCTTAACCACAACGCTGCTGCTGCACTTTGGGGACACAAACAGGAGGATCGAGATAGAAATTGTCACAATACTCAGGTTTTCTGGCTCAGTCTTGTCTCCAGCCAGGACCACAACAGCTTCACGGCTGCCTCAACCTTTGCAGCTCCACCTCAGTCCCAGCGAGTGGATCTCATCGCTTCACCATTCTTCATCTCAGTGGCCTCCAAACCTCTCACATCCTGACAGCATTTTCACAAGCTGTTCCTGGGGCAGGAAAGGGTTGGTTTTTTTTATTCCTTGTTTTATTAGGGAGAACTTCTGCTGAGGGATTAAGTGACTTGCAGAAGGTCACAAAGGGCGTGTCTACCAACATACTCAGAACTACAACCACAAAACTTTCCACTTTACCCTGATACCTCTGCTGAGGAATAAAATTAAACACAAAACCCTGGTATCACACTCCAGTCAGATGTCACCCACACCATTACATAATAAAAATGTCCAGATCAAACTAAATTTGTGGGCCTTTGAGAGCTGCAAAGCCAAACCTTTGAATTTCTGAAATGTGCAGGTCCAATTTTATTTCCATTTCTAGCAACCACAGATGCCTAATACAAGAAAGACCTTTCTCTTGTTATTCTCAAAGCCCCATGTTATATTGAGAAGACTGGGCCTCTCTGGAGAAGGAACTATGAGAGGACATAAGATGGCCAGGACATCCAAAACTTATCCCTGCAGCACTCAGATCCACAAAATTTGCCAGTCTTGCCATTGGTGAGGAAAAATTTGCCTGAGAGCTGTCACGCATCTTTAGGTAACTGGGCTCCCTGCATAGAATTTCTGTGGACTTCCTGGGTCCTGCTAGTCTGCAAACCTGAACATCCCTGTTGCTTAAAGATATTCAAGTGCTCAAATCCACTTTAAATCCACACCTCACCTCCATATTGCTCAATGACTGCACCTGCCTCCAGGTGCAGGAGGAGCCACACACAGGAGGATGGCAGAGACTTAGGTACTGTGCAAAAAAAAGGCAAAGTGTTTCATCCTTCAGCTCCTCAAGGGTTTGAAGCAGAAAAAAACCCAACTCCTACTGAGTTTAAACCTTACACCAAATTGCAAAGAACCACAGGGCTTTGCAAAAGTATTTGTGGCACCTGTGCAGGCAAAAAGGGGCTTTTCTCCTGGCGTGGGCGAAGATCATACGAAAGGTGAACACCCTTCTCTCACAGCAGGGAAGCTGTAGGTAGGTGCCTGGACAAGATGTGGCTGGATGGAGCTGTTTAAATCTGACTTGCTGCCCATGCAAATCGCTCCCTGAGCTGCCCTGGGATGGACCTGCTGCAAGCAGAGGGAAGGGGCACCTCATGGCTCCAGGCTCTTCCTGCGAGACAATGTTTTTCTGGTGACACTCAACACCCTTGGGATTTCTCCCCATTGTGTGAAAAGTGGGTTGACACCCCAAGCTGTGGAGACAAAGTTAAATTGCCCTGATCTTCCAGGACAAGGCCAAGTGTGGAATGACACCTGCCCAGCTGGGACCAAGCCTGCTCAGGCTGTCATTCCCTTCTGTCTGAGCTGCTGCTCAGCTGGGAAGGAATGTATTCCAAGGAGGTGGGAGAGGCAAATTGGAATTAGTGCTGAATCCACCCAGGGACGGAGTGGCATGCAGACAGCTTGCATTCCTCACAGCCCCGTCCTCTGCACCCAGGCTGGCCCCACAGAGCAGCCAGGATGCCTCATATCATCCTATTAACCTCAAGAAAATCGAAGTTCCACACCTCCAAAATTAAAGAGAATCGGAAGACAAAGGACGAATGGGTTTTCTCAGCCTGCATTTCTCAAGTGGCACATGCTGTGTCCCAGTGACATCCCCTAATTTTCAAGAAAAGACTGTCTCAGTCCTCAAAAAGGCAGTCAGGGAACTAATTTGAATTTTTCTATGACCCTCCCTGCTTTGAAGGACAGCTAACCTCGGGTCAGCCTCCTGGTTAACACGAAAGAGCAGAAAAGAGTGTTCTTCACCCAGACCTTGGCACTGTCAAGTATTTTGAGTGCCTGGCAATGTTTTGGGAGGAAAAGGCTATTATCTCACTCTCCGCATAGTGCTCCAGTGACAGAACACTAAATTTTGAGTAGCCAGAGTTCAAAGGAGATAGATTTAGGTGGCAGAAGCATCTGGACACTCTGACCAACCAAAATAAATGGTCAAACTCCTATGGACTCAACGCTAGAGTCCTCAGGGAAATCAGTGGGAGTTTTCCCATAGGATTGCACTGTGGTAACTTAATTTAAGCAAGGGAAAGGTTTCTTAGTCAGACACCGAAAGAAAGAAGTCTCCTCTCGGCAATTAAAATATAGAATTCTACTTGAAAGTGATTAATATTTCTAGTGTCTACTTATGGCCAAGCCACATATCCCCAGCCCTACCAAATATGAATTTAAATACACAACACTCTCTGGAGTTACTTCTCAGTTAATAATTTATGTATTCTGGCAACAGATCAATGCAACTAGAAACTAGTTTAGTAACTTACCTTCGGGGTTGTCTATCTATAAACACTGCAGATTCCTAAGTTAAACAGAACCCAATTGTTTTCCTGTGTAATAGAGGCCAGGGCCTGATTTATATAGTTAATTTAAATGGTAATCTGAAAGAGTTGGGGAAAAAGCAACCTGTATCATTAAGGGTTATGAAAGAGGGAGAAACTGTTTATTGCTGGGTTCAGAAATATGAGATATAAATGAAGATAAAACACAAGTATCAAGACAAAAGTAATAAAATTATACCAGTGTGTGTTGTCTGTGCTATATAAGGGTACATAAGTCCCGGCTGATTTTTCCTGAGGTTGCCCTACACCCATAGAACTGTCTGATGCTGGGATTTGTGTGCAAGCAGGCAACCCAAATTGTTGCCTTTTGAATGCTGGGCTGAGCCCAGTGCCAGAAAGCAAGCAGGGATTGCCTTGCTGCAGCTAGACTGGGAGACTGAGGGACATAAGGGTGTCCAGGCTTATCCCTTCTCCTCACTCGTGCCTGGAGAAGAGAGGGGACAGCAGCCTTTGCGGACGGCTGGTGCACCGAAACACCATTTTCGCATTTGAAAGTGCCTTGCAGTGACTAATTAACAGGCATCTGTTACAACTTGTTGAGCCTTATCTTTATTTTCATACGCGCTATTTTGGAATGAAGCTCTATTTAGGCTCCTAAGCGTTGCTCAAGAGTCACATTACAGGATTAGCCTTCCTGACAAAGGGGAGGGGATGCTTTGTGGGTAGCAGCACGGGGTAGGAGGCAGGAGGATTGTCCCTGTCCTGGCTGCTGCCTCGTCACCTGCTCTGGAGCTGCTCGCTGGACTCTCACAGCTGAGCCTGCACAGAGAGAGAGGCTTCCTCAGCTCCTATGGCACACTCAGAAAGCTTCTTTTAAAAGCTGCCATCTAAATATCGGTTTAATAGTTCTCAGATACCGCTGAATTACTCTTCTGCAAATATCTGATTGTGCAAACTGAGCTGCACGGTGCCCCCCCCAGCTGCAGACAACCTCAGGGGCAAAGCCTTAAGAGAATGTGGAATCATGGAATGGTTTGGGTGGGAAGGAACCTCAAAGATCATCCAGTTCCAACCCTCTGCCATGGGCAGGGACACCTTCCACTATCCCAGGGTGCTCCAAGCCCTGTCCAGCCTGGCCTTGGACACTTCCAGGGATCCAGGGGTAACCACAGCTTTCCTGGACAATCTGTGCCAGGGTCTCACCACCCTCACAGTAAGGGATTTCTTCTTAATACCTAATCTAAATCTACTCTCCTTTCATTTATAGCCACTTCCCCTTGTCCTATCACTCCATGCCCTGGTAAAAAATCCCTAAAAGTCTTGCCTCCGCCCCATCAGACCCTGGCCACAGTCAAGACAAGCAGGGCAGAAACCTCTGGAAGTACAAACCACTGCCCATTGAAGCTGAAAGCCTCGAGATGGGATAATAAAAGACACCCTCTTTGTGGGTCAGAGTGGAGGATTACAGATGCTCACCCACACTGTGTAATCTTATCTCCGGGAGTTGCTCGAGTGAATTGTGAATTCTTCGGCTGCATGTGCACATGGACTGAGGGGAACTTCCAGATCCTGTGAGCTGACTCATCTGAATCCTTCTTTATTTTGTCTTTATCAAAGAAAAAGTAGCAAAGGCTTCTAAGAGGAAGATTTTGGGTATGCTGAACCCCATGCAAAGCTTGTCCATATGGGAAGTTACATGGCAGTGATGCAAGTGAATATAAAACCCCTGAATAGGACTAGGAAAGGTTTCTTGTATTTTAGGTCTAAGTAATGGAAGTTATTGTTCCCATAGGGCGTGTTCAGGGGTGGACAGGGCTTTGACCAACCTGCTCTAGTGGAAGGTATCGCTGCCCACAGCGGAGGGGTTGGAACCAGATGGTCTTTAAGGTCCTCTCCAACCCAAACCAGTCTGTGACTCTGTGATTTTAAGGTGGGTAACAACACAGTGCATCTGGGCAGGGAAGGCAGAGGCCGTGTCTCAGACACTGCTGAGAGACCCTGTGGATCTGCACATTATCCCTTCCTGCATGGGCACTTTTGTGATGAATCCTCTGCACAAACACACTCTTACAGTCAGTGGAGAGGAATGGGCACTTTGGGGCACAGTTCCTCTGCCATATTTTAGTCATCTGTTGTAGGAGGAGATGAATTGTGCTCCAGACCTCAGTGGGCTGGTCTTTAATAGCGAGTCAGGTGGGGGTGACTACTTTGGATGATGCTGCCTGGATACAGCCATCTAAAGGAAGCATTTGGGCATCAGACTATTTCTCTGGAATCGTAGTCACTTCCTTACCGTTCAGTTTCAAATGCCGCCAAAGAGGAACCAACTCAAAAGGAAAAAAACCCTCTCATTTCAGAGACACTGAAGTAAGTGGGAGTGTGAACATATGTGTGTGTCCACATGGGAAACTACTCTGGAGTCGCTGCAGTTCTTTAAATACCCAGGGAACACGATGCCAGGTTCACCTCCCCCCTGCACACACTCTCCCACACGTGGAGGCTGCACGGTCCTGGTTTTCCAGTTTTAATGTGGGGGATTGGAGCAGGGAAAGCTGCTGATGAAGCCTCAGCCTCCTGCAATGGGTAACACGGAGTAATCTTACTTGTTTGTGCTCATTTATCATGTGGCTGTTGGCCTGGCTGAGGAGCTGCTCCCAGCTGACACTCACTAAACCATACGTTGTTCTAATAAGCATAATTAAATTCTTTTATAGACAGGATCCCTCAGCCTCTGTATTGGTATGAGAGAACCAGGTAAGAAAACAGCCCATCAGTGTCTAAACCCTCTGATCTTATTTCACTGGAGATGAAAAATCAGATCCTGCTTTTAGCTACACTGATGTCAATCTGAAGCAACTCCAGGTGAGCCACTGTGGATGAAACCTGGGCATGAGTAGGATACAATTTGGGCCCAAAGTGTTTAGTGGTACATCCCCACAGCATGAACTGTGTGTGTGCATTAAAGGAAGCACAAAACCTTCAGAATTTGAGAATGAGATAAAAATTCAGCTCCTCTCCTGGCTTTCCTGGGGTTGTTTTGAACTTCTCCTTGCTAGGGGGAAAATACGGTGTCGTAAAGCTGCTTGCAACTTTTCCCACTGCCCCTGCTTGCTTACAGTGGAGGTCAGCTTGTGTCCTTTGTGTGGTTTTCATCTCCCCCATCGTGACCTGCAGTGTGACAGGCGTGACCATGACACCAAGCCCTCCAATCTGTGCCGAGGCCAACTTCTCCTTCAGGCCTTTTGGGGGAAATCCTCACTTCTCTTCCCTCAACAACAAGTAAACCACTACATAAATATTATTAAGAAAGTCCCAGGTGAGAGAATGGCCCCCACAAGCCCGGTGTTATGATGGAGTCTCAGAAAAAGGATGTTAGTGGACTCCAAGTGAGGGAGGACAAAGTCCTGGCTCAGATTTGCAGAAATCCCCTCACATTAGCTGCAAGTTTTGGAGCTCATTGCCATGTTCCCCATGTACCCTGATTTATGGCAAGAAGTGAAGCTGTTTGGGGCTCAGTTTGATAAAGGATCCTCCATATTTCAGCGTAAGCCACAGTGGCAGCTAATCTTTAGCGACTGGAACAACAGGAGAGAGCCCAAAACTCCTGTTAGAATGAAGCTCTCCCAGAAGTCCAGGGAGATCTGCTAAAGGGGCAAAGAGCCAACACCTTTTTCATCCTCTGCACCTAATTGCACTTGACTTCTTTAACATGCGACATCCCAGTTTCAAAAGGCTGGTGAGCAGTGTCCCCCACCCCAGACCAGCCTGACCTGCTGTTAAGGGACACTGGTGGGATGGAGAGAGCTGAGGTTGTCCTCAGGATGTGGAGCACATCAAACAGCCCCTTCCCACCTCCTGGGATCCCCAGCTTTATGCCACAGGAAGATTTAAGGGATATCAGTGCCCTGTTTTGTGGGCAGGCACTGAGTGGGTGAGATCCCACTGGGGAATTAGTCAGAGGAATGGCTCATTTCTGGATGCTGAGGAGCTCATCATGACCTAAACCCCAGGCCACTTGCAGCTGACCATGTCCAGGGACAACCCTGGGTTCCAGAAAATACTACAAAGCTAAAAGTGAAATGTGAAATGCTCACAGCACCTTCAGACTTGAGTTTCTGCTAAACGGACACTTCAGGCTCTCTGTTTTGAACATACATGTATTTTTTTTTCATGGCCCTTAGCCTCTTTGATGTTTAGTTCCCAGTAGTAAAATGAAGATGTTAATATTCAGCCCTTTGCCTGCCTTTTTGGTTTCAGACAGCATTCACCTCTGCTCTTTATTGGACCTGCAGTAATAAATGCAAAATAATTATACCCAAAATAAGCCTGCAAATTAATCTATCATGAGCAATACAGACTGCAGGAATTTTTTTAAAAACTAATTATTGTTTTATGCAGTACATTTTCTAAATAATATGACCTAATAAAGCTTCAGGGAAATACCAGGACACAACCCTTTCATGTCCTGCTTGTGATACTGGGAAGCAGCTTGAGTCATTCTAGTCCTGAACCAAATCCCCTTGCAGCTACCTGCCTGGATGACCCTGAGCAGATCTGACCAATACTGACAAAAATCTAGCTAGAGACAGTGTTTTGTAGACTCAGAAAATTAAAAAAGCATCACACTGGTATTTGTCATTCTTTGGGGGAAAAATGATAGAAAGAAAAAATCCCCAACTGTTCGAAACAGAGTGGATTTTAGTCTTTCCCACTCTTTTTTTTTTTTTTTTTCCCCCCTCTGGAATATCTAAGCAAGCAGCAAAGATTGTAAGAAGTGGGTTAATCAAATTGTGTGCCTGGACATTGATGTTGCTTTGACTGAGCACTGTGTCTGTCCTAATTAAAGAAAACTTTTCCAGGGGGTAGAAATGCACTTGAGCCCTTGTATGTTTGTGTTGGTCACCTACCGAACATGGGAAGTTGCAGCTTTGCTTTTTCCTTCAGTGGGGATAAAAATACACGTGTTGTACTTTTGGCACTGCATTTCTCCGTCAGTGGAGAGGGCAGATTTTCAGCAGCAGCCCTTTCTTTTTCTTCTTTTCTTCCCCATTTTCTTTCTCTTTGAAAGGAGCATTTGATACTGATTGAAGATGTCAGAATGACACCTCTTTTTCATAGGCCAGAGGATGAGAGGGTGCCTTGGGCAGCTCCAGGGTGAGTTTCTCCCCATGTAAATGACTCCAGCTTTGACATGACCCCCAGGAATTTAGCAGCCTCTGGATCCAGAGTGAGCATCTTGGATTCATGGTCCGTGAGGGCTTCTTGGAATCAGTAGGACTTGTAAAAAAGAGGTGTATTCAGTGACCTGCTGGCTGAGCAAAGGGATCCCTGCTCACGAGGACATCCCAGCTGTGACGCGATGAGTGTTGGTACACATGGCAGCGAGGGAAGGATCTGGTTTCATCTTCACCATCATGAAAAACACTTTATCCTCACCGTAAGGATGAGGCCACACACTCCTGGTTTATCATGAGAATAAATGGGAGGAAAGCCTTTNAAAAAAAAAAAAAGCCTAAAGTACCCACAAATCCCCAGACCTGAATCTGAGGGTCTTTTCTTCTTTCTGGCCTCTCCTGACTTTATTGCTCCCGGAGCTTTGGCATTCTTGTCACAGCGGTCACAGCAGACCTGAAGGAGATGGTGGCGAGGCCAACCACTGTGCTTTGCCGGGCCCTTTCTGTCAGAGGGGACATCTGCTAAAACCAGCTGTGGCAGTGGCTTGTGAGTGATGGAGAGCTGGACTCGGACTGTGATTCAGCTCATTAAAAGCACCCTGGGGGCTGCTATGGTTATTTGCCCCCTGTAGTGCTGGCATTTCTGAGGCCAGGTCAGAACTCATTGCTCCAGGCTCTGAGCTGAGGGCCCTCTCTATATCCTTTGTGAAAGGACACGCATTTAGCCTGTCCCTCATCTTTATCCACCATGGCGAAGGCAGAGACCTGTGTCTGAGCAGGCTCCCATCCCTCGGCTCCTCTCTCCCGAACAAATGTGGTCAGCGTGAAACAAAGCCCAGAGCAGCAGCACGTTCCCCTGTGAGCAGACGGAAAGTTTCAAAGGCACAAAGGGTATTTAGGCACCGACTTCAAAGTCAGTAAGTTGGATGCTGAAAAAAAAAATCTCCCCCGTAGCCTTTATGTCATGCCACTTAATAAGTAATTAAAAGCTCAAAAATCATGAGTCTGCTGCTTTCATTACTTCCTAAAGCACACTCGATACATCATCACTCTGTGAAATGCTTCACATGTACCGCATCCTACTTTAAATATGCCAAACAGTGAAGTGCTTAGCATTACAAAGGCAAAGACATCAAGGAAGCTTTGATAAAATCTGCTGAGCAGACAAACATCTCTTTGGTTGGCACTAGCCAGGCTAGGTTTTTATTCCACAATGATTAAAAACATTTCGAGTGAAGGCAGCTCGGCTTCTATTTTAGACACAAGACCATTAGGTGACAAAGAGTGAAACCTTTCATTATTGGGATGCTGGTTAAAGGGGATTAACCCATTCTGCATTCACAGGATATTGCCAGTGCAAGGCAAAGGTTTCTCAGAGATGACTCTTTTAGGGGAAAGGGAACTGAAAAAGGGATGGATGGCTTTGCTGTGTTGGTGGCAAAGAGGAGATTGACAAATGATGCTCTGCTTGCCAGCCCCAAAATGATGTGAGGTATCTGGGGTAGGTTTTTAGGATGGGGCACAGCTCTTCTGAGACAGTGAGGTTGCCATCTGTGCTGTTGCAAAAAGCAAATAGGAAGGGCTTTATTTTTCCCTCTCAGGCTGTTTGTGGTAGAGCACGTCTGGCTGTGAGCTCTGGATACTGCTCAACATGGTGAAGTCCCAACAGTGACAGGGTGTGTTCCCGTGATATAAATAGACATTTAAGATGAGCTAAATTTACTCAGTGAATCATTTATTTGCTAAAAATGTGGTTTCAGGGTGGCCACGGTTATTTGCCAAATATGATGCATATTCTCAAATGTTTTTGGATTAAATAAAAAAAAATTGGAAATGTTGAAGCATTTCATTTCAGCATTTCCAGAAACATACACATACAGATAAATATCTATCTCAAACCCTCTTACTCTCATGAATTCTGAGGAACTATTCACAAAATGGAGGAGAAAACAATAACACTTCTCTTCCCAGCTTCCCCCGGTGTTTTCAGCGTCTGATTGGGAAATCTCATGTCTTAGGAGAGTGCTCCCTACTGTGATAATGATGGGGTACTCTGACCCGGGTGCCTCTTGTTTTCTTCAGTTGGAATTACTTCACTTTGTAAGAATAATTAAATATCCACTGGACGAGAGCAAGGGTGAGGATAATTTTGTGGTTGGAGCACTCCCCTGGGATGTGGGAAGTCTCCCAACAGCTGCCTCAATGAGTGGTGTTTATACAGAGTGGAACAGCTCCAGAAGGAAAGGGGATGAGGGAGACTGCAGCTTGTCCTCTAGCCTGGCTGTGGAGATAATGACAGAGCAGGGGATGGAGCTGGTCTCGCACAGGGCAGGTGATTGTTGTGCAAAGTGGCATTCAGTTGTGTGAGCCCTTTCATGTAGGTTACAAAAATGTGGCAAATTGGTTTTTCCACCTCATCCCAGGATAAGCACTTTTTTTTTTTTTTTTAACCTCAGAGAGTCCTTTAAGAAGGGGAAAAATTCCTTCCCACCTACAGGGAGGACCCTCATTCAATTCCCAGGGCTGCCCAGTAGGCTCACTGGTGCACCTCTACCCCTGAGGGGGGTTGAACCTGGGAAGCAATGATAACTTTTTATTCTGTGGTTGTGATAAGCTCCATTATCAATCCCTAACTTCACCAGCAGCTCCCAGCCTTCTGAGGGAAAGCTCAGCACACACAAGTCACCCTGCTGGGAAGCGAGGACTGCATGTCTGTCACTGCAAACAGAAAAGAATAATTCAGGTCTCATTTTCCGGATTTACAGCAGAAAAATATAAAGAAATCACAAGTGCATTATTATTCCTCGCAGCATTGTGTGGGGGGGTATATTCAGAGTAGGTTAAAGCTGAGAGGGTCAGCAATTGCTTGCCTCCAGGAGACAGGGATGTGCGCAAACTATCAAGTAACATGGAACATGCATATTTCCTAGCACCTGAAAAGCTGAGGTTTCTGCAGAGCAAGCCACCACATACTTGTGGGATTAGGCATGTTAAGGAAAATGTACTCTGCCAGGCAGGCTGTGTATACAGACTGACAAGGGCTTGTTCCTCTGCCTTGGCTCGTTGATTCTAGGCTCCACTCCACGGGAGAGAAGGGAGGTTCCTTTTCGCTCCTCATTTGTCCTTGTGCAACACTGATAAAGCCAGAGAGAAACCAATGTTATCACCTCGCAGAATAAATAGTGAGGGAGCTAAAAAAATAATATATGGAGATTTTTGTGCCGATGGACTCTCGCTTATGAACAATTGACTCGAGCTGAGTGCAAACAGAGTCTTTGGGAGCAGGTGTGTATTGGTAGAAATATTTAACAGGCCATTGAAACCTGGTTGGAAATAAAGCTGTGCAAGAGCAGTCAGGTAGGAGAAAAAGTCCTGAATGAAAAAATGGCTTCAGTGCAGGAGGAAGGCTCACAGCCATCAAGACATTTTCTGCCTTTCTGTTCTCTGGGGAGTGGGATGTGGAGGCCTGGTGGTCCTTCCAGGCATCGGGATTGTATCACTCTGCTCAATGACATCCAACTTAATAACATCATTTAGTCTTTCTGTGCTTGCTGTGTGACTCTCAGAGCAAGCAGAGGTGCAGGTGTTGGAAAAGGGGCCCCACCTGCACTCCAGGAGGGTGCAATTCAGGCCCACTTGGAAAGGGCATTTGTGTCCATGCAGAGCCACCCTCACACAGGATTTATTATTTCAGACAGATCTCTGGACAGATTGTCTGAAGTGCTTCCACAGGAGCCAGTGTGTGTGGAGCAGGTCTGAAGTAGCAGCCACATACATGTTTGGGCTGATGCTCCTCCTGTCCCTGCACACTGCTCTCAGGGGAGCTGCCGTGCTGGGCACGTGAGATTTTGTGCACTTTTTCAGTGTGAATGGAAACAGAGGAACGACAAAACCCCTTTGAGCTGTTCTGGCAAGCCAGCCCTGGAAAGAACTCCAAATCTGCGGGAGCTCTGTTTCTCCTCCTTCAGGAAATGGAAGTGTTTTCAACTGTTCTCTGTGCAATTGTGACCAAATACCACAAGGACATTCTCTTCAAAATGCATTTCATCATCCCGAATGTGATGTAACACAACGCTCCTAACCAAACTGTCCAGAGGCTTGTCTGTTATGAAGTGAAGTTATTCCAGAAGAGCTACATTACCCTTAAATTCCTGCGCCATCCTAATCCAGATTAATTTTTGTGTACAGACAAGCCCTCAGGGCCTGACTCAGGGAAAGCTGCAGTAAATGAGAATCTTTCTGCTGAATGCTGGATTAAGCCCGAGGTGCTCCTGGCTGCCTCTGCCTTAGCATTTTGGTTCAGGGCAGTAATGCTGTTTTATAGCAGCTTCTGGTTTGGCCTCCCCTACTCCAGAGTGATCCAGTTTGTAAATAGCTCTGATGCACACGATTTAGTATTTTTTATCTTCCCCCCCCCGGCGCAGTGGAAATGGAGAAGCTCTGGCTCTGGCAGAAGCTCTGTCACAACCCCTCCTAGGAATGTAAGGTAATGAATGAGTATCTGGTCCTTCAGCCAGCCACAGGCAGCATGCAGGGTGGGGTTTTTCAGTGTAGGTGACTGCAATAAATCTGACCTGGAGTAACCACTGTGGACTGTGCATGGAGCAGATCTCGAGCCCACAGCACCAGCCTGTTTGTTCTCCTTGCACTCTCCTATTGCTGCCTTGCTAATCTAGCTGTAGCAATTACCTGTCAATCTAGATATGGCCTGTGTGATGCATATCACTGCCCTATCCCACTCCTCACAGCCCTGCACACAGGGCAAGATGACAACCTCTGCTTTGCAAATGGAGATGGGAGGCAGTCTGACAAGATAGGAAAGCTGTGATCTCCTGAGGATGGTCTCTCCCCCAGCTGTCCCCAAATGCCCAGGGACAGCCCTGAAAGGCGATGTGGGGTTGGGGCAAAGGGGGTCTCCAGTGCCTGGTTCTGCTCTGTGCTGTGCCAGCAGCTACCCAGGTGTGGGCTCCAGGATGCCCAAATGGCCAGAGGAGCATCCCCAAACCAGAAGCACATCCAGTGCCTTTTTGGAAAGATAATCTGGAGGAGGCAAAGGCAGCTTTCAAAGCCTGTCCTCCATGTGAATGACAGAGGGGTGACAAACCCGTCCTTGTTCTGACACAGACTTTCTTTAGGACCTCTGTCAAGTCACTCTGCCTCATTTTCCCCTGATGCCAAGGGATGGGACATTAGACTGGCACATCTGTGAAGCTGATGCCTCTTCAAGTCCCCTGGTGCCAGGGTGTGCTCCTGGGGACTGGCGCTGACAGCAGCGCAGCGTCCAGCACTGCTGCCCCACGGCAGCCAGCAGTGTCCCAAACAGCTCCCCAGGACACTTTGCAGTTTAGCACAGGCCAGGAGCTGATCCCAAGACAAAATTTTCATGTGCCTGCTATATTTCAGAGCCTAAAGGCATTTAATGGACTCAGGACCTTCTGTGTCTGTGCTCTGAGAGCCCACAACTAAGTCTCAAGCACTTTTAACTTACTAGCACAGATGTAAAATTCCAGTAGCCCTTGGGCCCCAGGGTCTTTACTGCTTTGTTAGTAACAGATCCAATGGAAAAATGTTCAGGCTTAACTGGGGACTACCTTCATTTACCAAGAAGAGATTAATTTTTTAAACTTGCCCTGAGAAATTTCCCTGTTCCCACTATAAACAACATCTTGGCTTGGCCTGCCTCTGCAAGCCCCAGCCTTTTCTTCTTCTTCCCATCCTGAGGAGCAGTAAAAATAGGTAATCTTTAATGAAAGGTCAGCTATTTGGGTTAAAAGCCGTGCTGGGATCCCGGAGGGAGGGAGCCGGTGGTTTTCCAGGGCAGCGGTGGCTCCATTGTGGTCCCTGGTGGGGCGGGGGCTGCACCAGCCCCGAGGATGCCCTACCCCAGGCTGGAGGGGAGGGAAGCACAAGGAGACATTCTGTGCACTCCCAGGCTGATTAGAGCATTTATCATTCTCCCAAAACCCCGGGAGCAGCCAGCCCCGGTACCCTGCGTGCTCTTACAGCTCGTTTCTCTGTGAAACTGGAAACGGGACAAAGTCAATTACGTTATTTTCCAACAGCGAGCCCCTGTGGGACAGTAATTCAGATCCTGGCTGCAGTTTGGAGAGCAGGAACAGTCCCACTTGAAATTTCCTTAGCGCTGGTGACATGGTCACAGCAATGCTTTATTCCACTGTATTAAACACCATAAGGATTTTTATTCTTGAAAACCATGTCCAAAATAATAAATCACTGTGTTGCCTCTGCTGTAGCCTGCTGAAACTGGAAAAGAATCATCTCTACAAGCTCTTTGGGAAAGCTACCTGCTTTTTGTTGTGTTTGGATATTGCCTTCTCTGGAGAGGCACAAACAGAGGGAGGAGAAGTGTTTCAGGATTGGCACCATAGCAGGAGTGTGGAGGGCAAGGGTGGATCAGATAAGGAGAAATCTAAGACCATAAATACCTCCATGTCACTGCAATGTGAACAGCAGCAAATCCCCCTGGAAAAGCCAAGTGGATGTGTAACTAAAAGCAAGTTGGACAAAACTGCCCTGATTTGGTAATTCAAGCTTTGAGAAATGAATGGTGCTCAGGAGTCCCCCAGCCATGCCTGTTAATTACCAAAGATATTTATTTTTAACCTAAGGCTGGCTCCCTCCATCGCAACGCTTAGTAGGGGACTGACACGGCACAATTGGCCAAAAACCAAAACCACTTGAATGAAGCCTTGCCTGCCCTGCAGGGATGTCCCTGGCTCACCCCTCATGCCATGAGGCTGCTGTGTCCAAGCTGGTGAAAATCTGAGCATCTTCTTTGCTGGAGCCACAGAAGCCTCAGGGTTTGTGAGCTAAACCAAGGACAGAAGGGACTTGGTAAGTGTGGGTGAGCTCCCAGATCGGTGTGGGGACAAGGATGGCCCTGCCACCACCACTCTGGTTTCCCCCATGGGTGGCCAAGGGGACACATAGTGTCACCAGTGGGACACTGATCATGTCTGGACATCATATTTTGGACAAAATCAGTCACATCACGGGTCCAGGCCTGCCCCATCTCACATCACAGAGCACCACAAACCTCTCCTCTCTCCATCTCTCCACACCTCTCTGGTTGGCTGCCAGCTCCATCTTGGCAAGGAGGGGCAAGAGCTCAGCAGAAAGACCCACCCACTCCTCAGCTTCAGCCCTGCAACATGTCCTTCTTTCAGGGTTCATCTTGTGTGATAGAGAGGAAGGAGGACAAGAGTTTTGTCATTCAGGGCATGTCAGAGATGCGACTGAGAGCACAGAGAAGACAGAAGACAAACCAGACCTCTAGTGAACGCCTCCCACAGCAAAATAAGCAATGGCATTTCAGCAAGAACGTCGATTCTGGAATAGGGATTGTATCCCCAAAAGATGTATTTCGCATTTGGCTTGATGGCATTTTTCTCCCTGAAAAATGCTGCCCCTCGTCCAGGAGCAGGGAGCAAATGACTGCCAGTCTTACTGCGGTGAATGGAGGTGTAAGTCATGTTCACCTCTCCCATTTTGACTTGGTGTGCTGGAGAGCACAGAAAAGTGAAACATCTCTCTTTGTGTGTGTGGTGGCAGGGGAACACAGATGGTATCGGGGCACTTGTCACAGAGTCAGAGAAAGGTTTGGGTTGGAAGGCACCATAAAGACCACGCAGTTCCAACTCCTCCCACCACACCAGTAGCTCACAAGAGGTCCATCCAGCCTGGCCTTGAGCACTTCCAGCAAAGGGACATCCACAACTTCTCTGAACAACCTGTTCCAGTGCCTCACCACCCATCCTGGACATGTGCTGAAAGCAATTCGTCCCCCAGTGACCCAGCTGGACCAAAGGTCTGGGGTCACTCTTGGCCAGGACATCACAGGCAGCTTTGTCCTTGCTAGAGAAATTCCTCACGATGTGTCCCCTTTCTCCTTCCTAACTTCCCATCCTTTTGGAATCTGAGGACTTTGCTCATTTGGGCAAAATGTCTAGGCATCCCCAAATGCTGGACAAGTAGCCGTGGGATGTGGTCACCCTGGAGCCCACGGGCACATATTTTGGCACATCAAACCCCAGCTCCTGGTTTTTTTGCTGTGACCATGCCATAAGCACATGGACCCAATGGGCCCCTGGGCTCTGGCAAACCATGACAGATCCCACACCTGTCCCAGTGCTGCCCCAAATAAAAGCACTGCAACACACAAAGAAGCCACAAAAGCGAAATAAATGCCTTGAGCTGCACAAAACACCTGGGAAAAGCTGTTCCCTTCTGATGGTATCTGGAAGGCATGTAAAAAACGTGGCCATGAGCAGGCCTCCTGAAAAGAGAGAGAGGGAGGGGAAAAGGCATGGCTTTTCTTCCCTACTAGTTCTTGAAAGCAGAGCAATAATCTGTGGAGATAAGCCCTGCCATGTGTGTATTATTCTAGAAAAAAAAAAGGAAAAAATGAGACTGAGGTGGCCCTTGAGTGTTCCTGCCTGGCAGTGGGGGCAATAGACACCCAGCCAGATTCCGTGGCTCACACAAATCTGGCCCATGAGTCATCAGCTCACAGGCCCCAGCAGCTCAGACCCTGCCTTTCCATGTAGACATGGGCTCTCTGCCCCTGTTTTCCCTACTCCAAACCTTGAGCCAGCGAGAAGCCTATGCAGTTACCTCCCCCAAGCATCTCGAGGCAGGTTCATGCATGGAGGTGCCACAGAACTCATCCTTCTTCCAGGTGTCTCCACTGAAAGCTCTGGAGCGGCAATTTTGGTAAATTCAGAGGCTGGTCTGAAACACAGTTTGGTTTCATTTATGATGTGTTGTTGTCTCTCCTGAACACGAGGTGTTGCATGTTGCATGTTCCATGAATCAAAGTACTCAATTCTGAAGGATCACTTGGGAAATTTTATTTTTACTATGCTATCAGTCATCCTTAGGAACTGGGAAACTGCCGTGGTCATGATAGCAGGAATTGCAAGCTAACCCCCTCAGAACACAATCTTTTTCCCAAATCAGGCAAATGGGCCAAGCAAAACAGCACTCAGGGAGGACAGAGCAAGTTCTTCCAGGCTTGTCAGTCCCTGACTAGTTAAGCAGGTTATAATGGGTTTTAATTGTTACTCCCACAAGCACCAACTTTATTTACTGTGGTTGATCATCCCTCACAAAAGGTCTGAATCGTCCCCTTGTGTTCAAAAAGCAGACATCTCTCACCCTCATCTGTGATAAAGTCATCCATAAAGTCATCCAGGAGAAACACAGCTCCATGGTCAGGCAGGACCAACACAGCCATCAGACAAGGACTGCTGTGCCCAGGAGAGCCTAAAACCAAGTTCCCAGTCTCTGCACTCTCCAGGGATATTGTGTCTTCTCAGCCAGACTGCACAAGAAATGGGTCAGGAAGAGAAAGAACATGGCAAATCCATCCAGGGAATAAGAGTTGTTGTCTGCTCTGACCTGGCACTGCCTGTGAGAGGGGATCAAGCCTCTCTCAGAGGTCTGAGCACTGTTGGGAAACTGAGGCACCCTGGTCTGGTTATCCCTTCGGGTACCCCTCAGCAGGAATTTGCAATGATGCTGGAGTAACTCCTGAGCAGGGAAGTGCTGCTTGCAGACAGTAGGAAATGTGCTTTTCTGGGTCACCCAGAGCTCCTTCCCAAAATCTCACATTTGGCAAAGACATCCCTGTAGCAGATGCTTTACCACAGCAGTGACCTCTCTCCTGGCCTGAGCTCTCTGAGCACGTTCCTGGATTTCCCACTCCACTTTACAGCTCCTCTGAAGCTGAGCATCCCAAGCTGGCAAATACCTTGGGTTCATCTTGCTTCCCTACAGCACATCAGGCTTCTCATTCCACAAAACTTAGGCTCTTTAATCTAGGTTTAGGGTAATAGATTCAGGGTTAAAGTTGCAAGATCTCCAAAACCAAGATTCCTGGTGAAATGCACTGATGCTCCAGATGTTGCACAACCACTCTCCTATGAATTAGCCTAAGACCATATAAAGTGCAGCAGTGTGAGGGGCAGAGACCCAGATTCCAGGGAATGACAGCACTCGCCAGGGTAATTTTTCTCCATTCCTCTTCCCTGGATATATTCTGTGTCCTATTTTCACTCCATACTAATGCAGCAGTGATGCTCCCTGGCTTGGGCATGTCCTGTATTTCACCTCCTTAGAGCTCTGATGGCCCAAAACCCTTTAGAAACCTCCAAGGCTTTAACTACCCCATGTCCCACTCATCACCCAGTAACCATTTTACCCTGAGCTTACCAAGCACACGGCCTCAGGCACATTCTCATCTTCTGACAGGGCTTGCACAACCTTTCTGGTACCTTATCAGCACCAGGAGCAGGAACAAGGTGCTTTGCTGAGACCTGACCTCTTGCCTTCTACTCTCAAGCCAAGGGGGACAGGCATCCTGCGTCATCATCAGCCAGCAGAGCAGGACCAAAGCTTCACAGCTCCACCACCAAATGGCGTTGGCAGAACAAAACCATTTCTCCACCACTCTGAGCTGTTTGGGCCAGGAAAGAAGAGGGTCCCTTAGCAAACAAGAGTAGATCAGAGCATGCACACGAGGTGGATGAGTGTTAAATGGGATTGTAATGCTGCCTCTAGGCACACACCAGCCTCAGCAGCACAGGGAGAACCAGCTTCCCTCGCTGGCAGGTTTGCACCATGCAGGGCTTTTGTGCATCTTCAGCCAGAGCATCTCAGCCTTGGATCACCTCCTGCCGAGCCCAGAGTGAGCATCCCCCCCAGCACTGCTGCCAACCCTCCTGGGACACCACATGTGCCACACACCCTGCCCAAGGTGTGCTGTCGTTGTTCGTAACTCAACATTTTGCACTGCAAATGTTTTAATATTCATGCAGTGTTCCCCCCTCTTCCCACCCCCTTCTTCCCCCATGTGGAGATGAGTCTCCACTTGTCGCACCACATTCTTGGAAGAACAGGCAGAATGGAATTAAAGGTTTCAAACTAGCTCAGGGGAGGTGAAAAATGTTGCCTGAAGACAGAAGGAAAAGATTGTCAGCTGAGATTCAGGGATGCCCTAGGCAGGTGAGGGATGATTGCATCCGATTCCGATGGTACATCTGATTCTGGCTCTGCCTGGGATGGTCTTTCTCACACGAAACTTGTTTTTGTCCCATCTCCAGTCTATCTACAGAACTATTCAGGTAGAAAAATGCTCTCTCTATTTTCAGACTCTCTAGGGTCTCTAATAGCCCCTGCCACTACCTGTGGAATGAGGCAATGTACACTTGAAATGGCTCCCGATTTCCTCAAGCCAGACAGATTGTTTGTGATTCCTTCACAGGCTTCTCTTGTGTGACTCAGCCCTATATGAATGGCTAGAAATGAACATCAGGCTAAAACTAACAAAGTGGGTGCCAAGCAATTTTTTTTCCCCAGGATACCATTTTTCCCAGAGCCTCACAGATGTAATTAAAAGGTGTCAGCTTTTTGAAGGAATACCCTTGACAGTAATATGCTATAATTCAAACTGAACAATACATTCGGTTTGTTCCCTGGACCACAATGCAGTGCTATATTCACTAAAGATTATCCTCAGGAAAGAATGCCCTGCATTAACTGAAAGAGGACAAAAATCTTATGGTCATTGACAGCTCTGATTAAATTTGTTAGACAAATTCAGAAAAGGTGGCTATATAAAAGTGTAATAATGGGATTCAGAAGACCCTGTTCAGCCCCAAGACCAAGATCTCCTTGGTATTTAGCAATGCCCTCCCTGTCTAAAAAGAGACTTTTTCATTCCATGCTGCAGCTGCTTAGGTGACAGTGGCTTTGGCACAGGATTGTCCTGTTCCCTTTTCTTGATGCATCACCTCACACACTGCAACCCCAAGATTTTCAGGGTCTTTTATAAGCCTCTTTGATATCAACACATTGCTCTTTTTGCTATTATTCTCTTTATCTGGAGAACTGATCATCTTTTACTTTCTCTGCTGCTGGGACACAAGTGGAAGGGAGATCTTTTCCCACCAGATCCCCAGTGAGCAATGCCTGCAAAAACATCTGATCAAGAGAGATCCAAAGAATCAAATTCAATATCTTTTAGGTCTGCCCTTTGCTCACCTTGATGCAGACCTGTGAAACTGCACCTGAGCTTGAAGGGTTCCTTGGGACATTTGAGCTGAAGCACCTAAGTTAAAAGTAGCAGTGGGGCTGAGCTTCTAATGACCTGAAAAAACAATGAAATAAATATTGATAATCAGGCAATGTGCAAATTAAGCTGGGTTTGCCCTGTGCTCATGTCAACATCTCTATAAAAATACCGAGGCTAAGACTCATGTGTCTTACAGGTGACAGAATCTGTCCCTTTCTCTCGATTCACATCTAAGGGGTCTCACTGGTGGTGATGATTTGCCTCATCGTGTTTCATGGCAAAATGGGTCCTTGGGCTTCTCATCTGAAGAGAAATCTCTGGCAAAGGCTGTGATGTTTGACTCTGGATGATCAGTTCAGCCACGTTGTGGGATGAGTGAAAAATTCCCTAGCAATAACCTGGACAAGCAGTCAAATCCAAGCCACCTCCACCTTCAGAGCTGGTCAGGTGTGTTGTTTTTATTTAAAATGAAAATTCTTTTGAACAATGAAGTCTGGGGGAGTCCAGTGGATCTAATCAGAGAGTTTGATCCAGCCCCAGCTTCCTCACTCCAGTCCTGTGTTTTCAGGCAGCTCCTTTCCCCGGAGCAGAGCACATCTCGGCTCCAAGCATCGGCAAGCTCGGGGTCCCAGGAATGCATTTCTGCCGCGGAGCACAAGTTGCTAGGAAACCAAACAAGCAACAAGTTTATCTTCAAAGCCCGGGACCTTGGAAACTGGAATTATCTGGGAGGAATACCCTTCAATGGGAACTGTCGCATCTCATCATTCCTGGCAGAAAACATTCCAGGTTGTGACGAGGCGCTGACGTGTGCCCAGGGACTCTGCAGTGACCAGATTTCCAATAGCGCCACGGCGGAAAAAATGCTGAGCAGAATCACTTTTCAAACATATGAAGGGAAAAAAAAACCCACAAAAGAATTGAGCTAAAAAGCCTTATTATCATCTCAGAGAGGTTTAAAGGAGCAGTGAAACATGGAAAGGCACACGACCACACCAGGTATCCACCAGGGCAGGAGCACCAGGCAATGTCCCACCAGGGAAATGAAGGCAGATCATTCCCTCTGAGCCTGTATGTAGCTCTCAGTTTAGTTTTCAATTTAAAAAATCAGTTGAAAAGATCACCAACCTCCTAAGCTGCCAAAGGTTTGATTAAAATAACACTGTCACCATGAAAAGCAGGTAGCATTGATAGTGACAGTCTATTTTGTAGATCTCAGCTTTTGCCACATTAGTGACAGTTTCAATCGACCTCACCCCTCTGTGTGACATGTCCCCATCTCTTGGTGGCTCCAGCACCAGGAGTCTCTGCAAGCAGAGGTGTCTGAGGTCCCAGAGCCAAGGTTATTTGTGGGGCTCAGTCTTGTGAGAGCTAAGGACAGCCAAACATGCCTTCTCCATTTTGTTATTGGTGCTCAGGCTGGTGTTTCTGGGGTTTTCCTCTGTCACCCCAACAACACTGGCCTCAGGTTTGGAGTGTTTGGAAAGATTGTCCCACTTGACCGAGGTTCACCTTTGACCAGACACCTACATTATGGGTTTGTGCCAATGTCACAACATCGATGACAGAAAACTCACTGTATAACAGAAACAACCATCAGAATTTGGAGTTAACCAAAGCTGAAGGCACCCAGCTAATTGCAATACTTGGAAAAATTAAAATTAATTCCTTTGGAGAGTGTTCCAATGTCCTAAAAAGAAACTGTGGCTCCAGGCCTAAAATACCTTCAAGTGGCAAAATCTAGCAGAGAGAGCACAGATATTGGAATTAAGGAACAGACACACACATCAGCTGAAGTACCCAGAAACCTAATTCCTGGATGATTTCCTCAGATTTACGTGCCAAACTGTCTTTCAAGATCCAAGGCCCAGTCTTTAAAAATCAGCCATGCTGTAACGCACAGGCAGATGTTTGTGAGTGTTGCTGCCATACATTGGGAAGAGACAGCCCTGAAAATATGTGTCATATGCTGTGTTCTGGCAGCCACCAGTGATAATTCTTCTGCTGCAGTGTCAGATGGCTTTTGGGATGGGTGGTTCCGAGTTCTGTTTCTGCAGGCGACGTCAAGCCGCGAGTGGGCATGTTGTGCAATGAAATGATGGACCAGATGTTCCTGGATGGCCATGGATTGGTACAAAATTCCAAAGAAAAGGAAGGAGATTGAAGTGTCTGTGTAGTGAACGGCTGTTCTTGCGCTTCTCCATGAAAAGTTATGTTGTCAAGGTGTATCTGATCACCCTTGGTGCTCTGAGGATTTTGGTAAAGTCCTGGATGAGCAGGTCTGCCCCAATTGTACCATTTGGAGTTCCCTCCAGGGAAAAGGCAGGGATAACTATTGACTGGTGCAGAAGTGCAACTGTACTGTTATATCTCAAGAATTAGCAGTGGTGTAGGTCCCTTGGGTACCCCATATCTCCCAGACAGGCAACCCCACTTCACCTTCCTCCTTGCAACCACCCAGCAAGGAGAAGCACTTGCAAATGTGCAATTAAGAGATAACGTCAGTGAGATAGAGCGTAATTGCCGGGTAATGGTCTCTTGCCTCTCTATGAGCACCACGCCAAAGCAGCGACATTTATTTCCCAGGCGGAAGATGCAGCTTTGCCCCTGAGATAACACAATCTGACAGCTCCCTGCACGGTGGGCTGGGTCAGTGCCTGACGTGCCCCAGTGTGTCTCCTTTTGGCTGTGGGCTGCTGGAGCAGTTGTTCGTCGCTGAGCAGTTTGCATTCCTCTTGGCTTAGAGCACACGGATATGCCCAAGCTGCTGAAATACGATTCAGCCCCTGGCTCTGTCACCAGCCTCCCATTTCCCCCTCGATTCAGCCCCTGGCTCTGTCACCAGCCTCCCATTTCCCCCTCGTGCATGGCCTTGCAGGGGAACAGCCGGGAGTGGCCAAGGCACAAGAAGATCTGAGAAAGCTGCACTTTTTACTCATCTAATAGGTCAAGAAGCTTTGTTATCCATCTGACTTTGGTCACTTCTGCTTTGTGTGGGGCAGGGAGGACAATGTACACACATTAGGGACACAGAGAATAGCCATTCGTGCTGTGACCCCTTTTGGCTGTGTCAGAAGGAAAAGAAAGAATGGATTGGCCAGTGGGAGAAAACCATCTGTTTGCTCCTGAGTCTGAATAGATGTCCCCTGAGTGAGCAGCTGTGCCAGTGCAAGACAATTGCCTTCCTCCCTTCCCTGGCGTTAGCAGTCCCTCCCCAAGGTCACAGAGTAGATGGGTCTGCTGAGCACTCCCGTGCTTTGTGCGAGACCTCCCGGCTGTGGCGAAGGCTCTGGTTTTGTCTGAAGCTGCTCAAGGAGGCCACAGGACCTCACCAGCAGCTGGAGGGGTGGGGTGGAGAATTCCAGGTGGCAGGGGATGGAACTGGGGGAATCACAGCGAGGCCCAGGAAATAGCTCTCTCCAGTGTCCCTGGGGATTGGAGGGAACATGCCTGCCGGGGGTGGATAGGCAGCTTGGAAGAAGGTACTTCTTGTTCAGGTAGACACTTGGCCGAAACCCAAGGGTGTCAGTAGGTGATTTTCACAAGAACACAACACGCAGGGAAAATCCCCCAGTGGTTTTCTGTGTTATTATCCCCTACTGTAACGGGATAGGTCTTATCTTTTTAAGGAAACTGTTAAAAATTTTCTTCCTGAGAACATCCCCCCCCACCGTTGCCTAATTGCTGCACAAAGCTAAAAATAATCGTGCTGCTTTCCACTGAACTGCCTGTGCACACGAGACGGGAGCAGGGGCTCTCTGGGAAGCTCCTCCACATTGAAACAAAGCAGAAAGTGCAGGTAAGACCTCTTGAATGGGAGACTGAACCCTCCCCTGGCTGTTTTCTGCATCCACAGCACGACTTCCTCATGCTTGCTTCATTCTCTTCTCCTTTGTACGGTGTGCCAGGGCTCCCTTTGCTACCCTGCTGTGGCTGCTTCTGGGCTTCTCCCTCAAGATCTGAGAGCCAACTGCTCATCTGCACCTCTGCCTGCAAGCAGGGATCGGGATCCATGTGTTTCACCGACATCTGGTGGGATTTCCTCCCTGGGGATCCCATTATGCATTTCCTCCCTTCTACAAAACGCCTGGATTCCCCAAGCGACCGAGGGGCAAAGCTTGGTCAGAATTGTTGTGGCGCTTGTGTTGCCTTGCAGAGTTAGGGCTGAAGTAGGTGAGAAAAACACCAAATGCTGTTAAAAGTGCTCATCCCAACTCTAGGTCCTGCACCTGCTTCTGCCAGAAAAAGGACCTGCAGAAGGTCCTTGCAGCAGCAGCAGCCTCGGGAAGAATGCTGTCAGGAGGTGGAAAGAGGAATGGTGAACATGTGAAAGGTTGTTCCCTGTGCCAAAATGCCTCACATGCTGAGGCCCATGAGCTGCACTGCTCCTGTTTGTAGTGCCCCCTTGGCTCAGTCCTTCAGCACTGGCACAGTCGTAACAACAGGGATGAGTTTGGCTTTCAACACAACACAGTACATGGACCTGCCTTTCCAAAATGCCCCGTGCTCTTCCTCCAACCCCCTGCAGGTTGACAGATGTGCACTTGATGGGTTTTTAGTGTCCAAAAGGCCACAGGATCTGCAAGGATGATTTGAGGCATGTGGACCCAAAGCAGGCTGTGGGCTTCTGGCTCCTTGGCCCCCAGGAGATGCTGTTTTCAAAAGTATCATGCTCAGTCAGTGAGACAGTACTGGAGAGACCCAGGGAGAGGAAAAAAATTCCTTTTTCCCTTGCAGGTTTAAGAAATTGTTGTCTGAGCAGTTCAGTGCTGAGTTTGAAGATTTCTTTTAAGAAGAGTGTAAAAGGGAGCCAGATCTCTTGCTTCTTGCACAGATCTGTAGTTCGACAGGATCACCAGGTACTCAAGAACAATCAGGAGATGCCCATTCCAACTACATTTTTGGATGCCTAAATGAACCATCATTTGCTGAGGCTGAATTTAAAAAATGGGTTATTTGGGCTCTGGAGCTTGATTACCAAATGGTGGGGATTTCTAGAAGAATTTCCTGCAGTTCCTGTGTTGTACCTGCCAGCCCTGTGCACACATTTGAGATGCACTCAGGCATCTCAGACAGGACCAGATGTCTGCCTTTAAGCAGCAGAATTACACCCTGGAGCTCCCATGGAAGCTCAGACTTGTAGCTTGTAGGTAGAGAGCCACGTGCATTTGGATATTTTTGTTCCTGTTCTACTACACAGGAAATAACTCGTTCTCATTTTATGGGCTGTGTTGAAATGTGGGGCAGAGGAAGGAAAAGGAAATCCCTGGCAACCTGAAGGCCTTCCTGAACTCAGAGAAGTCACGGACAGCTATCTGGTTTTATCCTGAATGAGAAACTAATTCCAGTGAAGTTAGCAGGAACTTTGCGTGAGGGTTAATAGGAAGGATTTCAGCTTCCCGAGAAAACTCACTCACTAAAACTCCCTAGAAACTCAAATACCAGATTGATAAGGTCAGGAAAAAGCAATCTTGGCTGCTTATCCAAAGGCTAATCACTGATCTTTTGTGCTGGTTGTGTGTAGTATCTGCATCTTGATAAAAAATAATCCTGTCATCGGCTTCTGCTGAGAGAGGGTGAGGGGAGGAGTTAGCAAGAAATCTGGTGCCCTTCTCCCAGCAAGGGATTCTGGCGCGTCTTGCGAGCATCGTCGATTTTCATTGACTTCAACATACTTCAGATCAAGGGGAAAATCCGGAGGAAGGAGAATGCATCAGGCTGAAAGATGATGAGAGTCCCAGGAATGGTGACAGTGAAAAGTGTGACCTCATTTTCACTGGAAAGATAACAGGGGAAAAAAGGATGCCGCGCCGAACTCTGCAGTGTCTTACGCTGCTCAAGTTTTTAAAATAAAAGACAGAATTTCCCTGTTTGGATGTGCTGCCTGTTATTATTCTCTAGAAAACGGGGTTAAGGTGCATGTTTTTCTTCTGGCTCAGCCCTGCCCAGATCTTTAAACCCAGGGATTTTCTGGGAAATGCAGAGTCTGACTCAGACCACGAAGTGTCAGGTCCAAAGCCTTTTGACACGACTCCCACTGACTCTGGAAAAGTTTGTACAGCCTGGCTGCGACTCATACCAATGAACACTGGACAAGTGAAAATAAGTTGCTTAAATCTGAACTAGTCCCCCTTGGTTCCCTTTACAGCCTGTGGAGAGGAGTCAGATGCTGCTGGAGAGCAGTTCCTCTGACCTATTTTAGTACGACATGAGTCACTCCCTCAGAGAACCTGTTTTTCCCCGTGGACCATAAGGGCAGTCCAGGATGGCTAGCTCAGACTTGTGCCTGACTTTGAGACGCTTCCTCCTCCACCTGTCTGTTTCTGCAGGGCTGTGCTTCGCTGCTGCTTCTTACTGCACGAATCACGTTATCGCAGGAGCAGATCCATCCTCTCTGCCACCAGACATCACACACCAGGCTTTGACTGATAACTATTCTGATCACAGCGCGAGCGGCTGCCAGGGTCAGGCTGGTCTTCCAACACAGCTAAAACTGTCACATTTTGTGCGAACAGAGTTAGAAATGGGATCTCGAAAGCGTTTCCGTTCCAGCGGAAATCAGGGGAGATGTGGTGTCGCGGGGTGAGCCCCCCGCGTTGGAAGGACTTGCGGCAGGAAGCCAAAAAAAAGGCACAGGCAAATTCATTATCTACATGCACACAGCAAATGGTGTGAAAAGAGCTGGTCCTCCTCAGCTCTTCTGTGTGAAGGCTGATATCTGCCGTGGCTCCAGCCAATCTCATTTGTTCCAGTGTGAGTGAGAGCTGTGCCAGGTCAGGGAATGGTAAAGAGAAGGTATGAGAGGGTCAGGGGACTCCCACAGTAGGGATTTGCAGGCCACTATTTGCAGGCCACTTCCTTGAGTATTCTTGTGTCTAGTGTTAATTCTAGGAAATAAAAACCATTTGACACATCTGCTCTTAGTTATTTGCACAGGCCCAAATTTGCCAAATCAGTTGTCGAAAGCTAGACACTGAGGCTGTCAACATGCACCTCCTTCTGGATTCAGTTGTGATGATGATGTTCCCAACCTGCTCTTTCTGCCCCCATCACCTTCCATGCTGTCCCTCTCACCTCAGATCTGCTGCTGATTTGCTCTGGAGCCCAGACCTCAGCCCATTCAGCTCAGAAGAGCTCCCTGAGCTGAGATCAGCATGCTTGTCCTCTGGAAAAGGGCCTTTCTCATGGCTCTGGCAGCTGGGGATGTGCAGGTGATGCACTGTGTTCCTTCAGGCGCTGTCATTTCAGCTGGGTTCCAGCTTTCCCCTCACCATGAGCCGCTACACGTCAGGCAATGTGTATGGCTGGAGGCTTCCCTCATGCTGGAGCTTCTCCAGTGCTGGTGATGCTGGGGGTCCTGGGATGGGTTTATTTAGATAAATAAATAAAGTCAGAGCTGCTACAGCCCAGCAATTCCAACTCTGGATACGTGACCACCGCAGGGAGTGATGCCACAATGATGCAGGGGAACAAGCCACTCCTCCTGTCATCTCCAGCCTCCACAGAGGAGAAGGTTCCCCAGCATGATTCCATCTTAGACACACCCATGGGGTATTGTTGGGGATACAGCAAGGAAAACTGTTCCTTCTTGGTTATGTCTGAGGCATAGGAAGGGATGAGGCAGCTCAGGCTTCAGGTAAAGCTTCAGCTCAGACATGGGACATAATTTATCCAATTCAGCTGACCGCTGGCACAGACACACAGCAGCTGGGCTGGTGAAAAACGTCCATCACCTGAGGTCCATCTCAGCCTCCTTCTGTCACTGCTGCATTCACCTGTGATTTGCTTCCTCTTTTCCCCACTGGGAATAACCACAAGAGGTGAAAGGATGGACAGCCCAGCCCTGAGACAGACATGAGCCGCTGGCGATAGAGGGAGCCCAGAGCTGTGGAGCAAGCACAACACAAAGCAGCTTCCATCAACTTCCAGCTCCCTAGCAGCTCAGGTAGCAGATGGAGATGCAGTCAGAGCCCTTACAAGCTCAGTCCTCTTGCAGAAGGCTGATACACACACCTGAACCTAAGCCAGACAAATTTTTGGAGGTCCCTCAAAAAGCCCCATGTCCTTTTGCAGCTGGCCCATGCAGAACTGCCTTTAAAAGTTTCTAGACGAGCCTAGACTTGCCTCCTTGGATCACTCTGCACCTCCAAAATATAAGTCTTTCCAATTGCTAATTAGCACAATCTTTGGCAACTCCACTAAGCAGAAGCCACCAGCCCTCCCACATGTTCGCATTTCTGTGACATTGGCATAAGGAGCTACTCATTTGACACCCATAAATTTACCTCATGGTAAAAACACGTGAGAGCATGGAGAAGCAATTGCCTGGATCTTCAGGTACATTTTTCCCCAGGAAAATTAACAAAAAGGAATTAAAAAAAAAAATTACTAAACAAGCAACCACCTAGCTCTTAGGAAATAAAAAGTATGGTGATGGGGATGGAGTTGCTTTTTTGATGAGGGGGCTAATTGGTTTGTATAACCTCCAGCATCACTGCAGTGCATTGCTTGTTTGTCTCCTCCCTTCCAATTCCTATTCATGCACAAACCGAGTCAGACTGCAAATTGCAGCCATCTCCACAAACTTGTCACCTCTTCCTCCAAGTGTGTTAGCAAAAGAGGGAAATCAGATGCTCTACACTTTCCCTCAGAAGCTCTTAGCGCACGTTTTGGCTTTAATCGGGAACAAAATGCTTTCTAAGTAGCATCTGATGTTGCCGGTTCTCCGCTCCCTGCTCGGGTTTATGGCCCAGAGCCTTTGGGTACTGGGTCACGCTGGATGCTGACATGAAGGAGAGCTGCTTGAGACAGGGGTGGAAATGTGGCTTAAGCACTGCTGGAGGGAGCAAAAGTTTTGCTGGTGCTGCTCTTTCTACATCTTAATGATGCTGGGAGTTAATTGCAACAGGGCGGCGTGTGCATGCTTACATGGAAAAGGGTTTTAGGGGCAAAAATGCTAAAACTGGAAAAGAGAAAGGGTTGTATCTGTGTAAAATGGGGAAATAGCCTTCCTTTTGATGACACTCCCCAGAACAAATGGGACAGGATGGGCTGAAGGAGCTTGGAGAAGAGGCATCTTGTGCATCCAGGTTCCCAGTGAGGCCACGCTGCAAGGACAGGAAAGCACCTGCAATTCCTCAGCCGGGGATTCCCACGGGAAGGGGCTGCACATGCACGGGCTGTGCCAGCACGGCGCGGTGACAAGCCTTGCCTCCTCTTGGCCAGCTGCAGGGAGGGGAAGGGAGCAGATTTAGGATGCAGAGGAGCAAATTAAGGCTATGACAGATGAGCTTTGGCAGGAAGAGCTGTGGCAGCTTCCATCTCTGCTGTCAGAAAAGCAATGCCCCCACAGCTCAGCTGCTTGGGGTCAGACTCAACCCACCACCAGTTTGGGCACCAGTGCCAGGACCGAGTATCCTCAGGGCTGGTGGGGCAGAGGGACAATGCAAAATATCTGCAGGCAGAATGGGCAGAGCTGATCTGCCAAACCCTTCTATTTTAGGCTGACAGCTCTCAGCATTGCTGCAGTGATAACTTCACCCTGGTCACCTTCAAGCCAAGGTGAACCAAGGGTTGAAGTCAACAGCTCCTGTAGTTCTTTTAGAGCTCTCCTGCAGGGAACTGGTATTTCAGTGAGTTTGCTGTCTTTTTATATCTAGTTTACATTACTTGTGCAGTGCCAAGTGGCTGTGGGGAAACGCCAGGCCCGGTAAAATGACTCTTTTCGAAGTAGAGGGAGTAAATTTGGTCCACCCAAATGCAACCCTCCTGCCAAAGGGAGAGTAAATAGACATCTCTGTGTGCTGATGGCAGGCCACGCTCACACCTGTCGAGTGCATGCTGGTCCTGCGTTTCTCTCCTCCATCATTTCCTTCTAACTTTGCAACCCTGGCACCATCCACCCATTTCCAATGGACTGCAGCAGCAGATCTGCCTTTTGTTCGTGCGGGTGGAAGAATCAGCCCCGTGGGTACATTGGTGTTCCTGTCCTTGCTGTGATTAAACGGCAATAATAACAACCAAATTAATTTGTTTAACAGATTTCACACACACTAATTCATCAGGGACAGAGTGTTTATATACCCCTGCAACTTGTAGGTGCTTTCAGTCTCCAGCTGCTGTCACTGCCTCAGCCCGGGTGGAGCAGCAAAGTCCAAGCTCGCGTTCCTGTTTATTTACAAAGCGATCTCGCGGCCAAACCACCACCCCCCATTCCATTTTTACAGGCTTTTTCCTTATTAAGGTATAAGTAGCTTATTCTCGCCTGTCCTATGCAAAGTCCAGATGGTAGCTAGAAAGGGCAGCCCCATCAGACACCCACCAGCTGTTGCCTCTAACCTCCATGCCAGCCACCCCCAAAACAGCCTTTTATTGCCTGCAACTCTTTAGTTTACACTAACACAATGTTGGATTTTATTTTTTTTTTTCCCGGGAAGAACAATAAATTCTTGATCTGAGTTTCAGGATTGCCACTGGTTTAAAGATGTTGGGCAGCCAGTGACTGTGGCTATAAGTAATTAGGGGATTGTAACTGTTGGTTTTTCCGTTCTCTATTTGCATGGGATAGGACAGTACTTTTTTGCTACCTTGTTTTGCCAGCTCTCACTATTGAGAAAAGGAATTAAATCATTCCAGATTAATCATTCCAGAAAGTGGGAAAGAAAACTTCTTTACAAAAAAGAAACTGTGACTGCAAGAGCACAAGGACTACTAGGAGGATTCATGGGCTGATGTAAATTTTTTCACATTTCTACATGCACTTACTTGTATTTGTCTTGTTCTAAATTTTCTCCCTCTATCTCAAGTTTTCTGTAATCACTCCAAAGAGGATGGTCACGGGTTCTGCTATCAGGCTAATAAAGTGCAGCGGAGTCAACAGACCTGTCTCTGTTGACTTTAAGCTTTGGGAAGTGCAACAGAGAGTAAAAACAAGTCCCTTATGACAATAACAAAGTTGCTGGGGTTAATGGGTGCTTTTGATGCCAGAGATCTTTTAGGATTCATGTAATTCAGAGGAACAAAACACTTCTTAAACTCCCAGCCGTGCGCTCTTTGATTCGCTGTGATCCCCATAAATTTAAGGCAAAGCCAGATGAGCTTTTTAAACCAGAATGAATGCGCCCCATCTGAATCCTCTCTGCAGCCACGGCTGTGTGCCGGGAGGAGGAGGGGGCTGCAAATGCACCAGGGGGTTTAGAGCTGCCTTCGGTCCTGAAACCATTATATCTTAGGCTCTCCTGCGTCAGTGCTCACATCCCTCCACTCTTGGGGCAAAAGGAGATGTTTCTTGCCCCTGCCTTTCCCTGGGCACTCACACTGCAAGGCAGGGAGCTGTTTTGGGCACCTGCCCTTTCTCACGCCCTCTAGAGCTGTGGTGTTTAGCTCAAGGCTGTGGGGTTTTGGCGACAGCAAGATGAGAATCACAATGAGGGGCTGGCAGCACCGAGCCCCACACAGCTCCAGCCCAAAGCCTCTGCTCCTCTCCTGCCGGGAGCCTCCAGTCTCCACTGGAGCCAGGGGCAGTCTCAGGGAGCCAGGCACCAGCCTTCACTGCTCTTGCAGAGCAGACTTATCAGGAGGGCTGTGTGATAAGGGAAATTATTAGCTAGCTGCCATGTTAAGTGGTTGGGAGTGAGTGGATGCACAAGACCTGAGTGGTTCTGGCAAAGGACATCAGTGTTATCCCGAAGAAGCACAAACCTGGAAGCCCTGGGGGATATTAATAGAAACTGTGTGAAATCTGCAGCCCTAGAATCCCTGCTGCTCGCTCGGAGTAATTAGCTAAATGTGAAGTGCTGTTTGCCTGAAAGCTGGAAATAGCAGCGCTGAGAGAAAGTAGAGACATCAGTGCATCCATCGAAGCAGGCGCTGCTAACTGGTGTTCAGCAATTAAAACACTTTCTCTGGAAATGCCCGTGAGTTTTAACCACCCCACTGCTGAGAGATGCCCTCAATATCGCTGCCAAAAGTCTGCCTCTGGTCTGTTGGGACCTGCCTTCTCCATCCAGGTGCTTCATTCGCTCAGGTGGTGGCAATAAAGCAGCCAAACTGGTTTTAAAGCCCTGTTTAATTCTGAAGCCTGTCATGTTGGCTTGGTTTGGACGATAATCAGATAAAAATAGCGTCCAGGTTTTTCTTCCGGACACCTCCAAAAGCTTCACAGAGGTCCTTTTAAATTGATCTGATGTGACTGGGAGTGATCTGTGGAGCATGGGAGAGAGTGAGAGGGTGACCCTAATTGATAGATTCCCCTCTCCCTGTGGGAATAAGATGATAATTTGCCCCATGGTGGCACTGACAGTGTTGCAATACTGGCATCACAGACAAAACAGTTTTGGCTATGAGGCCATTTTCTTCATCTGATTCCTGCCTCCATCCCCCAAAGAGGGACAAAGTCACCCTCAGGCCTGGCATAAGTCTAAAAAAGAGGGTTTGTTAAGTTTAGATGGGTCTCCATTCAGCCGAGGAACAAAGAGAGAGCTATTGCAGGGGTCAAGCTGTCATCTCAGGTCAGAGATGGAGCAGCAGGACAGCCCCTGGCTCTGAGTCTCCTGCCAGCCGTATTTATGTGTGATAGGCTTGGGTGCAGGCCCTGCTTTATGTCCCATTGCGTGGGGATTCCCAAACTAGCAGGGAAGCCTGGGCAGAGCAGTGTGATAAAGAAAGGAATGGTGATAAAAGTTTGGCCACACTGAGGTGACACCAGGATGGATGTGTGGGAAGGCAGTGCAGGAGCCTCTGACTCACACTCGTGCTCTGGGCAAGTGGCACACATCAACCCCACTCAAGGAGCACGAAAATGGCTCATGGCTCTACCCAGGGGACAGCCTGGGTGCCTCATTACCTGGAAACTGCACACCTGAAGGCCACAGGCAGCAGAATTCGTAGGTGGAGGAGTCAGCCTCCACAGGCATTCCTCCCAGCAGAGTGATCTGTCACAGCAGTCTTTACCGGGCAGATGTAAACAGGCTGTGTGAATGCAGCCAGATTATCTCTCTCTTTTTCCTTTTTTTTTTTTTTTCTCCAGACATACTTTGGGAGGCTTTGTTAGACCACGGCCCCAGGCTGCTGCTGGTCTGCTGAACACAACCTTTCCCAGCCAGCAAACCAACACAAACCTTTTGATGAAACACGACCTGGTTTCGTTATTTTCTTCTCAATTCTTACAAAAAACAAAATGAGGAAATAATACCTGGTTTTAAGGCCTGATTTCCAAGAATTAAGCATGTTTCGTTATGGCTTTCCTGCCTTACTTCTGATTAATTCTCCTCCCACTCTGGCCTCGGTCTTCAAGACGCTGAGCTGAGTTAAATCCTGGCTGCCCCTTTGGGTGCTGGAGTTCAGCTGGACAGTGCCACAGCCAGACCCAACCACAAAGCACCTGCTGACAGCTCACCTGCTTGAGATCCACCTCAGCCTGAGCCCTTTTTGGATGCTCTACCGCTGCTCCGGGACCATGGTGAGAAGTGAGTCCATTCAGGAGGCCAAAGGAGAGCTGCGGACTTCACTTTAGGGGCGGATGAGGTCCCGAGGGGCTGGAGATGGAAAAATCTCAGAAAATCTGCAGGGAAGTTACCTGCCCAGATGAAATGCATCCCAATACCATGTGTCAGTCCAGAACTCACCTTCTCTGAGAAAATAATTTGTCTTCACAGCACAGCTATCAATCTCCAGCCCCCTCCCTGATTCTTGGGCTAGAGGCTCAGCTGGAGAAATCTGCTCCACCTGCAGAGGTCAACCCTGAAGCAACGGAGAATTTGTGATTAAATTGTGATCTAATTATCAGAGCAGACATACCAGAGGCATCAGCTAGCTGAAAAGGCAGGCAGTGTTTCATTAAAGTATTTTTTTTTCAGATTTGTGGAGCTCCAGGAGAGGGACGGTTGAGTTTATTCCAATAAACAATGAGTTGAAGATAAACAATGAAGTTGAAGACCTCCTTCTCTCTGGTCATGGACTCATAATTAAGACTCTTCTGCTCCTGGCAGGGTCAGAAATAGGGCACAAATGCAGCAGCTGAGAGCTGGGTTGGATGCAAAGTGTGTAAAAATGAATCATAGGATCACTGAGGTTGGAAAGGACCTGTAGGATCATCGAGTCCAGCTGCTGACCCAGCACCACCATGCTCACCACTAAATTCTATCCACAAGTGCCACATCCATGTCTTGTGAATCCCTCCAGGGATGGTGACTCCACCACTGCCCTGGGCAGCCTGTTCCAATGCTTGGCAACCCTTTCAGTGAAGAAATTTTTCCTAATATCCAATTTAAACCTCCCCTGGTACAACTTGAGGCCATTTCCTCTGGTCCTGTCACTTGTTACCTGGGAGGAGGGACAGACCCCCACCTCTCTACAACCTCTTTTCAGTTGTAGAGAGCAATAATGTCTCCCCTGAGCCTCCTTTTCTCCAGGCTAAATAACCTCAGCTCCTTCAACTACCTCTCATAAGATATAGCTGGAAACCCTTAACTCCAAACAAGCCAAGAACTTTCTCAACCCTAGTTAAATAGTTTGTTGCTGTCTCTCTCCATGTCCTGCTCAAGCCCCAAGCAGCTCCCAGGTGGTGGGTGCTGACCTGTCCTCCCTGCCTTTCCTTGCACCTTGTCTGAATTATCGGACCATTTTTCCTGCAGAATTTCAGGAAGGTATCAAGCAGCAAACTCTGCTTTGGGTATGGAGCTCTTTGCTCTCTTCCCTTCTTGCCTACAGATTTTTGAGCCAAAAACCACAAGAAAAAAAAAAAGAATCTAAAAATGCTTCCACCTGGTATGAGGCTTACAAAAGAGCCTCATTAAACTTTGATGATTACACATTCAAATGGAGCTCAGTTGGACAAAGAGAGAACTGCTGCTGAGGACAAGCCAGTTTTTCAAGACTCGGCTCAAAGGGGCTGTTGCCTAAATGTGGGAAAGCTTGGCAAGGGATTTAGCTCCACCGAGGAGCCTGATCAGAGAGCCAACCTGACAAAGGGTTCTGGCACTTAGAGAAATCAAGGCCTCTCCAGCCACTTAAAAGGAAACTTGTGTAGAAGGAAGAACAAAGAGGCAGGATTTTTTTGTGTAGCACAGGCATCCTTTGAATTGAAGAACCTGCATAGGGAAAAGAAAGCTTCCTTAGAGCAGGTGGGAGCAGTAAGGGGTTTCGAAGAGAAACCCAGTGTAGGAGGAGAAATACAGAAGACATTTTTTGGGGGTATATGAAGAAAGTCAGAGGAGTGTAAGGAAAAACCCAAGTCAGGCAGGGAAGTGCTGCAGATCTTGTGTTGTTTTGTCTCTCCGGCTGTTTATTCCTTGTGCTACAGTGAAGAGCGACTGTGCTTTGAGCTCCTGCAAAGTACATGGACTTGCACAGTCCTGCAGCAGGACGACCTCAGGAGAGAGGAACAACCACTCAGGGAGTCTACAAGGGCTGGGCAGCACATCTGCACCATGGAGCCACATTTCTGGGGCACAGCAGCAGAAAACATATCCAGGCAGGATCTGGGCAGCTCCAGAAAACCAGGAGAAATGCAACCTACTTAAATGAAGGGGTCAGGCCAGGACATACCAGAGTCACCTGCTTCTATGGAGACTTTCACTGGAGCTGTGCCAGGTGGTGATTTACAGGGAGATAGAGCAGCAAAGCTTCCTCACCATAACTAAAAGCCCTAGCACAGACACATTTCTTCAAAAAATTCATTTTCCTGACCCATTTATTCCATTTTGGCAACCAGTTAGAGAATGAGAAGCAAAGCCTCAGGTCCCTCTACAGCTCTTGTACCCCATCCCTGCCAATGAGCACTCCTCTGAGGATGGTTTGTTAATGCTGATCAGCAGCAGTGGCTGAAGCTTTTCTTTTAAAATCAATTTCTTTTAAAGATTGGGTTTTCACTAAAGGGATTTTAAATTTGTCCTTTTTCTGCACATGAACTCACTACAATTTGGAAATGCTCATTCTTGGAGAAAAGACTGAATCCCTCAAATCAAAAGATGTCTACGTAGATGTATACATATATGGATATACACACAGAAATGTGTTTACATTTTGTATAATAGTGTGTGTATATGTGCATAGTTGTATTTCCCCATAACAAGTGGGCATGTAGCTTTTCTCCGAAAAGGGGGAATTTTTCCACAGAAAATTTAGACAAAACCGAAACTCTTCTTGGTGACCACCATTTCCCTCAGGCCACCTGTTGGTTCCTCTCTGGTGTCACAGTGTTTAACCAGAGCTTTACTGCCCGGGAGGGTGATGGCACACATGACCCTGCCATCTCCCCACCCTGGAGATGTCCCGTACCTCGGGGAACCCCAAAACCATAAAATCCCCCACACCACAAAAACCCCATGTGCTGCTGTGTGTCTGCAGGGCTGGTGCTCCCAGTTTGGGACAACAGCACTGGGAAGGTCCAAGACAGTGAGTTAAAGCAGCAGTGGGTTCTGAGGTGCTGCTCATGGCTCCAGGAGGATTAGGAGCTGTGCTCATTGAGCAGCCAAGTGGCTCGGGGTATTTTGGGGTTTAACAGGAATTCGGATTGGGAAACACCAGAGTAAAACTGCACCTTTGAAAATTTAGCACTGTCCAAACATGATTACTGAGGGGTGAGGGTTCAAATCTCTACCTGTCCACTTGGAAGGGAAGAGAAGAGGAGAGGAGAGGAGAGGAGAGGAGAGGAGAG
>VZRL01004629.1:203060-229195 GCA_013397895.1 Origma solitaria | reverse complement strand
AGAGAAGAGAAGAGAAGAGAAGAGAAGAGAAGAGAAGAGAAGAGAAGAGAAGAGAAGAGAAGAGAAGAGAAGAGAAGAGAAGAGAAGAGAAGAGATCAGTTGGAAGGGACCTTGAGTGATCATCTGGTCCAACTGCCTGACCTATTCAGGACTGGTCAAATTTAAAGCATTGTCCAAGTGCCTCTCAAATGCTGACAGGCCTGGGGCATGGACCACCACTTTAGGATGCCTGTTCCAGTGTTTGGCCACCCTTTCAGTAAATAAATGCTTCCTAATGTCCTGTCCAAACCTCTCCAGGCATAGCTTTGAACCATTCCCACATGTCCCGTCCCTGGATCCCAGGGAGAAGAGCTCAGATATCCCACAGCTTTGCTGTTTTACAGCAAGGAGGGAGGCAGCAAGCTGTGAACAAAAGAGTTGTGGAGGGGAGGAGAGAATGTTTAGCTCCCTTTTTTGTGTCCTGCTGGCTTGCAGAGCTGCCCTCCAAGGAGCCCTGGCTTTCATTAGCAAGCCCTGCTCGCCGTACGTGATCAGATACAGCCACACGAGCACCACATCTCCGTCTCAGCCCGGCGCTGGCTCCAGGCCACCTTCCGATGTTTGCTGTGTGAGCAGCTGGGAAGCCTGTGGAGCCTGGAGAGGCTTTATCGGATCTCGCTGGGGTGGAGAGCAACCTGGAGGGCAGAGTCCCGTCCACAGCACCTAACACTGAGCGGGGTTAATGAGTGTCATGAAGGAACCTCATTAATTTAAGCCCGCGGTCCTTGGGGATTAATGCTGAACAATGCTAACTTCACACCTACAATTGGAGGATGTGGGATTCAGAGTTTTAATTCAGGTTATCAGGGTATAAGCATTGCCCAGGGAATGTTGTCACAGGGCTCTGCTCCCAGCCCTGTGCAACTCGGGTTTGGATTTATTCCTTTTTCCCTGCTCTTATTGCTGTAACACCCGGCAGACCCCTCCCTGGGGCTGCTCCACACTCCGTGGCTATGGGAAAGAAAACGGAAGAGGTGGGTTTGGGGAGTAGGAGATAAATGGATATCAGGAGGTCACCTGGAGGAAGGAGAGGTCAGGACTGAGAGAGAACAGATCAGATAACGGGTTAGGCAGGGCGAAAAAAAAAAAAAAGACAGGAAATTCACATTTGTTATAGGAGAAAAGGAGGAAGCAAGTCAAGGGGATGAAATGGGCGAGGATACAGTTAAGTTAACAGCCAGGGAAGATGGGAGGTGGAAGAAAGAGAATTTTTTCTCTTCCAAAATATGCAGATGGGCTTGACTGCAATGTTTCACCGACTGAAAGCAATTTCAGGAAATTGTTCCCAAGTGAAAAAAAAATAAAATACATTATTTTTTAAGCTGAAATATTTCACTTCTCTTTGAAGCTTCTCTCATATTAACAAATTATCTGAGCAATTTATAAAAATACTGAAGAGATCGCTGCACTCGGACAAAGTGCTTGTCTGCCCCAAAACACGTTATTTCATTAAAATGCCATTTCTGGTTACCCCACGGCAAATACATTGATTTTTTCCGGCCCGGCCACCCCTCACCCCTATCAGTTATTTGTGCAGTTCTGCTTTTCAGCAAATTTACACAGCTGAAAGCCGAGGATACGAGCCCTGCAGATGGGCAGGAGAAGGAAGTCCTGTGAAGCAAGAAAGGTGATCATTAGAGTCTGACCAGATCTATTGCCTGCAAATATTAGCAGAGCACAGCTCATCTCCGTTACGTGGGCATGGAGAGGGAGGTTGCTCCACTCTCTCCCCGCTACCATTTTAATCCAAGGCACAGTCAGCTGGGTTGGAAAGAAAACAGCTTTCCGAGCTCTTTTCCAAGTCTCGGGTGTGTGAATAAACACTCCAGCTCGCAGAGGAAGCTGGTGACAGATGGAGCAAGAGCTCTCAGCTCTTCTGCTGTGCTGGCCTGGGCTCCGACCACGAAACCACAGTGCCTTTTCCCATCAGCTAACCTGATTCACGTGCCCCGTGCTCAGCCCTGGCCCACGGGTGCTGAGCCAGCAGCAGGGTCCCACCCAGGCTCTGCATCCCCTGCACTGCAGCACGGTGCAGAAATACTTGAGATGACTCCATCACAGCTCGTGGGGTCTGGAACAGGTCAGGGAAGTGTGGGAAAATGAGGAAAAGTTGGTGGTGCTGAGCTGCTGTGGGTTACCCTGCTGTGGGCATTTTCCACTGTCAGTGCTCTGGAAACAAAAGTCACCTAACTTGTTGCAATAACGTGAATTTGAAGGGTGATGCTCACACAGCTCTCATCAGCACATGTCCACAGTAATTCCTGCATGGGCAGATGGTGATAGGACGAGGGAAAAATTAGATTAAATGTTAAGAGGAATATTTTTCCTATGAGCATGGTGAGGCACTGGAACAGATTGCCCTGAGAAGCTGTGGCTGCCCCATGCCTGGAAATGTTCAAGGTGAGACTGGATAGGGCTCTGAGCAGCCTGGTCTAGTGAAAGGTGTTCCTGTCCATGGCAGGAGAGCAGAATGAGATGATCTTTAAGGTCTTTTCCAACCCAAGCCATTTTATGATTCTATGATTCCAATGTGGTTTTGCACACGGATATTTGCACCAGCTCTTCTTGGGTTCTTGTTTTCAGACTGACTGTAAAGCAGCCCATGACCAGTCAGGCAGCAGTTTATTTCTGAGCAAAGCATCACCTTTTGCTTTTACATAACGTGCCTGACTCCCAGCTGAACCAGGAAAAACAAACAGCGCACAGCAAAGTCATCACTGCACAAAACTAAGAGCTGCCATGCGGGGATTTGCCAGGTGGACTGTGATTTGCATCTCTGGTTGCGAGCACACAAATTTCTCAGGATGGCAAAACCTCTTTGTTTGGTGTAACTGGGTGGGAAGAGGGTTTTCAGTGATATTTTATCTGCTGCTGCTCTGAAAAGTGATGGGGAGCACAGTCACGGCAGCACAGGCTGAGCACTTCTGGGCGGCGTGTTTAGATAAGGATATACTTAGGAGAGGATTTCTTTGAAACCACGTTTCTCTTCCCTTATTTATTACATGTCTGCATTATCCTCAGTTCACAGAACCAGTTCACATCTGATTCCTGAAGTTTTTTGAGAAGATCATGTGATTTCACTTAACTCCCTTGCTCTTGGGGCCACTCAGGTGTTTGCAGGCTGCTCCCGGTGCAGGAGCAGTTTCTTTTCTGCAGAAACGATGCCCAGATTTTTCCAACTCCTTGGACAATCCTGTCCTTGCCAATGTTTTTTCTTAAAACCAAACCTCTTCGAAGTCCGCAGCTTTACAGGACTTTATTAACTGGAATTTATTTTCATTGTGTTTGAAGCCTTTTTGATTAAGGGTAACCATTAGAAAACCAAATGAGACCATAGTAGATTATTTTCTTTCCCACCTGAGGAATCTGGGGACTTGCATCCTGGTTCTGAACTCATTGGACCTGCATGTGCTGTCAGCTGTGCTTGAGGCGTGATTTTTGCAGGGTACAGAGGTTGGCTGTGGTCAGAGCAGAGGGGTCAGGAGGAGCACAATCCCCAGAAACAGGTGCTGCCAACCCATGGGGTGCCCAGATCCCCTCACCACCCTGGCTCTGACACCTTCAGGAGCTGAAGGAGAAGGTTATAGGAAATGGTTTGCGCTGGGAGTATCTGTCCAGCCATGGTTGTGTTTGTGCAAACAGGTGTGTGTCTGCATCACACACACACAGAGCATCCTGCCGTTATCCCCACAGGGCCTTGGCTCCGAAAACAAACACAGGGAAGCTCCAAGGGGATGTAAATCCCAAGCACCCGAGGCCTTAGGGCTGTTCCTGCTGCACACCAGGGAGCCTGTGCCTCAGCCTTGCTTTACTACACTGAAAAGTGTGGATAAACACACCCTTAATCCCCTAGCCAGCATAATTTTTCCTGCAAATTCCCCCTGGCACATGGGCATTTGCAACTCTCATTTGCACCTTAGAAGGAAAGCAGCTACAAGGGGGTACAGTGGAGTGGTAAAGGTATTTTTGCTCGCTTTTTGTTATGTACCCTGGGTTACATGCGTGCCATGAGCAGGGTGGGCAGCATTACAGGTCCTCAGTCGCCCTGAAAAATGTTAAGAGAAGAAACCTTTGTGCCAGGATAGTTTATTTCATTCTAGGAGATGCTCCAGACCATCCACGCCAAAGCTCTGCTCTGATGGCAAAATCTGCATCTTCCCTGGGGGACAGGTGTTTTGCTGCTTCTCCCACCTGAACCCTTTCAAGTGCACCCAAGCCCCCGAGGTGAGTTTGTTATCCCGACACAAAACAGCAGCTAGTGGAGTGGAGTCCCTCTGGGCTGTTCAGTAAGCATCTCCTGCAAACGTCGCCTCCAGGCACCAGTTTGTGATCCCAGCTGGTTTTAGTTGCTCTGATTGCAGATTCCGGGGGAATGGGAACGGGTGCTGGAATGGGTAAGGTGTGCCAGGATGGGAATTGCGGATTAAAGAGCAGACATTGCCTCCCCAGCCAACTCCTTCTGCTCAGGGGAGAGCAATTCTGGCAGGCAGGTGGGGTGAGCATCTCCTGCTGGTGGGGCTGGCACAGCCCCTCTGCCGTACCCAGAAGAGCCCCTGATGGCTGAAGGACTCACGGGCTGGAGGTGTCTCAGTCCAGCTCGGGACTCATCCCTTTTCTATCGCTTATGGTTTGCACCTGCCAGAGATGTTTGGAGGGAGAGGCAGGGAGATGCCCTTGGAGGGATGTCCAAACCATGCTGCAGCCCCAGGCACAGCCCAGCTCCATCGCTCAGATGGACACGGCAGCGGAGCTGCTGCAGGACAGTGGCTGCACCGCAGGGTGTGCCTGCAGCAGCCAAATTTGGGAAACCCCAGCAGTTTTGGGGGTTGAGCAGCTCCAGCTCCTCATTAGGTTCAGCCTATTCTCAGATATGAGGAAAAGATAACACAGCAGCTTTCCCCTGCTGCCCACAGGAACCAAGGAGCTCAGTTCTCAGAGCACTCCAGCCCTTCCCTGCTCACCAAAGCCAGACCACTTCATAGGTGCTCAGCACCATCAAACCCAAATTACACAGCTTCACCATTCCCCCGTGTTCCCCACCCCACAAATCTGCAAAACCAAACTTTCCTTTTCCAATTAAAAAACATAGAGAGGGAGAGGGAGAGGCGCTTTCCAGCCTTTCTGGTTGCAAACCAAGGTAAACTCTCGCCTTTGAGTCCACAGCCAGGCAGACTGCAACAATAACACCCGCAGAAAAGGGTGTGCTCCCATTCATCTCAATGGGTGTGAACTTGGAAGAGTAATTATGACCCCCCGATGCCAAGAGCTCTAACCATTTCACTGCTGAGCATCCCAGCCCATAAATAAAGCCTCTGGCCAGCTGTGCAGAGACCTGGGTGGGAGGGAAGCCGTGTAGCAATGAGGCGTTGACTTCTGGATGTGCCAGGAGCGTAAAGTGCTTTAGTTCCCACTGAGGCTCCCAGCTTTTCCACCAGCCTGTGTCCACCAAGACCACGCAGAGATGCTTTACTTCCCTGGAGGAACAGCCTTGGGAGAGGAGCCACGAGCCCCGGTGAATTTACTGTGATTTCGGCAAAAACAGTCCGGCGGCGCATTCGGCTCAGCTGCGCAAAGGAATCGTCTGGCAAACGCCTTGTGCTGGGTTTCCCTGGGAAACTCAGCTGGCATTGAGATAAACAAGGTCCCAGGGAGCAGAGGGGGGAACGGGGTGGAGGTGGACGTGGGGAACTCGTCCCTTCCTTTGGGCGAGCGTCCCTGTGTGGAGCCACCGGTGAGGTCAGGTCCCCACCATCCCCAGAGCAGCACAAAAGGCGCATGGTTTAATAATCTAATTAGCTGAGACAGTCAAATAGGAGGAAGAAAGGAAATGTATAAAGAAAGGGAGTGGTTCAGGCAGAGTCACGCAGGCTTTGCTGCCTCCATCCCCCTGCTCTGAGGGAAAGCACCCCTCCCTTCAATATGCAAAAATGGAAATGGGCACAGAGCCTTCTTCTGAGCAGAGATGTGCAGCAAGGGGCATGATCTGCTCCAATTCATTAACTCTGGAACCTACAGCTCCAACCAGGTCTCGCTCACTTATTTCTGCAATGCAAGCATGATTAAAGAAAATATTCCCACATATCACAGGCATCTCATGTCCTGTAATGTGAGAGCGGCTCGTCCCTCCTTCTGACACCCTGCAGATGGACCAGCAAGGATCTGGGGAATTGGCATTGTCACAATGTGCTTCAAGGGGAAAAAAATGGCACAAGCCCTCAGTGTTAGCACCAGAAATCATCCATGTCCCTTCAACTTCTTTTTTCTATTACTCCTGAAGTTTCTCCTGGTATACCTCAGTGGGGCACAGCTGTGTCTAATGTAAACAACTCTGTGCTCCTCTACTGAAAGTAAAAGGAAGGAAATTAATGACAACAATAAAATAGAGCCCAAGCCTCCCACTTACAGCCAGTGCTGGCTCTGCCCAGTTAACCCTTGTTTGGTTTTGGTTTCCTGATAACCAGGGAAGGTGGTTTCCTCTTAGTTTGTGCTGTGCTATTTTAGTTTTACCCTCTGAAATTGCCTCTCTGCTCACAGCAACAGGGATGTAAAACCCAGCCACTGTTCACCCTGCTTTTAACTCCACACTAACCATAAATTATTCAGCTTATGCCATGGGGGTGGCAGACACCCCAATAAGCTGTGTTTGGGGCTCAAAAGGTCTTAAAAATAGTGATATATTGAGATTCAGGGCTAATGGACCAATGTGAGGGTTTTAATCATGTATAAATCCCCCGCATAGTAAATATGAGGGTGAGCAGCACATATTAAACAGCCCTGATTCATTTTTTCCTTAGATAATGAAAACAAGGCAGTTTAAGTAGGTGGCTGTTTCTTGGTATAGTTTAAATGACAAACTTCTCTGTCTACAGCCATCCAAAGTGATAGAGAGCTTCATGTCCCCTCCAAAGATATTGATCCCCTTCCCACTGAGATGCCCACCGAGTAAATCCCAGGTCTGCAGCACATGCAGGCTTGATGCACCTGCTCTGCACTATTTAAACTGAAAAATGCATAAATATCATCCCCCTCACTTTAAAGAAGAGGAAATGGAAGCCCCAAATTAAGCTGTTTTCTCTAAGTCACACAGTAAATGCTCTGGAGACGTTTCTGTATGTAAATTCTGCACAAAAATAAAGACATTTGGGGTTTGGACTGTTTGTCTCAACAGTGCAAGTGTTGCATATTGGTCTGAAAAGCCAAGTTTCATCCTGCTGGTGAAAATCAGTCTTTGATGAAATTCAGCCATTTTTTATTTCAAAATGAGTGTCCCCGAACAGATTGGTGCTTTAAGAGGTAGGTTTGTTTGGACTAAAGTTATACATAGCTTATCCTTCAGAAAGGGGAGAGGAGCCCTTCGTGGGTTGTCCATATAAATTCCTCCATGGATAACTAAGGTGCTAAAGCAAATGTTAATGTCCCTTAGGCTGTTTGTAAAATTTTTTGGTGGGGGTGGAAGGTGAAAGGAGCACTCAGAATCAAACACGTGCTAAACATTGGGGCATGGGATGGACTTGAGTGTAATTTGGTGACAAATGTCTCATTTTCTTTCTTGGCCAGACTGGCTGCTACAAAAATTTTGCCCAAAGAGCAGTTATCCCCATCCCAGCTCCTTTAGGACTGATTTCACAGCTGTCTACCTCTGGTCTGGAGTGACGAGAGAGGATGAAATCTGCTCTTTGCCTTGCTTTACATCGTGATGCTGTGGCTCTGATCAGCCCAAAGGTGCTTTTTGCTGTGACCTTTTGCTCTGCATACTCAGCACTTGGGCTAGGGTTAAAAAGAGGCAGAAAAGCTGCCGAAATGTGCTGCTGTCTCATGCAACCAGAGCCCTTGCTGCTCTGTTGCCTTTGTGTGACTTCTGCATTTCTTTTAACCTGTGGGACACAGCTGCCGAGGGATCCAGGCCTGACCTAGAGAGGAGAAATGTGTCCAACCAAGTCCACAGTCCATTTTCTCCATGAAATCCATGTGCACCTCTTGCCTGGGGCAAACACAGCCTCAGCTGAGCTGTTGATGCAGCTCAAGCCTCACCCCGTGCCCAGCAGGTGGTAGGGAGGGAGCCTGGTGATCATCAGGCTCCTGGGAAATGCCATTTACTTGGCTTTGCTGCCTTTGATGTGACCCAGAGCAGCAGCTCCAATGCCCTTCGGCAGCACCTGTGAAGAGGAGAAATCCCAGAAGTTGATTTCTAGGAAATGGAAATCAGAAATGGATATTTCTGCAAGCAGCAGGAAACACCTCGCATTTGAGAGCTGTTTTCTAAATTGGAAGAGCAAGAAGTGGGGGCGACACCCAGATGACTTTGAAAGATGAGGGACATAAGGTGTCAAACAATTTTTCATGCCAGTTTTATAATCAGCCCCTTCTGATGCTTTTCTTCCCTTGTTGAGTCACAGGAGAAAACCCACATGCTGCCCCTCTGTGCCTGCACACCCCTTTGGTGATAAAGAGCTGGGCTGGTGCCGAGCAGATGCAACTTTATTTGAGCTTTTATCTTTTATTTTGATATTTAACAAGCCCAAGAAGCTGGGGAGGAAAAAAAAATGTGTACAAAGAATTGCACAGTCTTCAAAAACAAGTCAGAGATGTAGAAGAGGTTTGTGGTTTGTCTCCCAGACTTGGCTGTGGCTTGACCATTTTATAGAGAGGTGGGCAGCTAGAAAAGGGAGTGCAAATAGCCCATCACACTTATTGTCTAAATAAAGTGATTTACAAACCCATTCTGGGTGTGGAGGGGAGGAAGGAGTTGACAGTTAGGTCTGCAGATCTCCTGAGAGGTTCCCAAAATGAGAAGGTACTTCAGAACGCTTGCATGTGAAGGAAAATAAGGCAAAGGCACTGCAAAAACGAAGCAGCGAGGCCTTTGAGGTGAACTGAAATGCACAACTGAAACCACAGTGTTGTCTGTCTTTGACAGCTCTTCCTCTTTTCACCATCTTCAGAGAGGCAGCTGGGGCTGCTGCTCAGACCAGATGGGATGGGAAAACATCTGCTGTGGTCCTGCTTGTCCCTTCCTGTCCTGACCGCTCGCCCTCTGCTCCCCAGGCAGCCGCAGGAGGGATGGAACACCCTCTCACAGGTTGTGTACACCTCTTGCTCTTCACCTTGTCACCAGCAAGTCAGACGGGGCTTTGTCCTGGGATTTTGTCAGTGGGATGAGTCTCCATGAGGTGTGTCCAGTCCTGTCCCAAAGCCCTGAGCGGCTGCCAGTGCAGAGCTACAAACTGGATGCACAGTCAGACTGAGCAAAGTGGGAGGGAAAAAGCGATCTGTCTCACCATGGAGAGGTTTTAAGTATTTAAGTGGTGCTGTGTTTGATCACACAGAAAGAAAATGTTTCCACGATGCAGGAAAGCCAAAGGACAACTGTTGTGATAGTTGGGTAATACTGGCTGGTAATGAGGTCTGAACAAGGTCAAAGTTCCTTTGCACTCATCCCTGGACACACACGAGGAAAGAGATGCTCCTGATACACCTGGACAGACCAAGCTGAGACAGGAAGCTTTGACATAATGCTCATTTTACAGCTGACAAATTGGATGGACTGGTAGATTGAGGGATTTTTACATAGGGAGGTGGCTGGGGAGTTAAATTTTGGTGGGAATTTAAAACTCCATGACCCTTGTTGGGCTTGAAACTACGTCCAGACCAAATGATGGAAGTGGTGCTTTGATTTAAGCCCTCATTGCTCTCTGGGGTCCAGTCTGCAGCCCCTCTTTGTCCCACAGAGGCTGTCACCCTGCAGGCACGGGGACATCAGGGTAGCCACAGCCTTTGTGCATGGGTGTGAGCTGTCCTGAGGCTGTGCCAAAATTCATTGCACCAGGCACTGGCAGGGAAATCCATCACCGGAATGTTGGACATCTTCAGCTGGGTGTTCACCTGGGGCTTCTCTCAAAGTCAGCGTAAAGGAAGATTCATCTGACCTCAGCTGACATTTCACACAGGCTGAAACCTCGAGTTTAAGGTGAGTGATATGGTTTGGAGAACTGCTGTAGAGAATTCATCCCTCGTGTGGAGTGAATGTGCTCTGAGTGATCATGGACGCCTGTTACAGTCGCTTTTCTCATGTAGTCAAGCCCTGAATGACATGCCCAGGGTGGTGGTGAAGCTGAAACACAGAGCAGCTCCCCAGAGTTGCAGATTTAATGCCCAGAAAACAAGACTTCCTTTTAAATACACAGACAGAGTTGGCTGGATATTAGAATTTTTGTCCTTCAGGAAACATACAAATTTGCTTCCAATTTATCATTCCAAATCTGAACAAAACCATAAAATTTTAAAATGATGGAGCAAAAATGTAAAAGCTGTTTGGCCTGATATGACTGAAGCAGTTCACTTTGATAATGTCAAAACTAAACATAACAAAGGCACATGGAACATACATTCCAGCACAATAAAATATAACACGCATTGAAAATATTTCAATTAATATTGCAATGCAATGCAAAATGATTCAAACCAAGTTGAAACAAGACCTCTCTCTGTCACCAAAACATTTTAACATTGCTGAAGTGAAACTGAGGAAATGCAATCTGCTAAAACATTTTACTGAAAGCTTTTCATGAAAATTGTGGATGCATTTTAAGACAGGGATTTTGTCAAAAACGATGTTAAGCATCTCTTTGATGTGAGGTCTTTATTTTTCTGCAAAATTTTGTCACTTCCAATAATTGGCAAGACCTAGAAGCAATCAGGTATTTACACCTACTCAGAGCTGGTAGAAACAATCCCTCAGACCCTTTTTAATGCACATCACAACCCTTCTCTTATTACATGCAGGTGCTTTTTGATTGCTGGATATATTTCAGAGTGAGCTGTTTTGGTTACAGTGCCGACAACATCTATATTAGGCAACATCATCCTCAGAGCTGGAAAATCCATATATTCACTGTGACGTTACACATTTTTTTTCTCCTCATCAGGGCTGAGTCATCTGACAGATCCCTCCTTCCTCATACCATTTAACAAATGAGGTAACCAATTATTTACCTCTGTCTGGGCAGGAGTCATCCTTTTGTTATTTACCATTGATGACTAATTAGTCGTGCTCCAAACAACAGGTTGCAAGACCACACGTGCTGGATGGGTTCCCACCTGGACAGGAGTTGTCTCCTCCCGCATCATTGCTGACTAAGTCACCCCATGCTGCTTTCAGGATATTTTAAACCCAAAAGAAAATCAAGTCAGAATAGAAGAAAATGTAGTCATGATTGTGTCCCAACATCAAAGATCCCAGAACAAGGGGAAAATAGAGAGGTGCCTCTGTGTCTTTTGTGGGACCTCGTTCACCATTCAGGCTCTCACCTGCCTCAGTTCCCATGACACAAAGAGCTTACAAAACACTGTGTTTTTTGGTTTTTCAGAGGTGGTCTTATTTTTGTGTTTGGTGAAGCGACTGCTTTGTGCACCACTGGTGAAATTTGGAGGGAAAGTGGTTTTAACACAATCCTGGACCAAGGGCTAAAGGCTTCATCACCTCTATCATCTGTAACACAGTCAGCAGGGTCCTGATTTGCATGGGAAAAGGCAAAATTACCCTTTTTCAGCCTCAGGGAGTGTGTCATGAGGATCTGCAGATGCCTGTGGCTAAGACTATGAGTCTACAAAATCTTATCAGATAGAGACTGTGGTGAGTTGCCAGGTGCTGACCCGGAGTGCTGGGCACGGTCACGTCCTCTCTGGACAGAGAGCAATTGGACTCACACAGGAACTACCAAGAACCAGAACCCTGAGACAATGGGAACGGGGCTGGACCAGAAGGCTTCAAAGAGCTAAAGGGACCCAGCTCTAGTGACATTTGTCCCATCATCTCAGAGCTGACCTGCGCTCACAAAAGTCAGTCCTATGGTATGCAAGCCCTGCCCTGAACTTCCTCCAAGCTCACTGTTTATAATGCAGGTCCACAACACAGCCTGACATGGGTAGGGAGAGGAGTGAAGGTGCCTCAGCACCAAGGGCATTGAGGGAAGGAAAATCAGTGAGAGAAGCAGCGTGAGGGAAGAGTGTCCAGGCAGTGTCCAGGGAAAAGACCACAGCACTCTATTTTCCATTCCTGTTCTCAGCACACTCCCCTTCATCACAAGTTTCAGCCTCGTTTGTCCATGCTGAGGGCCAGGAGAAGATGGGTTTTACCTGGAGTGCTTCTCCTCACCTCTGGAAGCATTCTCTCCTTCTTCACTGCCTCTCCAGGCCAGCAGCACAGCACCACACAGCAGAGCCCTCCCTCACCCTGCCACCACCTCCCCTCCTCCCCTTCCCCCTCTCGCTGTGGCTTGACACACAGGAACCTGAAATTCGCTGTGATGTTTGAATCCCAGCCAAAACTGAAAGCGAGACCTCGCAACTGGTCCGAAAGCCTAAAAAACATATGGCATTAATTCTGCTTTCCCACAGTTCCTAAAACTGCAATTAAAAGCAGCCCCCACCAAACAGAGCCCCATAACTCTGCTCCGTGATTTATTGGAATAACGAAGCTTTAGGGGAAAGTTGGGGAGGAGCAGGAATTCCACGTCCGGGAGCTGGGCTCAGCACACATGGCCTGCGCGCAGCCGAGTTTATTTTATAGTGTGCCACCGGTGGAAGAGCACGATCCGAGAGGGACGTGCCTTTGAGAAAGCTTATCTTCGGCACCCATTTGGCTTCCAACACAAAAACATCCCCTGTGTCTGCAGGAGATGCTGCCAGGCAGGAGCAATCAAATGGAAGCTGGCTGGGGATCATCTCTCTCCGTCATCCAGCGGATGCTTTTTCCCATCAGTAACGAATGAACGTGGCCCGTGAGATGACAAAGACTGCAAATCTCCTCTTGCCCAAGGAGGTGCTTTTTCATATTCACTTTCTCAAAACCAAGGCCTTTCAGCTCCTTGGCTGTGAGCGAACACGAAAGTCGAGCTGCAAAGCTCAGATCTAAGTTATTTTAATGTAGCTGAATAGGCTGGGAAGGGGAAAACCATTCTACCTAAGGATGCAGATTTCTGCCTGTCTGTCATTTTGCTAATACCTGTTATGATGGTCCTTCCTAATGGTCCTTCCTAATTCAGCAGAGAAATGGAGATGGGATAAACTAATTTCACTGAACACATTTTCTAATTTTTGTGAGATGACACTTGCACATGTCTATAACTCATGTGATAAAGGCAAGCTTCAGCCAGATGGAGTCTCAGAGTAACGCCAGAAAGAAGAAGAGTGAGAAGCACCTCCTTCACTTAGAAGAGGATGTGGTAGAAAGACCAAACGCATCAAACATCCATCTCCTTCACAAATCACAGTCCCTGCCTGTTGTCCAGCTCCAGTTTCCATGCTTGCTGATACAGCAGATTGCAGGAGCACTGCTCTATCTGGTGTTTGCTATCACTCTTGTTCTGATGGTTTTACTCACCCACACCACTGAAAAGGCAACCCAAAGTGCCCCCTGCCCAATTCATTTGGTGAGCAGAAATATTTTGTACTGCACCCAGTCTGTGCAGATGCCTGACAACATCCTTAAAACACATTTACAGGTGCAGGAGAAGATTCTATTCACCCCATAAAGAGCCTTGGGCTGCAAAGCCTGGTGTCACTGTGTTGTACAGCTCTTGTGCTTGCAATTAGCAGAGTGGGATACTTCCCCTACAAAGAGGCCATTTGCTGAACACCTGCCTTGATAGAGATCTCCAAACATCGCTGCTGATGGGGAATTGTCACTATGCAACTTTATACCGGAGCAGGTGCAGCGGAAAGCTGGCTGCAGTGTCTGGTGACAGGAGACTAAAGTTGTTTGGTTTTCTCTGACTAGCAAAACAAAAGGGAGACATAAATGGAAATCAGAAGCCTTTTTCTAATTGTCTCAGGAATGAAGTTTTAGCTGACTCTCAGAGCCCTTCAAGCAGAGGAGTGGAGGCAAGAGGTCTTCAGGGTCTGAGGATGGAGTTTCTGGAGGGGACCAGCTGATGGGGCAGTGAAGAACCTGAGGTTAGAAGAGTCAGTGACAATGGCATTTGTCCCATCTGACCCCAGGTGTGTTCTCAGCAGTCAGTGGGCAGAAGCAGAGGTGTAGGGCACGATTCACCTTCTTCAGTCCATGATGGATCACTCCCTACAGCCACTGAGTGTATTGATCAGTTTGGTGCTCACTAACAGCAACCTGAGCCGAGGGTGCTGAGCCTTCTGCTACTGCTGCCTAAACAGGTGTCCAGTGACGCTTTTCAATCTGCCTCTTCACCCAGTTCTTCTACCCCACTGTGACAGCCCAGCTGTGGTCCCCATCCACAGGTCCACATTAAATTCTCCATCTTCAGATCTACTCAGGAGCTTTACCTAATAAAACTGAACCACTAAAGGCAAAAGTGATCAGAAATGCTGGTGGTTGCAATGGTTTTGCAGTATCTCGGTTGCCTGGTCAGCATGCTTTGCTCACAACCTGTGGAGAACTGAAGGCTCTGGGAAGACCTTACTGAGGCCTTTCAGGACTTCAAGTGGGCATAGAAGAAACACGGGAAAATACTTTTTATTAGGGCTTGTAGTGATAGAACAAAGGGTAATGGTCTTAAACTAAAGGAGGATAGATTCAAACTAGAGTCAAGGACAAAGGTTTTTACAGCTGTGGGGGTAAAACACCGGCACTGATTGCCCAGAGAGGTGATGGATGCCCCAGCCTTGGAAACATTCAAGGTCAGTTTGGACAGTGCTCTGAGCAACTTGGTCTGGTTGAAGATGTCCCTGCTCACCAGAGAGAGGACTTGGGAAGAGATTATCATAAAAGTCCCTTCCAGCCCAAACTATTCCATGATTCTATAAAATAAATCATTAAATGCAGGAACAAGAAAGGGAACCACACTGGCAGGGGCTGTTGGGCTCTTAAGCCTCCTTCACGGATTCTACCCCAAGATCTTCAAGGAATTTCCTTTAATTTCCCTCTTGATAGTGGAACATACAGTGAAAATATAGTGAAAACCTCAGGAGTAATCACTGTCCCACCAGGCATCGCAGTGCTGTGGGCTGCAAACCACCTCACCAGAGCAGCCCTCAGCACAGCGCTCTCCTGTCAAACAGAGCCAAAATGAAATACAGAGATCTGGAGAAAGAGAGATCCAAATGGAAAGCAAGATACAAACAGATGGTGGTGATGAACCCATGGAGGGCACTGCTCCTCGACACCTTCAAAATATGTTTCAATATTTTCTGAGATATTGTCTAAGCCAGAAGCTTGTGGAGATCTCTGGGAAAATAAATCCTTTTACAGACCTGACTGAAATCGCCTCTACGCCCACCATTACTCAGAGACCACAAATGGAAAACCCCTGGTTTGGCAAGGAATAACTGGAGCACAAAGAAGACTGTGACGCTCTCTTCTGACTTCAAGTCTGTCGCATAATGGAATGGTGCTTGCTTCGCTCAACATAAAAATATACAAATAATCAGAAAAACATGGCAACAGGATGACAAAACCATGGTATAATACTTCCCAGAATGACCTCAAAGCCATAAATCAGCCCTCCGAATTGTCAGCAGCAATCCAGCTGAACAGCCAAATTGCCCCACCGTCCAGCCTATTTTATTAAGGGTTATTGCTGTGCATTATTTATTTACAGAGTGCTGTACATGTAGACACTGCTTTACAGGTACATAAAAGGCCACCCCGAGGAGTTCAGTTGCACTCCAGGCACACAAATATGACATTCATGGCAGCAGCAGCACAGGTTAACAATGGCAATGCTGCTCCAGGTTTCTTGTTTCCCTTTTGATTTTATTGCACTGAAGTAAAACACATTTTAAACTCCGGACTTTGAGTCAACCTGTTTGTCTGAGGCAGTACATGGCCATATTATCTCAGGATCAGAGTTCTGATGGGTTTATTTGTCCCATTCAGGATAGCTAAACTCAGGGTTGGGAACTGACCCTTGGAGTAGCTGGAAATTTTCCACCAAAACTTTTTGTCTTTGATTTTGAATAGGAGATTAAGTCTTTAGCAAAGCAGGGATTTTTGCACACAAACTGAACACCCCACTTGGGTAAATTCTAGAAAATGGGGAGAGGGTTGTTAAAAAAATTCTGCAGGAGTTGGATTATAATACATAGAAGCAAGGTATTTTCCATCCTCAGTTTTATGTTTCATAGGTGTTTAGCATCACTGCTCGAACTCATCCAAGGGTACAAGACTATGTGCTGATGAGAGAAAGCAAAGGAGCTGAGCAATTAGAACAATTGCAGATTTACTGGGAATAATAAGGTGATATTTTCCCTCATTGCAAATCCTAATGCAGTTACTGAGTGGCATTTCTCTCCCAGTTCATGGTTTCTTCCAGACCCGGTGGCTGGTGGGAGGACAGACACGGCAAAGTCGCTGTCTCAGACAGCAGCGGTTTCTCATCCAGCTGGAGCAAGCCAAGAACATTTCCCACCATCAGCATCAAGCTCCCTTCTCCAGATGTCTGGAGGAAAGGCAGCATCTGCCTGTCTAACGTGAAGTCTCCACATCTCCCAGGGATGGAGGAGGGGTGTCCTCTGGTTTTTTTTCCTCTAGCATTATTACTCTAGACTTAAATATGAGAGGAACCTTTACTCACCCACCCATTCAAAAGTGCTTCAGATGCCGGTGGAAATACATGTGAGCTATTAATTAAAGACTTAATTGTTAATTATTCCAGCACTGAAAAGTATGCTAGACCCTCCCAGTCTGCCCAGATACACAGCCCTGCCCTGGGGAGCTATTGGCTCCTTTCTGACAGCACGGAGCAAAGCTGTAATGAAGTGGTGAAAGGCTGGGGGAGAGAGAAGCTGGGGCATCTGCTCAGGCATACCAAGCACCAGGGTCTGGGTGGGAATGGCAGAGATGGAAAACTAGCACCTGGAATGAGGAAGAAGCTTTGCTTGTTTGTCTCTCAGGCAACCTAGCTAAACACATCTTGAAAATGAATGTAAAAGTGACGTGGGGCTTAACTTCTTGAGATATGAGAAGTGAAAGAAGTTATAAAAGCATGGTTGTGCGGTTAAGGCACAAACTTGTAGGTCTTCCCAAACTGAGACTAAATTATTCCTTGGCCAAAATGTTCAGCATGTAAATCACATACATTCCTCTGTACCTTGCCTGCCTGGCTGGGAATGCCAACATAGCCAAGGGACAGTGCCAAGACAAACAGGAGTCGTGCTGGGAAGTGCTGGTGGCCCTGGTAGCCAGGGCTGGCAGGAGCCGTGGCAGGGAGTGATCCTCACACGAGCCGTGCTGTGACTCGCTCAGCTGCCTTCTCCTCACACCCAGAAACTCAGCGATCTCCAGTCTCACCCAGGGCGAGAGAGGCTGCCAAAAATGCAACCCCAGCCATCCCTGGGAGAGCTGTGGAATTGCAGGCAGAGCTGGGAGCAGCCTGGAGCCATCACCCAAGAAGTCATCTCAGGCATTTCTCCTCCAGTGCTCTTCATTTCGTGGAATAACTTTTAATGGTGATGGTTAAAATGCGGTCCTTCCATGGTGCTGCTTCCTCTGTGCCTGGTCCCTAAATGAAGCTGTGGTGGAGTTTGGTACTGCAGACAAACCCATCTAGATTTTTTTCTAATAAATGCTCTCGCCTGACCCCTAGTTTGCCCCCATGTATCAGGAGTTATTTATGTGTAATAAAAGCTGCCCTGACTCTGCCACGGCACAACAAACACAAGAAGCAACAGATCTTCCCAGAGGTAACATCTCCTCACCCTCAGGATCTGTGATTTAATATGATGGAGGCAAGAGTGTCTCTTGCACCAGGCCAGGGAGAGCTGGGCAAAGAGTCAGATCCTGTCATGTCCAAACCCCCTCAGAGCAGGGAACCTCCTCCTGGCTTGCACCCTAAAAAGCAATATCTTTGCAATAAGGAAATGGGTTGTTGCCCCAGAAGCCTCAGTCTTGTATATGGTTCACTTCTCTGGCACGAGCAGCCTTTGAGGAATCCCACAGGTTTACAAAATTAAACTCACATCTGAATGTTTGAAGGAGGAGGTGAGCGTTGGCAGTGTCACTGCTAAGAGCACAGGCTGGCTTGTGAGTTCAGCTTTTCCAGGGCCACAGCAGGAAAAAGCTGATGTCAGGCCAGATGCAAGAGATAGACATCACTTGCAAGGCAGGAAACGCATCCCTGTGCTCCTGCAAACCTTAGAAAGCAAGTGCTTGGATTGCCACACAGAGGATTTGCAGCAACAAGGGGAATGTAATTAAATAACAGGGATGATCTCATTATTGTAATGATGAGGTGTCATTTAATAAGGAGAATCCAGCACTGGGAGCTGAGAACTGCAGTCCTAATCCTGGCCCTGGCTCCCAGCTCTAGTAGGTCACATAAGGCTGACATCCTTTCTTCAATGTGTTTTTATGAAACATAAAAGTACTGGGAGACCCTGGTGCTTGCAGAAGCTCTTGCAACAAAGAGAAGCACATTAACAGTAGAAATTGTCATGTTCCTTTTCTTTCTCTATAAAAACTGGGTTAGCACAATTTTCCTTTTTATGAAGGACAGTGAGGTTCTCTGGCAGACGATGCTTATGCAGAGCTCAGAACCACGAGGTCACTGCTGCTCCAGTCCTCATGATCTTCCAAATGCACACATAAATGACCAAACATCAGACCCTATGATATGGCACTTCTGGGGTAATGCAGCCTTAGAGAATATTTTTTCCCAAATCTAATTGGCTTTTTATATATTTCTCTCTGTGTGTGTGTGTGTGTGTGTGTGTGTATAATGAGAAGGATCAGGATGTTTTCAAAGCCATATGGCAGAAAAGACACTGTTGAATTTAACTGGGGACCTGCCCATACATTATGTGTATCAAAACCCAAATCAGTTCAAAGGCTGGATTTCTTGAATCTAGCCTACCCTCCATCCATCCCTCCATCCATCCATCCCTCCATCCATCCATCTATCCATCCATCTCTGCCATCAGTCAGTGCCAGAATCCATTATCCTTGGTACTGATGCTAAGTTTGGTAGGTTGTAAGACAAGATCCTCTCTTCCTCCCTTATTTTCTGCTATCATTGTGCTGTATATTTTGGTTTCTGAGGCTGGGAACATTGGGAGGTGATGTAGGCCAGGAAAAGGGGCAGTGGGCTCTGCAGTGCTTTCAGCAGGGCTGCACACACCTCTGAAAACCTTCTGCAGGATTTCTTATCCCCTATAACTCAGCGCACTCTGCAAGTGTTGTTTGTCCATTGCTGAGGCTGAGATGCTGAGCAAGGCTCCCCTCAGAGCCCAAAATTTTCATCCCAGGTGCAAGCAGCTCAGCAGTTCCCATCAGCTGTGGCAGTGCTTCTGAGCCACTTGTGAGACCCCAGTGCCATCCCACATCCCACCGCCCTATATCCAGGTTCTTACCCTGCTTGTGCCACCATCCCTACCCCATTTCCACACTGAGAGAGTCATTGGAGGGGAGTGGTTCCTCCCACATGTCAGAACAGAGAAATTTCCCCTGCACAGTGTAGGATGTTGCTCTCTTTTCCCTTGGCATAAGAAAAATGGAGCATGGAAGGGATTTTTCCCCACAGCCTGACCTGCAAACACTTAGTAAAGTCAGCAGCTTTGCTCTCTGATCCCTTCCAGAATTACAAAAAAAGTTAAGACTGGAGCAACATGCGCAGCAGATTTCAGCTCAGTCCCACAGCCTTATCCCAAAACAAGTCTTTGCATTTTAATTTTACCATTTGCTCCTGAGCCTTACACGATGCAGCTGGCTTCCCTTTGTTTTTACACAAGCCAAACACAGCGGTAAAAACACAGAGCTGCCTCTCCAACACACACCACGCACGCAGAGCCCTGGGACGCATCCATGAGAAACTCTCCTCCCTTCAACAAACATTCTGCAAGGCAAAATAAACCACTGGAGCATCCCGTAATCGAGACTGCAGTACGGGAATCTGGTGTTTTGATCTTTGCCGTGGCAGAATTCAAGGCTCCCAGGCTGTCATCTCTCAGGTTTTTTTTTTTCCATTGCCCAGATCCTAGAAGTTTTTCTTTCAATTTTTTAAGAGAAGCTTTTGAGGGCTCACATTTAGGCAGAAAGAGCTTAAAAGCCTGAACATACAAGTTTTCTAAACTTTAAAGCAACCTTGCAGTCTGGGAAAGGACCAATGAGTCATTTTTTAATTTCCAATGTTAAAATATCCATAATGTTGTTAATCACTCACATTAATATCACCATCCAACAGCGAGTTTAATGAGGATGCTAATGAGCTGCTCACTGTCTGAAATCCAAAAATCACAACCTTAATGGGTCTTTCCTTCAGCCTTATGATCAGAGAAACACAGAATCACCAAGGTTGGGAAAGACCTCTAAGATCATCAAGTCCAAACTTTAACCCAGCACTGCCAAGTCCACAGATGGATGATGCTGTAAAATGCCCTAAGGAAAGTTGAGAGCTCTCATCTGCACCACTTAAAGTAGGGAAATGTCAGGAGAAATTGTGACTTTTTGATCTCCTGGGTTCTGTGTTTTGACACAAGATTTCAATGAGGCATTACATCAATAACAGGTATTGAAAATATGAACTATTACCACTGAGCCCTAATGATGATTTCTGATGATCCCAGAGCCCAGTAACTCCAACAGCATCCGTTCCCATCCCTTGAGTTCACATCCTGGGGACCCAGAACAGAAAACCTTGTGAAACCAGACTGTAAAACACCAGGTTTCTCTGTGTACCAGCCCAGGCTGGATTTCCCTCTCCTTTCCATGGGCTTTCTGCAGTGCTTCAAGAAGGTTAGATATGAGCTAAACAATGTCTGAATGGTTTGAAATATTTCAAATTACTGCTTTCCACCATCTCCCCCTGTTCCCCTGTTGTAAAAGCAAACCTTAAACCACTACATTTTTTTGCAAAACTTGTCATGAAAATATTCTTCCTGTTTTCTGGCTGCTTATAAAACCAATGGAATAAAATTGTTGTTTCTCTTATTGCTGTCACTGCATAAAGCACAGCCTCTTCCAGTGGAGGTGAATGTCTAGGTTTTTTTAGTCACAAGACAGCTCCAGGAGTCCCAGTTTCTGGGATTATCTGGTTAACTTTGCAAGATGGAACCCAAAGAATTTCCCCGTAGACTTATTTCGGTTTTTCCTAAGTGGGAAATGCACAAGCCCCAGATTCTCTATTAATCATTTGGGGAACCACAAAGGAAAGAAAAAAAATATATGAGTTCCTCTTCCCTCACAAGCTGGCTTGAAGGTTGTTGTGGTTGGAGAGAGGAGAGTGAAAAAGGAGAAAAAATGACACAGCAAGGTGGTTTGATAGAAATGCCACACCGAGAGCTCGTTCCTGACATCTGCCCAGGCAGTGGGAGTAGGTGCACAGGCAGATCCTTCACCCAACAGTGAAAACACAGCATGGGATATTTTTAGTAGCGTTCTCTTGTTGGAGGTGAAAAATAGGGGGAAATGGAGGTGTCACTGCTCCTTGTGAGGCAGTGGGACAGCATTCCTCTGCGTGCGCGTATGGAGGGATGGAAGGATGGAAGGATGGAAGGGTGGTGGGATGTAGGGGTGGAGAGGTGGAGTGAAGCTATATACCCTTGCTCTCCAAGGACCTCCTGGCAGGGACATCCCATAGTATCCTGTCTTATCACGCTCCCTTTTAACCACTCTAACCCTAAAATTCACATCTCTCAGCCCTCCTGTCCTAAAACCTTCCCCAGTCCAGGTCTGTCCCATCCAAGTGCACTCACCTCAGCTATTGCAGCTCTCCTTCCTCCCCAGCTCATTTCCCATTTTTCCCACAAGCAGAGGAAATGTAAGATGTGCTTGGGCAAGAGGAGAGAGGAAGACATGGAGGTGGACTAAAAACAGACACAGAGCCTCATTCTCGCACTTTGAAAAACGCCAACTTCCCTACCCTAGACATCAACAGGAATATCATTAGTGCTGGATATTGATGAAGGTGATCTCTTGGGTGAAAGCAGGCCAGGGAGGCAGGAGGAGTGACCCAGAAGATGCTCAGGGTGCTCAGATGGGGCACAACTATGAGAAATGCCTGTGCCTGGGTGACCTACATACAGAACAAGTGTGACACCGCGCTGCCCAATCAATATCTGTCAGGTCACATTACCTGCCATTGATGAACGTGGCTGTTAGTCCAACATATTGTATTTGCAGAACTTCCTGCCCTCCCCAGGGCTGTCTGGGGTGAGTTTTGCTTGCTTGGAACTTCTTCTAAGGGAGAGAAGCTTGATGGAGGAAGGGTCATTGTGCATGGCAGGAAATGTGTTGTTTCTTGCTGCTGGCCTGCTCGTGAGGTGTCCTCTCTCCCCTAAAGGCAAGGTTTAGGAGATGAGTTAAGATCTGTACTACTGGTCCTGATTTAGCCATGTAATATGAACACTTAGCTGCTCACAGCAGCGATGGATGCAGGCAGAGAGGAGCTGTGGCGCTGGCATGTGTGGGGACTGGGGGCTGAGGAGGCAAGGGACAGTGATGAAGGTCATGCTGTTAGTGTGAGGTGGTGCTGTGGCCTGTGGTGACCTGGTTCCTCCAGTCCAAGGGACTTCCCTTCTGCTCTCACATCCCACATGAAGGCTGCTTGTGGCTCCTCAGGTAGGATTCAAGCACACAAATCACAGTGCAAACTCTGGTACTCCAAATCCCCACTTTGACATCTGGACACCGTGGCCCAGGAGCTTGCTCTGTAGCTAAACAGGATTTGCTGCCAGGCTAATAAAACCCCAGTAAGAGTGATTTGATGTTGGGTTGAGGTCCTGACTAGGAGGACAGTGTATCTGTGTGCATGGGGTGCATTTTTTGCTGTGGCCTTTTGTGTTCCATGGGATCCTAGCAAACCCAGCTCTTCCCACACCCAGAGTTTTCCTTTTAGTCTTCAGCCACACAGCGTTCTCCTTGACACTATAGAATCATAGGGTGGTTTGGGCTGTAAGGGATCTTAAAGTTCATCTGGCAAGGACACCTTCCACTAGGCCAGTGGTAGATTTGAAGAGCAGGTCTTTATTCTACCTTTATTTTCTATCAGACAGGGGTCTTCTTCACCAGCTGCTGAGGGAAAGGACAGATCCTGCAGAAGGAAGACTCTGCCCCAGCAATTGAGGCCCTGGCCAGGCTCCTCTCACAGCTGACTTGAAAGAGCTCCCAGTCTCATCTGTTCTCAGGAGCAAACTTGTGATTTCAAAACATGTGTAATGACATGGAAAAGGCAGCCAGAGGAAAATCCCACCTGAGGAATTTCATAAACAGAAGTGGCGGTGGCAGTGTCGCTAAAGACACTGCCTCACTCAGGCTGATTAATACTGTTGGGTCTAATTGGATGTCACTTCTTTAACCCAACAGCGTTTTGGATTGGGCAACAGCTCTTCATGGAAATCTGTTCATAGAGAGACTTGCAGGATTAGAGGGACTCACAGGATTCCCATTGGGAATGCTGACCTCAAGGGAAGGCAGAGAGGGAATCAGCGGGAATCAGACAGTGGGAAGATTTTGGTGACTTGTAGCCGATGTGTTTGTGTGTGCAAAACCCAGCCACAGCCTGGCTGGACTCCAGCTGCTTCATCCGTGTGCCACAAGCCCTGCAGAGTGTCTGCTGAAGGAGCTCAGGTTGCATATGGATGATAAAGGGCTGGATTTAATCTCCCTGGCTGCCTTAAAGCAGCCAACACGTGTGGCTGGGGCTCCTCAGATGAACCAGATCACTTTCTGCAGAGAGGAAACGGAAGGGAAGAGCTCCCTGAAATTCTCCTGTTGGAATGCTCCCCTTTCCTTGCCGAGATTCCTGCTTGTGGCTCCAACCCCGAGCAGTTGTGTGCCGAGCATTTCCGACTGCTACAGGGCATAGGGATTTTGTTTGTGTGCCCTGGAATTCAATGGCTGGGCTCTGTGTTCCATCTGGGGCCACAGAGCCGTCGGGCTGCTGCTTTGGGTGGGAGCCACTGCAGGCCAGAGGAGCAGAGCCCAAAGTGTTGTTCCTGCATGGTAAAGGTAAAGCCAGGCAAGGAGCAATGCAAGACACCAACAAGAGATAGGTCTGTGTTCAGAGAGGATGATTAAAGCAGTTCCTTTGCCTGGCTTTTCTGATTTGATTCATTATCAATTCAGATTCCAATTGAGCAGGCGGTGTGTGTGAGAGCCACATCGCACACTTGCCCTCCAGAGTTTAAAACCTTGCTCAGTTTAAGGTCTGAACAAACCCTAGAGTGTGATGCTGATGTGATACCTGAGCTAGGAGAGGGCCAAGAGAAGCCCTGGTCCTCCAGGTCCCTTCTCTGTCCTCCCGGCCATGGAATTGGGCTGTCTGTTCCTTCTGAAAGCAGAGGCAGCTCAGAGCAGGCACTGCCAGACAGTGCCATCACATCAGGGGGACACTGTGGTCACCAGTCAGGTCTGAGTCAGGGAGCTTTTTCTGAAGCTGGGATAGGAAGATTTTGGGGGAAATCATCATTTCATTTCTGCTCTGTATTCAAACCATTCAGGTTCTTCATTAAAAATCCTGCCAAGTATATGATACTGACAAATGAAGAGGCAAAAATCACAACAGCCAGCTCCTCTTAACCTCTGCGCAAATTCCCATTCTGTGTTCCTGTTACAGGTTCAGTTTTGTCTTTACAAGCAGAACTTTCTGTTTCAGAATGGGCTCCTCCAAGTACTCGCAGCCCTAGGTCACTCTGGGTCTGCAGCTGCACTTTGCCTCTCGAGACTCTCTCTATCTGGATTAATTTATGATGTGGGATTTGGGGAACCCCAAACCAGTGCAGGGGATAAGAGAAGAGTTTCTTAGGGGTGGTTTAGTCTTGTGGAAGACCTGAAACTCAGTGGAGGAGAGTTTCGGCTGAAACTCAGCAGCTTGAGCCTGGAGAGCTTGGCAAAGATAAACTGGCTGAGGATTTGACCTGTTGGTGTCCTGCTCCAGAAACCCTCCCCATGCCCTGCGAGTTCCTGGGTGTTCCACAGGAGTCCCGTCCTGTGTCTCAGGGATCAGGCTGCAGGCAGGGGCGATGCTCATCCCCCGCTGCGTTTGAGCAGCATTTGCACACCCCCATGACGCCTCTGGATGTGTGCCTGGTCCCTCACACCTCTGCGCAGCAGCCAGGGGAGCTGTGCAGCCCACGCCTGCCTGAAACCATTGACACAGCGCTTGGATATGAGTTGGTAACTTGGCTGCAGCCAGGTGATGAGGCCAGGTAACACCTCTGTGGGCTGGGGGATGGAGACTGGGACTCCTTTCCTGCAAGGTGAAGAAGGAAGGAGTTATCCAAACCCACCTATGTGCCTCATCCCAAATCCTCCTTCCTTTCCTTGCATTTTTTGGTGACCCACTGCTCCTTCTGGTGCTCCCTATCACAGGGAACGTGGAGGGGATGCTGGATGCTCTGGCACCGAGGCAGAAGTGATGGCAGCAGGCTGGAGCAGTGTCCCACTTGACCCCAAAGATTCTGACACCCACCAGCCTTCAGCTGAGGCCAGGCTGGGATGTCACCTGGGCCAGGGCTCTCCCTGAACAGCCCATGAGAGCACACAGGGCTGTCTCCAGTCTGCATCTGCAGTTTGAGCCCTGGCTGCAGGACAAGCTCTGGGCAGTGGTTGGAAGGTATCCCCAGCAGGGAAAGCAGACCCATCAGCTGGATCCAGGGGAATACCCACAGAATGCCCTCAAGAACAAAAATCCTCTCCAGATTTCCTTTGGTTATTCCTGGTGGACAAGTCACTTTAACCCTAGGGCTCAAAACACTTAGGGATGATGGCAGCCATGAAATGACTCATTGGCAGACCTTGAAACCAGTGCATTATTCCTGGCATCCATCAGCAAGCTTCAGTATGATTTTCAATTGTGGCTGGCTCCAGGATTCATTTTTAAAGGATTTTTGGGAAGGGGAGATTTTGTTTGGCAGTGTTTTTCACCAAGTCTCCTGCTGACTGCAGCCCAGGTGCTATCCCAGTCACGTTATTCCCATGTCAGAAGGTGGATAAACCACCAGACCAAGGAGTCCCTCCATCCCTCTGTTACTCAAGGGAAGCTGAGGTCCACATGCTGGTCACTGGCAATGTCATCTCCATCCCTGGGCTTTGGAGCTTGTCCACCTCACGTTGAGGGTCATCACATCAGCTCAGCTGTGCTTATGTTTTACGTATATATATACTTTATATATATACACACTTTATATAT